>CP045905.1:14422928-14488735 GCA_013387185.1 Caligus rogercresseyi | reverse complement strand
GGTCCCTCTTGCCCCATACTGGAGAGGAGTTTTCGGAGATATCTTCAAGAGAGGTTTCATCCCGGACTTCATAGGTTTCGGGAATAATACAGTGGTCCCTTAAAAAAATAACCAGGGAGAAGATATAGGACTACAGGCCAATTCTCCTTACTGAACTCGTCATATAAAATACTTACTGGGATTTCATAAAAGACTCCACAAGGCTCTTACTCATATCATATATCCGTCCCAAAAAGGATTCATGCCCGTACGTTCATATGGAAGACTGCCCACGGTCCAACAAGACCGCAATCGACAGTTGTATTGCTCCAGGATACACTACGCAGCGTTGTCAGTTGACTTCGAGAAGGCTTTGACAATTTGTCACATAAGTTTATCCTGGGTCAGCTTTACAAATACGGCTTTCCGGACGGCTTTGTAGATATGATCTCGGCCATATTTACGAAACTCCTCCTCTAATTGATCTCCCTGGTAGACATGAGGAGATTTATATCGTAAGGGAGCGAGACAAGGGGATTGTCACCATCCCTCTTCATACTTTCGGTGAATGGACTGTTAGAGAAGTTAGCCAAGGATAAATCTATAAAGGGAATGGATATTGGAGGAACCATTTTCAAGCAATGTATGCAGATGATCTTACCCTTCGTTCTATCTGGGCGTCTACAACCCTGAACATTTCCATTGGACAGAGCTCTGCAAGTCCTAAAGAGTTTGAATTTTCTTCGGGTCTCTCAATTAATGTAAAAAAAAACCAGTGCTGACGAACTGCGAGGAGATATTGAGGACGCATCACGAAGGCTTTGTCGTAAGGATGGCAAATATTCTTGGGAATATGGTAGCCAGCTCCTCAGAGGACTCTGAAAAAAATAATAATAAAATGTTACGGAGATTCTACAAAAAGCTGTCTTATTTATAAAAGAATTCCACTTTCTCGTTACGAAAGACTAATTGCCTGGAACATAAATATATTTCCAAAAATATTTCACTTGCTCAGATACCTCCCTTTCTCAGAGAACCTCTGTAAAGAGATTTACAAACTAAGGCAAGCCTAGTTTGGGGTACTTCCAAGCCATATTTCAAAAAACAGAATAAACTCTAGCATTTCTCATTGGGGCTTAGGGTCCTAGACGTGGAGTCTTTGTGGAAAACTTTGAACTTCTCATGGCTACGGAGGCTTACTGTGAACGAAGACATTTGGGCAAGGAGACTCAAAAATACCTTCTATCTAAATACTGGCTACGAGTTCCGGGAAAGAATCTTCATGGGCCCACTTGAGCTTCTTCAAGCTCTTAAGTCGTGTGGTTCTCACTGGAAGAGGATGGCCGAGTCCTGGAGGTCCTGTCTGAAAAGGTTCTCCCTCTACTTCGCGGAGACGAGCCTTTAAACCATAATGGGTCGTTAGAAAGTTCCTCCGAGTTCTTCAATGAGGGGCATCTTACGTCTGTTGGGGAATTCTTTCAACGAAAATTTAGTATTAATAATTATATCTTAAGTCTTCGACTACAAAAACGCCGCACTTACTTACCTCAGTGGCGAGGCTCGATGTGGACCTCCAATGTTTTAAATGGAGACCCAATGTTTTACCTTTAGTCCTATTATCTAATGAAAAACCGATTACAGACTCTCACCAAAAATGGTTTCGATACCGACTCTCCACATCTTCATTTTTATGAGTAAGTCACGAGCGGATCCGAGTAAACGAAGTTGCTATTGGTGCGGAGGGACCAAGGAGACTTCATTCCATTTCTTCTTCTTCTGTCCAAGAGTCGCCCGGCTATTAAAATGGTGGAGAAGATAATTTTTGAAGCATACAACGTATCGCTATCGCCTTCAGACTGGCTCATTTCAACATCCTCATCCTATTGGAAGCCTATGAGATTGAGCATTTGATCTCTACGGTTCAGAGGATCCTTTATGCCTCGAGAGTAAACGGTGGGGGATTCCCTTTGGGTCTTCATCGTGTGGTCTCAAGAAGCATAGAGGTCTTGCGCTCGGTATCGAACACTTTCAATTGAAATGCACGGACATCATCAACGATGTCCCCACTCCCAACGATGGTACTGTGTTTGAAGGAAGAGTTGATGGAGCTTCACACCTCTTAATTCTGCCCTGGACGGCTTCTTAGTGTATTTGTTTATTTTATTACAACCTCATTTTCTTATCATACTTAAATCCTTTTTTATATTTACCTGTTTTCTTGTTTTATCCATAGGATTACATTATTTTTTGTTGTATACTATTTTGTAATGTGAATTTTAGTGTAATACTAATAAAATAAAAAAAACTACTCTGCAACAAGTATCTTGTTCCAGGTTTGACGCAATTATACTGCTACAAGAAAAAATATTTTCTTTCACTTTGAAAAAATGTCTGGATTTTTTTTAAAATCAAAGTCATTGAAGCTTATTATCGGCAGTAGCTGAATTGGCGGTGCTGAATTGGCTGGCGCTGAATCAGCCGGTGCTGAATTGGCTGGCGCTTGAATTGGCTGGAGCTGAATCGGCCGTCGCTGAATTGTATTCACTGAATCGCGGTGCTGAATCGGCGGCGCTG
Source organism: Caligus rogercresseyi (assembly GCA_013387185.1). NCBI lineage: Eukaryota > Metazoa > Arthropoda > Copepoda > Siphonostomatoida > Caligidae > Caligus > Caligus rogercresseyi. The sequence continues at coordinate 14,486,182 of CP045905.1, read as the reverse complement.
AGTCGGGGCGGCGCGGAATTTGCCCATTTCCCTTGACCAGCAGCCCATCATTAATACTATCCTATAAGGTTTTCCTGCAATCTGATAAAACGGTGTCCGTAATTCATCGCGAGTAAATTTGTCGCCAAGCTTTTTTATAGCCGTTTTTTTGTCGCGGGTAAATACATCGCTTGCTCTTTTAAGTCAGTCAATTTGTAGTTCGTCTTTTTGTCGCGGGTAAATTTGTCGCCAAGCTTTTTTGTGTAAAGTAATTTTGTCGTTCTTCTTTTTTTTCGTAGGTAATTTTTGTCGCCCAAGCTTTTTTTGTAGTGAGCATTTTCCGCGCTGTTTATTTTTTACTTTTGGACCTATTCATGGGGACTCTGTCTGGGGTCCCATGGTTTGAATCTACCGCTGACATTTTTAGGGAGAAAGACACGCGGCTTAAGGGTTGTGCACACCTTAGCCTCGGGTGTTCCGCCACAGTTGAAATCTACGCAGGGTCACGGTGGTTTTCAACGTTATAGACCCCCCGGCTGAGACTGGCGTACCCCCCCAGATTAGATTATACAAACTCTTGGGCAAAATGCACAAACCCACCACCAATGGGCCCTCGGTTCTGCTGAACAAATCGGGGTGTTGTTGAAGTACAATCCACCACCAATGGCCTCATGTTCCGCCGAGCAGCGGGTTTTTTGGGATTACACATCCCCGCCAATGGGCCCTCATGTTCCGCCGAACGCAATCGGGGTTTTTGGGATTACAAATCCCCCGCCAATGGGCCCTCGGGTTTCTGCCGAACCAATTGGGGTGTTTTGGGGTTACAAATCCCCGCCCATGGGACCTCGGGTTCCGCCAAACCTATCAGGTGTTTTGGGGTTACATATCCCCCGCCAATGGGCCCTTGGGTTCCACCAAACATAATCGGGGTGTTTTGGGGTTACAAACCCATCGCCAATGGCCTTCGGTTCTGCCGAACACAATCAGGGTGTTTTTGGGGTTACAAACCCACCGCCAATGGGCCCTCAGGTTCCGCGGAAAACAATCGAGGTGTTTTGGGGTTACAAATACTTCGCCAATGGGCCATCAGGACCCGCCGAACACAACTGGGCTGTTTTGGATTTACAAATCCCCCGCCAATGGGCCCTCAGGTTCCGCCAACGCAATTGGGCTGTTTCCCATAAGAAATGTCTCATAACATACCGCCAATGAACCCTTAGATTTTTCTTGCGACTATGAGTGTTTTAAACAAGCTCCAACAAAATATCGGGGTATGCCAGTGTATATAACATATTGAGTTTTTAAAACCTAATCCCACGTCAATTCCCTAATTATACCTAATTCAAACCCACCGCTTAAAGAATCTGGGGTCTTATCTGTGTTATACATTATTTGGGTCTTTTAAATATGGATGATGATCAGTTGCATTTTATTTCCATGGGGTAATTAATTTGGTTAGCCGTTAATTATTAATAATTGTGACTAATGAATCAAATATTCTAATTGTGCAATTGATGCTGCTGGCATTCATTTATGTTGAACATTTTTGCAAATATTTTTTTTACTGCACTACCACATACAAGAGTATAAATGTCTAGCATAGCCTAAATATATTTTTTTCGTTTTCTTGTTTCATTAAAATGGCTTTACGCCTTGCCTTTTCATGAGGAATAATGAATATATTTTTGTTTGTCACACATAACTTTATTTAAACATTTATACATTGTAAGTTATACGTTCAAGGCGTCCATTGGCGGAGGATTTGTACCCCAAAACCGCTCAATTGTGTTTTTGGCGGAATCCGAGCGCCCATTGGCAGGGAACTTGTAACCGAAATATAATAATTGTGTTAGGCGGAACGTGAGGGCCCTTGGCGGGGATTTTGTAACCCCAAAACACCCCGAGTGTGTTCGGCGGAAGCCAATGGCCCATTGGCGGGGGATTGTCACCCCAAAACACTCCGTGAGTGTGTTCGGCAGAACCCGAGGGCCCATTGGCAGGGGATTTGTAACCCTAAAATATAATAATTGTGTTCGGCGGAACCCGAGGGCCCATTGGCGGGGATTTGTAACCCCAAAACACCCCGATTAGTTTTGGCGGAACCCAGGGCCCATTGGCGGGGGATATGTAACCCCAAAACACCCTGATTGTTTGGCGGAACCCGAGGTCCCATTGGCGGGGAATTGTAACCCCAAAACACCCTGCGTGTGTTCGGCGGAACCCGAGGGCCCATTGGCGGTGGGCTTTGTAACCCCAAAACACCCCGAGTTTGTTCTGCAAAACCCGAGGCCCATTGGCGTGGGGTTTGTAACCCCAAACACCCTGATTGGTTTTTGGCGGAACCTGAGGGGCCTTGGCGGTGGATTTGTAATCCCAAAACACCCCCATTAGTTTTGCGGAACCCAAGGGCCATTGGCAGGGATTTGTAACCCCCAACACCCTGATTGTGTTCGAACGGAACCTGAGGGTCCATTGGTGGTGGATTTTTAACCCCAAACATCCCGATTGGTGTGTTGGGCGTAACCCAAGGGCCCATTGGCTGGTGATTTGTAACCCCAAAACACTCCGTATTGTGTTCGGCAGAACATGAGGGCCCATTGGCGGTTGGATTTTTAACCCCAAACACCTTGATTGGTTTGGAAAACCCAAGGCCCATTGTGGGGATTGTAACCCCAAAACACCCGATGGGGTTTGGCATACCCAAGTGCCCATTGGTGTGGGATTTGTAACCCCAAACACCCCGATTGTGTTCGGCAGAACCCGAGGGCCCATTGTGGTGGGTTTGTATTAATTTTGCCCAAGATTTTTGTATAATCTAATCTTGGGGGGGGGGGAGGTACGCCAGTCTCAGCCGGGGTTCTATAACGTTTGAAATCCACCGTTGACCCTGCGTAGATTTCAACTCGTGGCGGAACACCCGAGGCTAAGGTGTGCACAACCCTTAAGCCTCGTGTCTTTTCTCCCTAAAAATGTCAGCGGTAGATTCAAACCCATGGACCCCAGACAGAGTCCCCTGAATAGGTCCCACAATGTAAAAATAACGCGCGGCAAATGCTTCACTACAAAAAGCTTGGTGACAAATTACCTACGAAAAAAGAAGAACAACAAATTACTTCACACAAAAAGAGCTTGGTGACACATTTACCTGCGACAAAAGACGAACTACAAAATTTACTGACTTTACAAGAGCAGTGATGTATTTACCCGTGACAAAAAACGGCTATAAAAAGCTCGGTGACAAATTTACTTCTCGTGAAATTACAGTAAACCCATAAAACATCACAGTTTTTTATTTTGTAGGTTTCAACACAAAAAACTATCTATGGGAGACACTGCCACCCTACCTCCCATGGCTGTACGTCATAAATAAGGCAGTTTTAAAACAAGTTGTGAACAATCTTTCTGGAAAATGCCCCTTGATAATGATGACATCATTTTCCTTCCAGAGAAGGCACAGTTTCTCATTACGAGACAAAGCTGCCATCAAAACATGCTAAGGATCTCTGTTTTCCTCTGTCTAAGCCTCAAAATAATCATACCATATTGGTAGGACCATAGTCGGTTCTGGAATATATATTTATCACTTCATAATTGTAGCGAGGTCGACACAAATTTATATTCCATCGATTAAGCAATGAAAAAAACATTTGCAATACGAAATTTTATTTCAGATTAAACTACAAAAATACAAAATTACTTATTTCTTAGGATTATTGAATGATATTCAACTTCGTCATCGTCCTCCTTGACTTGTGAAATTTAAACGTAGAAAAGACGGATTTTTGCCAATAGAAAATTGGAATGCTTTGCCTCATTCAAATACAAATTTATTACCTCCGCCGAAGAGGTATTTTTTCCACTGGCTTCTACCAAGTATCCTATATATAAGGTCGTAGCATTTTGATGTAAACAAAACTAAATAAAAAAACTGTGACGTCACACCCGGGGCATATTTTTTATATGTAATTATAATATTGAAGAATTGCTCAAATTTCTCCAATTTTTGTGCAATTGGTCTTAATTTACTAATTCAAATCTTCCATTCGAACCTCAAGCTACCCACTACACCAATCGTATGTTATGCAGACTCTTGATACATACAAATCACTCACTACATTCCTCCCGAGTTCTCCAGACTTTTTTCAAGCATCACGCTTGAAGGATCCATTAAAAAATGACAAATACTGTTGATATTTCAATAAATTAGTCAAACTTATTTAGACCATTCCCCATACTACTACATGACATATTTCAAACTGTATTGTACAAAATATTTCACAACAAGTAATAATTATAAATGAAATTGGCCGAGTTGCTTTTTCCCCCTTAATAATTCGTTCCCTCCAGTTTTTAAATTTAATTGGGCATTAAGATATCGTAGTCTTATCATAGTTCGTGTTTGGAAAAAAAAGAGAAAGAACAGATTTGTCATATTTACTCCCAAATGATTCCACCAGGACTTGAAAAAATCTATTTATGACTTGAGGACTACGATCCAGAGATGGCGAATGGAATTCTTTAAACTTTTCATCAAATAATTTACAATCATATAAGAAAGAATCTGAATGCACCATCAATCCTCCTCTTGATAAATGGTACAACCAAGGTGTACAATCATTACTTAGTATAATGTCATTACTCTTTTTACCGAGATTTGGAAATGAGTGTTGCATTTATAGGCATATATCCAGACACATAACTGAGCCCTTGGAAGTCAAGATCCCATTTTTGAAACTGATTTAGTTGGTTTTGTAAATTATATGGTCAACAGGAGGCTGGTCAGAAATATCAATCGAAAATTCAAACTCTGTGAAGTCTTCTTCGACACTGTTGCACTAAATATGTCCCTGTGAGTTACGGAATCTTTTTCGGCTTCATCCACCATCCTATAGTCATCAAGTTCGTGTTTTATTTCTAGTGAAGGATTGTTTACCAAAATTTCGGCGTTTTCCCCTATTTCGAGTATCCTTAATCTTTTAAAAGTTCCAACAGCTCCTGGATGATCATCATCACCACCAGCACTCCTCAAGCGAGAAAAAAAGTTTTCAAGACAATCCTGATTGGTTCTTGACATTAAAATGAATGAAAGAGGACCATGAGACACTAGTTCATGGAATAAAGCTCGAGTTGACTTTATAGAAACTCGCATTCCCGTCCAATAATTTTAAATGAATCCAAAACCATTCCATTTTATCCAAAGCATTTATTTGATCTTCACCATGGATACCTAATGCACACTTGAACTTGACCGTGTCATATATCTGCCTGCTATTTAATACATCAACCAATTATTAATAATTTCAATGCCATTTTCTTTGGCCTTTGCTTCCTTACTTGGATTATTTAATGTAAAAACTTTGCCACTGTATTACTAAATAATTGTGCTGCCAATCTAACTCTTTGTCTTCCTAATTTTTGAATGCTTTTTTACACTGGTTTCTAGTCGCATGAGCTTCTTTGTGAGAACTCTTACATTGTTTTTTTGTATACATAGATCAGACTTAGCTTTTTTAATTTTAATTTGAGATCATCTATATTTTTTACAAAACAAGAATGGTCGGTCTGTACACCGACATCTCGTGTCCTATGTTCCGCGTCCTTTGCCATTAAATCGTTTACAATTCGGGTGGCTTCTCTACTCATTTGTCTCCTCGAGCGGGGCGAATCAAGTCGAACTTGGAGTTCAGATCCCGGGGATTGAGAGGTAGTTGATTGATTAAGAATTTTGGGAGTCTTTTCATTGCTTTGGTCCACCGAATTGGGTTGAAGATACGATGAAGTAGAAGTTGGAAGTAGCAGACTTGGTACTGCATCTACTTTTAGCCTCTTTCGTGGGATCAAACCGAGAAGCTCATGTTCTAGATCCCTTTGATAGCTATCATGAGCGAAATGCATACTGCACACTTGTGCATTTTCTGGCTTAAATGAGTCCTTTCTCTTACACAGATTCTTCCAAATCCTCTGTCGAGCCAAGTTCTTTGGGAAATCGTGGTAACGATGCCGTGGGGTTTTTACATCCATATATAGCACAGCTTTTTTACGATTCTTCTTCAGGACGACCTTTAACATAAATTATTGTATGATGAATAAACTCCATTACATAAAAAAAAATATTTATTACCTTGTCTATTTGAAGATTTGGGTCCATTATTGTAAATTAATTGCAAAAAATTGAGAATTATGTTTCTTCGGTGAGTTTGTTTTGATTTCTGCTGGCCCGGGTGTGACGTCACTAGCCTTGTTAGCAGTGTTGACTGAGATGCCTCGACCTTATATATAGTTGCGATCTACAAGGATCACATCACCCTCATGGACTACGAGATCCACGATGGAATGAATTTAGAGCTCTACTACCAGTAAAACAAACAAAGAAACAAACCAATCTTCCTCAACATGTCTGACTTCACCGTGATCAAGTATTTTGGGGAGCGTGAGGGTCACAACTGCGGATATTGCTCCGGGGACACCTCCAACATCTCCCATGGTATGATTGCGTACGTCCTCCATCCAGAGGACTATAAGGACCTCATTGATCGAGGATGGATGCGCTCAGGGAAGTATGTCTACAAGCCCACCTACGGAAAGTCCTGCTGCGCCCAATACACCATCCGCTCACACGCCCAGAGCTTCGCACCCACTAAGTCACAAAAAAAAGTCCTTAAAAAGTTCATGGCATATCTACGAAACGGAAAGCGACCCCCTACCTCCTCCATGGAATCCAACGAGGAATCCTCCACTCATCCTTCCGTCAACGACTCTGCCATGTTCTCCTCTCACATCCCTAAGACCCTAACTAAGGCCTCCCTAGGCCTGATCCCAACAGACCCCTCCCCCAAAAGGCCAAGGACATACGGATCCTCAACAAGCTCTCGAAGAAGGCTAGTACGGCTTTTCCTAAGCCTGCTTCTTCAAGCACACAAAATAGTGGAGTCAAGTCACTGGAGGACTTTATCCACGAAATCCAGAGCATTCCCAATCCTGCTCACACCTTTAGCACTCGCCTCGTGGCCGCTTACAACCACGACTCCGCCTTTAAGTCCTCCCTCCCGGAGTCTACGAGGTATTCCGTAAATACCAAATGAACATTCACAACTACCCCCCTGATGCCTGCACCATGAATCATATGTGTTGCTTCCTTTGTCAGTCCTCCTTGGTGATCAATGAGGGTTATGGGGCCTATCATCTCCAGTATCTCTTGGACGGAAAAATATTTTGCGTAGGGGTCGTGGACATTCTCCCGGATGCAGTGAGCTCCGACTATCTCTACTATGACCCCGAGTATAGCTTCCTCTCACCAGGGACCTTATCGGCTCTATGGGAATTGGGGTTAATTCGGTCCGGAGGCTTTCATGCTCGAATGAGATCAGCTTCTACTACATGGGCTTTTACGTACACACCTGCCCAAAGATGCGCTACAAGGGCCGCTTCTCGGGTTCGCAGCTCCTCTGCCTAGAAACATTTACCTGGTTTCCCCTTGAGGACAGTCTGCCCCGGCTGGAGATCTCCAAGTACTCCCGCTTCAACCCGGATCCGGAGGCAGTGGATGAGGATCTACCGGGTGATCTGGGGAAAATGTTGGTTCTGTTCCGAGGGGAGGCCATGACGATGAGAACCATTCTGGATAGAAAGTTCATTCAGCGGAACGGGGATGCGGCTGATTATGCTAAGCTGGTTGGAAGTAAGCTCATGAAGAGAATGCTTCTCTATCGAGAATCGGATCGAGACGATGAGGCTACTTCCTAAGAAGGTTTCAATAAATAAAACCCTCATGCTTGACAAACAACACCTTCACTCTTATTTTTATTAATCCTTAAATATGGGACAAAAAAGAATATAGATATGATATTTAACTTCCAAGTTTTCATTTACGGGCAGTTTCGTAGTGTTCATTAAACCAGTTGACGGACTCTTGAATGGCTTCCTCTATGGGAGAGAAGCTAAAGTCCGGCAAGTATTTTCGGAGCTTGCCATTGCTTGCTGTTTTCTTGAATTGTCCATCTGCCTTCTCCGTGAGGTACTTTACTTCTCCTTCGAAGCCGCTGGCTTTAAGTATGAGCTCGGCCACGCCGCCGATTGAGATTTCGTCCTTCTCGTCCACGGAGAGGACAATGGGCTCCACTTCCTCATAGTCCCTTGCCACCCATATGATGAGCTTGGCTAGATCCAGAGAGTAGATGAATTGACGCAGGGGCTTCCCTGTGCCTTGTATCTCGAAGCGGGTATTGTTCTTCTTGGCTAGATAGGCTTTGTGAATGAGTCCTGAATGGGGGACGAAAATAACAGGGCTAGAATATGTTCAAAACGGATTGCTGGACTCAGTTTCTGGGATCAAACGTCCTTAAAAGCAAAAATATATCTTTCAACTGTATAAAAGTCTGACCTACTTATATTAGAATGACATTATCTTTCATATTAGTATTAAATACATAGGATTTTATGTACGAAATTTTGTCTCATATACATATATATATATAGTCCAAATCTTTACTCAAGGTGTTAAAACAAATGCAATCGGCCCTCGACATCTCACAGTTCTTTTACTACGCGACGACGGCTTGGCTCCCCTTTTTTCACGGCAAAACGTCCCCATATGAACTCAATGGCAGAATTTTATTCAATATACCTATATCAACATCGCGACCCTCATAAATATCGCGGTGGTCGTGTAGTGGATCCGGGCCGTGACGACATTGCGAGGGACGATATTTAATGGAAAAATTAGTTATCAGTATATATGACTATCCCTAATCAAATATAATTAATAAGGGGGAAAACATCTACAGTTGCTCAAAATATTTGAAAAATGTTCAGGACTCCCTACAGCCTTCACAGTAATCTTTTTGGAGATTACGACTTATAGTGACAATGCATTTTTATGAATAGCTTTATGTAGGTATAATTATACTTTTGTTTTAATACATCTATGTATATAATAAAGAACTGTATGTAAGAAGCAAAAAAATGTAATTTATGGATTTAAAAGGGTATCATGATTAAACAATTATGACCAATAGACATTCTTTCTTTCATTTAGAAAAATCTTTTCGATGTTGAATCCCATTTATAAAAGGGATTATGAAAAGGTTTAACCATAAAAATAATGGCTACGCCTCTAATAAAATACGCCATACAAATAACATAGTTCATGTTAGTTGATCATAGCTACTAGCTGATATCAATTTGAGTTGAAGTAGTCCTTTTAAGAACCAATAAATGACACCATTTATCAGTCTTAAATATTTTTTTAAATGAATTGATAATCCAATTACCGTGACGTAAGAAAACAACAGAGTTCCCTGTTATTGTGTATTAATATACAGTCAAATCTGTGATATCAGTTACCTGTCTATAGCGAATAATATAAACCTTTTTTACTTCTATGAATAAACGTACGAACTACTAACGTTACACTATGGATATTCCTGGCATAACGACTGTACATAATAAGTGCTATGTGTTAATAATTTCATTCATAAGCTGGCAAACAATGAAAATACTTCGATAAATAATCCTTAAAATCCTTCTTTTGTCAAGAGAAAACCCCCCTCAAATTCGATCAAAAAAGAAATAAAGGCCAGACAATACTCTACTCAATTCATATAAAGCTTCTTTATCAAAATGCTGGCCTCTGACGCGGAGTATTATTTTCTATAGAGAATACCTGGAATAACGTGACTCTCCGATAGGTTGTAGTTATCATGTGGCCCAAAGACGTTACAAGGTATGATGGAGGTGTACTTCCGGCCATGTTGTTGAGCATAGCCACGGTTGAGAACATCAATCATTCTCTTGGCGTAGCTATAGCCAAAGTTACTGTCATGAGGAGGACCATTATGGATCTATAAATAAAAAAATATCCAATGCACTAATAGGGAATATTCCATGGGAATAATCTACTTCTTTGAATAACTTACATTAGATGAATGGGAATACCTTTAACGCAATTATTCTCATTTTTATATGAATGCAATTCCATGGAACTATCTAAACAAAAGTTCTTGAGTAAGCCCATTTGTGGCTAAGATATTCATAATGTTGAGGGTCGGGGTTCTCCTCCAAAGAAGGTAAATTATTTTGATCAACTCATTTAGGAAGAGATATTATGGTAAACTATATATTTTTATAGAGTAGTTTCGTCAAAATTGTGTGAATAGAAAAATATTAAATACTCATGTTGGGAAGTGCTATTATATAGGTAGAATATTGGATACATTTTATAGTTAATTACCATGGTCTCATCAATGGGATAAGATGTCTTATCCGGAAAGATGCAAGTCGAGAGACAGGACACGACTTTATTCACTCCAAACTCATGGCAAGTTGAGAGAATGTTTTCATTCATGGCCATATTCAGTCGGAAAAAGTCCAAGTTGGCCTTCATGTTTGCAAATAAGCCTCCAACTTTGGCTGCTAAATGAATTACATGCGTTGGCTTATGTTTCATGAATATAGCACGGGTTGCATTGGGATCGGAGAGATCTCCATCCTTGGAACCAAGGAAGATCCATGTCTCGTCGGGCTGTGATCCATGTTTTCAATGACGCTCCGGATACCTTGGCCAACGAGGCCACTTCCACCAGTCACGAGGATAACCTAAAGAACAGAGATAGGCAGATTTGTTAAAATGCTGTATGTTAAATTTAAAAATTGAAGAGTATTTTTATTCTTTATAAGGACCTTTTCGTCATGTTGTAGGAAATATGTCTAGTTATACTAAGGGTTCAATAATTTACTAATTAAATATTATTAGTAACAACTGTCACAGGTAATTCATTATGATCATAACGTGGAGGGTGAACGAAGTGGATAACACGTCAACTGAAGTTTAAATTAGAGAATATTTGTTTGTTATTGAGTAGGTTGAGTGAGCTTTGTAAAGGGAAATGTTCCGTTTTTATTTTTTGCAATTGCGATAAAAATATGTATAACCAATTGTTTAAGTATTCATTGATATAACCAATGAATACTAAAACTGTTTTAGTATTCATTGGTATAACGTATACTATATTAAGATAATAAATTATAGCTCCAAATCCACAATTATGGACAAAGAAAAAAATATGAAGCCTTTTTGTACTAAAAGCATTCTTATAATTTTAGACTAAATAACATAATTATTAACCTTTTATATATTCTAGCTTGAGTTTTGACGTTTTGTAAATTATTTGTCAAACACAATTTAATAAACATGCAAATTATTGCAATCCACAGTGTCATTGTAAATAAATATAGATATTTTTGATTTTTAAGCCTTTTGCTTGTAACTAAAAATACTTATTACCTCCGCCGAAGGAGGTATTGTCTTCACTGGCGTTGGTTGGTTTGTCAGCAGGATAACACAAAAAGTGCGGAACGGATTCGGATGAAACTTTGTGGAGTTGTTGAAAATAACAAAAGGAACCAATTTTTAAATTTTGGCATCTCTGAGTGCAGAATTAAGAGGCTAAACGAGCTAAATACTAATAAATATTTGAAGTTAGCCTACTCTGCCAATAGATGTGCTGTAAAATTGGGTGCCGGGAGCGTCTTCCTCTCGGAATTTCCGTCGAGGGAAAACCCTCCCGTCCCTCTACGCCACCCCAGTCGTGAAAAATCTGCCTCGGAAGGCTCATAAGGACCCCGTGACGGCGGAGGTTTGCACTCTCTGAGTGTATATATGCCTCTAGTTTTCACTGGCGCTTGTTGGTTTGTTTGTCAGCAGGATAACTCAAAAAGTACTGAACGGATTCGAATGAAACTTTGTGGAGTTGTTGGAAATGCCAAAAGAAACAAGTGATAAAATTTTGGCATCTCTAAGTGCTTTTTTAATATTCAAAATGAGTAAAATACTAATGAAATGGGTCTCTATTCAGGGAGTAGGGAATAACAAACGCTAAAAAATATTCATTGACGTATTATTTGTATGTTTTTTTATATATTGTTATAACTTAACCAATATTAATTAAAATAGTTTTTTGTTTGGAATGTGTTTTATAATAATTTTTAAATGCTAAAACAAAGGCCTTGTAAAGCGAAGTGGACTGTATAAGATGATGATATACCAAACCCCAAAAGGACTGTGATGCTGTATCCCTGATGCAGCGGCAAAACCTAATTAAATGATTACCTCAATAAATAAAGAGACAGAGATGAGAGAGATAGGTGTTCTTTATTTCAAGTGAAGGTATCAACTGAGTATTCCGGGAATAATAATAATAAAAACCCGCGAAAATGCTCTCCCAAGTAATGCATCATGCTGTTATCAACCAATCAGATCGCTTTGATGCAATGGTGTACTTTAAGTACTCAACTAATGCCGGGAGATGCCGCCATTAGAGAAAGAGTAAATAAAGAGAACAAGTCCCTGCTTGATATAGTAATAATAATACTAACGTGGGTTATATTATTCAAACCCATACTAATATGATAGATTTGCCGCGACACTCCCCCCATGAGACGTTAAGCAATTTTTACATAGCTGAAGGTCTCATAATAATAGGTAAATCTATTTTAGGCAATGTGCGGATCCCTAAGGCAGTAGAGTCAACGTGCGCACCGTCACTCATGCAGGATTATTTATCATTAGTAACTGATGAAACTACATCTTTGTTTTGTCGTTAGATTAGCTTAAAATCTTGTTGGTGGTTGCGAACTTTCCCACATAGTTTTTCTCGGCACCCAACTGTTAGTGTTCGAGACATACCCGAATCATTGACTTCATAAAAGAAACCCAATTTACAACTAAGTTAAATGAAAAAGAAGAAGAAAGAAAGAAAAAATACCCCCCAATTAAAAATAACAATCCCGATGTATCTCGAACCAGATGGTTAATCCTCCGACCTTGCCATCCTTTATTAAAGCAAACCGAAGCTTGCTCAGCAAGGAAGTCTCCTGGCTAAGGTGAAAAACATTGAGTACTCAAAAATAAAACCTATTCTTAGGAAAAATAGAGCAAATTCAAACTGGGAATGCCTGCTTGTCCTGGAGCTTCCAGCATTATGAGCTTCCACCTAGATGAAAACACAAAATGCCGTATTCAAGATCAAGGAGTTTGGATTCCATGGGGTTGTAAATCCCATATAGAACCTCTGGTCAGAAGGTTGTAAAGCTTCTGGCCCTCGGCAGGTTCGACTACTGCTGGCAGTTCCAACATGATTTAAATCTATCCGTGTATCCGGATATGAACTTTTAACTGGACGGAAAGTTAGCCATAAAAACCTTTCTTGAGGAAAAAAATAATGAGAAAACCTCATAGGAAAAATTTGGACCAACTCCCTTCCGAAATTAGTTCTTGCATACTTATCTGTATGTCTGTATTAATTTATAAATACTTATAAGAGGGAAAAATACTCGAAGTATTGAAAAAACCCTCTTCAGAGTTTTCCTTTATTAAGAAGTTTATAATAACCTGGGCGTTGTCTTCTTCTTCCCGAACCTTTATGACTTTCACGACTATCAGTATTTCTCATTGACGGCCCATTTGATAAGTCACAAGAGTTCTCTCCAGCGGCCTCTAAATGCTGAAGTGGAACAAGAACAGATTCGGAGGTTGCAGTTATTGCCTCTTTGTCTGGGTCAGGGTCTATGGTTCCTTCTTCACTGGAGTCCTGGACGGGATCACATACGGCGGGAGATCGGTCAATCCCTCCCTTAGGGGTGATCATTCCCTTTGTTTGGGTGACTTTCAACGTCCGCCGACCGCTTCCGACACATCCATTATCCAGATCCAAATTATCCAAGCCTTTACTCTTATTAACTGTTTCTGCGAAAACTTGCGAAGACTCGAGCAATGCCACCTGTCTAACCGATCTTATAATAACTGTATCAGTTAGGGGTAGCTTTACAGAGACAGATAAAACAACACCATGGTCATTCTTGTGAATATCTATGATTCTCCCTATTCTCCATTGATTTTTTTCTAGGGTGTCTGGTTTAAGCAAGACAACATCCCCAATAAACAAAAAATCTTTATGGGAAGGATCTTTAATCCACTTTGAGGGTATACTTAATTCTTGTAAGTATTCCTTACGCCATGCAGACCAAAAAGAATTCAAAATTTGCTTTCTGGACACCCACATATTGGCATGGGGCATATTTTCTAAAGCCTTACTTGAAGGTGTATGAATGGAGGTTAGATTTCTGCCGTACTGAAGCATATTTGGAGATATACTCAAATCTCCATCTTGTGTTGAACCAAGCGGGCGATCATTAATGGACCCAAGAAGCTCAGACACAATAGTTTGCAACTCTTTCAATGTTAACTTATTCTTTTGAAGCAAGACTTTCAATTGCTTTTTAAAGATAGCTACCATACGTTCTGTGACTCCATTTGTCCAAGGAGCTTCCGGGGTACTAAATTTCCATTCAATGTTATCTCCAGAGTAAGTTTCCTCTTGAATTTTTTTAAAGTCAAGATTTTTAAGAGTTTGTAGCTGCTTATTTGCAGCAACAAAATGTCGAGCATTATCTGAATATATTATTAGCGGCTTACCGTACCGTCCAACAAATACTCTAAGAGCTTGTAGAAACTCTCTTGTCGAACAAGACTCAATTATCTCAACATGGATAGCTCTTGTATGTAAACAAGTAAATAATGCCATCCATACTTTAAATGTAGGTGGATGAGGACAACGATTTTCATACATCTCCTCACACTGATGCTTACAGTACAAAGGGCCCAGATAATCGATTCCTACATTTTGCCATGGACTAGGGTGATCCATTCTTATTGTAGGCAAGGGGGCCATTCTTGGAGTCCCAAATTTTATATATCGACAACGAGGGGCTTTACATAGCTTTCTGACAAGAGATTTGACATAACCAAAATTACCAAGGAACCAATACCTTGTTCTTAAGGTATTAAATGTTTGCTTCTGTGAGCAATGAAAAAGTCGTTCGTGCGTATCGAGAACTAATCTTTCTGCCAGGGTTCCTTTAGGTACAATTATGGGATTAGTAATGTCAAAAGAAATTGTGGAAGATGTATGTAGTCGACTCTGAAGTCTTATTACTCCCAACGTTTCATCATAAAACACTGGAAGATGTCTGAGTGGTGATCCCAAAACACTTTTCCGTTTGAGTGAGTCAGAGTCTTTTAGGATTTCTATTTCTTTTGAAAACCTTGCTTCTTGTACGATTCTAACTAAAAGAACTTCAACCCATTCCTTTTCGTCCCTGGTTATATTTAGGGATTTGATGGGAACCCTTCGGGCCCATCTCCTAATACGAATGAGTACTCTTTTAATTAGAGATAGCCTGGAGCATCTATTGATAAGCTCTTCTATAACCGAAGTAGACTGGATCTGTGTCTTATTAATCATAGCTTTTTGATTATCATCCGCCACAGCCTTGACTTGAGCGAAGTATAACGTAAGATCAGGCGCAGTCATTTTTGATTTGGTGTCAGAGGCTTCATTGAGCATTGGTTGTTTTGGCCATTTGTCCAAGGTTTCCAAAAGAAAACCCGGCCCATATTTCCAAAAGTCAATTTTATCAATAAGATCGTTCATATAGCAACCTCTACTTGGCAAATCTGCTGGATTGAGGACGCCAGGGCAAAATTTTACTTGCGCACCAAAAAGGTTGTCAAGTACTTTGCAAATTCTGCGTTCCTCCCATGGCTTACAAGAACCTTTACCTCTTTGTAACCGCTGTAGATTCAAAAGAGAGTCGGTGAATATGACTGTATTTTTAGGGCAAATCGTTGGTTTCAGTGCGTTCTGAATATAATTTGCCATAGTGACAGCCATATTCATAGCGACAAGCTCTGCCCTTGCAATCGTCAACATGTCCTCAAGCTTACTTTTCTCACGTAGTGATTTAGGCATTAAGGAGCTTTTTGAGTAAACAAGTTGGCTCATGGTTTTTCCTTCCTCGGTTTCTACAATGAGGTAAGCAGCGACGCCCATTCCTACTTTGGAGGCATCACCAAAAACTGCTAGATGTTTTATATCTCCCCCGTTATAACGAGGAAATCGAAGGTCTTTCAGCAACGGAATTTGTTTCACCCATTTGCAAAATACTTCCACGGCTTCTTTAGCAGCTTTTGTGTCCTTTGACCTAAGGTCTTCGTCCCATTTAAGTTTGTCCTCCCACAATAGTGGGAGGATTTTCTTAAACTGCATTATAAATGGGGAGACATAACCTTGCGTGTCAAAGATCTGACTAGCTAGAGACACAATATCCCTTCGAGATAATGAAGTTGACTCAGGATTGAACTTATCAAATTTGTCTCCAAGATCAAATTTAAATTCATCCAAACTTATATTTAACTTCAACCCTAGAATTGAAATATCATCTCTTGGGACAGCTACTCGGTCCGCTTCAATCAGCGAAAGTATCTCTGGATGAGTAGCTGCGATCTTATGACCATAAAAACCTCCACTTTCCAGAATTTTCAATACCTCTAGAGTTGTTCGGGTGGCACCTTCGATCGTATCTTGAACGATATGAATATCGTCCATGTAGGTCATTTTATCAATGACATCAGATGCTACTGGGTACTTTTTCGACGCCTTTTTGGCAGTCTCTTTGAGACACCACATTGAAATATATGGTGCCGAGACTAGTCCAAAAACGACAACCTTGAACCTCATCAACCGAGGTTTCTCTCCAGGTCTTCCCCAAACAAAACGAAACATATCTTTATCGTGAGGATCTGCTAAATTTATTGACAAAAACATCTTTTTTATGTCCACTGCCACAAAATATTTTTTGCATTTCACTTTCAGAATAAGTTCCATTATTTGTGGAAGCATATTTTTACCTGGCATTAACAACTTATTTAAAGACTTAGTTCTATCTTTAACGTCAGGTAAGGATGCATTGACCACAATCCTACATTTTGTAGAGTCCTTATCTAGACGGAGAACAGGTCGTGATGTAAGGACATAGTTGGGATGTTCTGTGGTTCGTTCATTTGAAGGAACCTCCTCTGCGTAGCCAAGGTCCAGAAACTCTTGATAAGCTGCTTCAACTAAGTTCATATGTTCAGGCTTTACCTTATTATGAACTCCATGCATAACTGCAATAGCTCTATTGTAATTATCTGATAGAACTCTACCTTTAAGATCAGTGTCTATCCATGGCATTTTTATAAGCCACCTATTAATTTCCATATCAAAAAAGGCAGTTCTTTGCATGTGTAGATCAGCTTGGAGCTCTAGTGAGGTAAGCTCAGCTGTAATAGGCTCTTTGGAATTTATACCAACATTCTCTCCGTCCCAAAATCTAGCTAAATTGAACTCCAGAGAACGATAAATCGTATCAAGGTCAAAGTCTTCATACTTTTTAATTTTTGTTATAATTCCAGTGTGAACGGAAGTCTTATTATTTAAGACAATTCTGTCAGAAATACCATCTGCTCCACTTAAGACCCATCCTAGCATAGTTAACTTTGCAACAGGGAACGTCATGTCAGTATCTCCCGAAGGCAGCAAAACCCTTTTTTGCTCCTGAAGCATTATGGCAGAATAATAAGGTTCCGAAAGAAGAATCTGAAAAGCTCTAGCTCGAGGACTAGGCAATTCTTCAGTAAATGCGATATTTTTTGTATAATCCCATTGCTTAGGATTAAACTGAATTGGCTCTAATAGGTTGCCAATTTTATCACAAGTGATTGCAACAATGGGCGCAGTATAAGTAAAATCATTGAAATTTGCTAACTCAAAAACAACTTGCTTTTCATGATATGAACTTACTACTCCCCCCGCAACTGCAACATCAATATTAATATAATCTCCCTTCAGACCTAGGGACTTTGCAGTAGCGGCTTCAATCATTGATAGATTAGCTCCTGAATCAAGCAAAACTCTTACTTTAATTGTTTTGCCATTTACAGGATTCATTGCTCGACAACACAAAGTAGCACAAAATGAATTGTACTTAGGTATATCCACGGAACTTTTCCCGGAGTCACCCAACCCAACGCAAGTAGTAATTCCAATTTTTGGCAATATATTTGATGAAAATACTCTATTTGTTGTGTTACCGATCTCAATCACTTTGTTTGTGTTATACAAGAAGTTTTTAGACCCTTTTGACAATGAAGAACTGCCAATACTTGGATACCCACAAGCAAAATCAACAATGTTTGGCGAATAAGTTGAATAATCCCTCAACCCATCAGATAACTTTATGTCTTCTATTAAGGCATTCTCCCTTTGGAAGGAATTTGTATCCTTATTACAACCCCAAGACATGTTTCCCCACTGTTCATTGAAATTGTCTGGTTTCAACTTCTTAGATGAATCAAGAAATAAAGAGTCCGTTACATAGTTTTTATTTTTTTATTTTGACTAAACTTATTGACACTTTTTTCGTTCTTGGATGTTTGATTTCTCCCAGGCTTCCTCTGTGAGGCCAAGAAACCTTGCAATTGCTTGCTTGTGTCCTTCTGGGACTTGATAAGCTCTTGTAAAGAGCTAGCAATTGCATTATTTGCCCTGTTTGCTACCTCAAAGGATCGTTTTCTTGGCCCACGTTTCTCGTCCTCCCCCTTCCGACGAGGATTTGAAGGACAGACCACCACAAAGTGTTTCCCGCCACAGAGAGAGCATTTCCCCGAGCAGACCTGGCTATGGTCCTTGCTATAGTCAGAAAGGCAGACTGCGCACTTCTTCAGGCGGAAGCAGGACCTCCGCCATGCAGACTGAGGGAGAGATAAGGCCTCCGCACAATTTCCGGTACTATGCGCTCCGTCTGGATGTAGGAGACATTTCGATCCCGACTTTGCCACACGGAAAACGGACCCCGACTCCTTAATATTTTCATCATTATTTCTTGTGGCATAGGCCTCCAGCCACACACAGAAGTCTTTTATATTTAGGATCGATCCTGGATTCCATGACAAGCTCAACCCCTCTTCAGCGGTCTTCTTTTTATGCTCATTCTCTTTG
Source organism: Caligus rogercresseyi (assembly GCA_013387185.1). Classification (NCBI taxonomy): domain Eukaryota; kingdom Metazoa; phylum Arthropoda; class Copepoda; order Siphonostomatoida; family Caligidae; genus Caligus; species Caligus rogercresseyi. The sequence continues at coordinate 14,467,328 of CP045905.1, read as the reverse complement.
GATAGAAGAAGGGCCTCCCAATCCGCCACGGCTCTGGAGGGGAGCTTTTCATTGATGAACGTTATCAATAAAAAGTCCACGGGACTTACTCCCTTTTCTTGGGCCTCCTCAAGGATCTTTTGGACTTGGTACAGGGCAGTTTTCGAGGTCTTTTGGAGGTCTTGGATTGAGCTGCCTGCCTTCACTTCATCAAGGTAAGCCTTGGCAAGCTTAAAACTGTTCTCGTATGTCCTATCAAGTTCCTCCAAAGCAAGCTCGTAGGTGGCAGCCTCACTGGCGAGGAGATGCGCCTTGCCTTCCAAACAGTCTTTGAACTTTTCAAAGATAATGACGTTTGAGCAGCCGCCGTAATTGGATTCGATGTCTTCCTTAATCTGGGCCCACTTCTTTTTGAAGACGGAGTAGAGTCTGAGGACCTCAGTAGAAGGACCTTCCCCGGAGAATTTTAGTCCAATCACTCTCCCTGCATCATAATGGAGTGCAGGCTTCTTCTCTCTTTCCACAGTAATGGTCGTAAGAGGATGTTGACCTTGAGAGAGCCGGCCCAAATCAAGTTTATAATGCTCCGCAGCCTCGGTTCCTCGCACTGATAGCTCCTCCAGTTTGTCGGAAGCTTCGATGTAGGCAGTTATTGAGGGTTCATCGCCTATGTTGTACCAACATCTAGACGCTATATTCGTGAGCTTCCTCAGGTCCTCGGCTTCAATATTGGCTCGCTCCAGCTTTGAGAAAAAGAGCTTAACCCCAAAAGCAGAATCGCTCTCTTGAGAAGTTTTAAGGAGCTCCTCCATCTTCCTAAGATGGGCATTAAGCCTCAGCAAGGCCACTCGGCAATCGGCAAAAACCTTTTCGTACTCCGAGTATCGGGACGCAGCGAAGGGGAGATTTTCCTCGACCAGAGAGTTTAGATCCTCGCTTGAACTCCCAGGGTGGACCTTAGAAAGGAGTCTCTTTAGGGTCTGTCGGAGCGAACTTTCTTCATAGGTAGAGAGTCCTTGCGAAGGCATCGAAATTGGAACTCCACTTTCTAAGGACATATTGAATTCCTTTTTTCTAAAAAAAAGAAATATATATAACCAATTATTGATGAATTACAAATAATACAAATTCAACAAAAGGTCAGGGCAAGTCTAAAGGTAATGTTATTTGACCACAAAATACACTACACTCAGAACCCTTGAAAACACAAATTTAAATTGTTAATAGAACAAAGAAGTGATCTCGGGAGAACTGAAAAATTCTCCAGGCACGATTTAGGTAGAGTATTTTGACCACAAAATACACTACAGTCAGAACCCTTGAAAACACAAATCTAAATAGTTGATAGAAAAAAAGGAGTGATTTCGGGAGAACTGAAAAATTCTCCAGGCACGATTTAGGTAGAGTATTTTGACCACAAAATACACTACAGTCAGAACCCTTGAAACACAAATCAAATAGTTGATAGAAAAAAAGGAGTGATTTCGGGAGAACTGAAAAATTCTCCAGGCACGATTTAGGTAGAGTATTTTGACCACAAAATACACTACAGTCAGAACCCTTGAAAACACAAATTGAATTAGTTAATATAAAAAAGGAGTGAATTCGGGAGAACTGAAAAATTCTCCAGGCACGATTTAGGTAGAGTATTTTGACCACAAAATACACTACAGTCAGAACCCTTGAAAACACAAATTGAATTAGTTAATATAAAAAAAAGGAGTGAATTCGGGAGAACTGAAAAATTCTCCAGGCACGATTTAGGTAGAGTATTTTGACTACAAAATACACTACAGTCAGAACCCTTGAAAACACAAATTGAATTAGTTAATATAAAAAAAGGAGTGAATTCGGGAGAACTGAAAAATTCTCCAGGCACGATTTAGGTAGAGTATTTTGACTACAAAATACACTACAGTCAGAACCCTTGAAAACACAAATTGAATTAGTTAATATAAAAAAAGGAGTGAATTCGGGAGAACTGAAAAATTCTCCAGGCACGATTTAGGTAGAGTATTTTGACTACAAAATACACTACAGTCAGAACCCTTGAAAACACACAATTGAATTAGTTAATATAAAAAAAGGAGTGAATTCGGGAGAACTGAAAAATTCTCCAGGCACGATTTAGGTAGAGTATTTTGACTACAAAATACACTACAGTCAGAACCCTTGAAAACACAAATTGAATTAGTTAATATAAAAAAAGGAGTGAATTCGGGAGAACTGAAAAATTCTCCAGGCACGATTTAGGTAGAGTATTTTGACTACAAAATACACTACAGTCAGAACCCTTGAAAACACAAATTGAATTAGTTAATATAAAAAAAGGAGTGAATTCGGGAGAACTGAAAAATTCTCCAGGCACGATTTAGGTAGAGTATTTTGACTACAAAATACACTACAGTCAGAACCCTTGAAAACACAAATTGAATTAGTTAATATAAAAAAAGGAGTGAATTCGGGAGAACTGAAAAATTCTCCAGGCACGATTTAGGTAGAGTATTTTGACTACAAAATACACTACAGTCAGAACCCTTGAAAACACAAATTGAATTAGTTAATATAAAAAAAGGAGTGAATTCGGGAGAACTGAAAAATTCTCCAGGCACGATTTAGGTAGAGTATTTTGACTACAAAATACACTACAGTCAGAACCCTTGAAAACACAATTGAATTAGTTAATATAAAAAAAGGAGTGAATTCGGGAGAACTGAAAAATTCTCCAGGCACGATTTAGGTAGAGTATTTTGACTACAAAATACACTACAGTCAGAACCCTTGAAAACACAATTGAAATTAAGTTATGCTCACAAATAACTTTTGGGATGATAAAAAAAATATCCGCGTACGTAAGATCTCAAGATTTCTCTCAAGATCCGGCTCGAAGGACCATGTAAAGCGAAGTGGACTGTATAAGATGATGATATACCAAACCCCAAAAGGACTGTGATGCTGTATCCCTGATGCAGCGAACAAAACCTAATTAAATGATTACCTCAATAAATAAAGAGACAGAGATGAGAGAGATAGGTGTTCTTTATTTCAAGTGAAGGTATCAACTGAGTATCCGGGAATAATAATAATAAAAACCCGCGAAAATGCTCTCCAAGTAATGCATCATGCTGTTATCAACCAATCAGATCGCTTTGATGCAATGGTGTACTTTAAGTACTCAACTAATGCCGGGAGATGCCGCCATTAGAGAAAGAGTAAATAAAGAGAACAAGTCCCTGCTTGATATAGTAATAATAATACTAACGTGGGTTATATTATTCAACCCATACTAATATGATAGATTTGCCGCGACAGCCCTGTTAATTGTAAAAGAGGCTCTATAAAAACATGAAGTGGTAACTTAAAGGGCTTCGTTCTTTTTTATCTGGGAAGCGACTTAAAGTAGGGCATTGATGAAGAAAATGAATGTTTATTAAAACAGCTATATATATAGATATTATATAATGATATATATATATATATAATATATATATAATATATATATATATATATATATATATATATATATATATATATATACGAGGTGTGATCAAAAAAGTATCCGACTTTTGGTTTTATTGGTCAAACGAACACAGCTATGGGGGGGGACAAAAGCCGCTTTAAAGGAATCATCATTATTTTATTCGGTTATTGTGTAACCAGATATTAGTTAGATCGAGGGGTTTATATATTCCGAATTATGCTAACACATAAAGATGAGATCCTTGCTGAGGTTACCAAAAGGCAGTCAAAGAGGGTCATGTTTTTGTTAAGCATTGGTGTAGTGGGGCTTATTAGTCAGAAAAAAGGTGGGAACTTTAGGGTATCCACTCAATATCGACTGACTTGATCCTACTGATTTCCTACGCCCTTCAAAACCATCAAATATCCACAAACTGCGCCATTCATTGTCAGGAAGTAGTAAAACATTTCAAGAAAGGCACGGTCATATAAAACCTTCCAATTTCAAACATAAATAAGGACATAACTTCAATAATTTGAATGAATGGTTTGTCTTTGTATTCACACCTCACGTAATCAACGTTTCGTTTTGTTCCTACAGATCGGGGATCTCCCCCCCCCTCCTCTGTACAAGGAACTATGAAAGAACAATAGGTGAAGAATCTATTATGACAAAAAATTGGTTAATAGAAACATTAGAAAAACGTAACATAATAAACAAATAATATCCAAAACATGTAATATATAAATATAGAATATAAATGCTATTTTAAAAAATATTTGATGCAAAGCAAGATATTCAAGAAGTCCAAATTAGTTTTTGTTCTTTTATACCTAGAAAATAATCGTGAAATCAACTTTTCGAATTGTTATTTTTATGGAAAATATCCTAACTATGATAATATCAAAATTATATCAAAATATCAATATTCCAGCGTCCAGTCCTAATAATCCGATGAGAGCAAAAAGGGACTTGAAGGTTTTTTGAGCATATCCTACTAACTGTTGGCGGTGGATATTTGTAACCACAATATCCCATATTTGTGTATCTGTTGGGCTCAGATGGTCGAAAGGGTTCATAATGGCATTTGAGGGGCTCTTATTTTATAATGTTGACTTTTTCAACCAAAAATTATCTTTAGTGAATCCTTTAATATGGCATAAAATTTATTTTCGTAACTATTAACTATATACAAAATTGAACGCTGAACGAAGGGCTATTTCTGGCGTTCAGCATTCACAATATACTTTTGGCTATGTGTTGTTTATTAGGTAGAATCAATAAGACTTTTACAAATTTTGTAAAAAAAGGATGTAATTTGTATAGAACCCATAGTATTTTCAATATTTCCTGTACTTCAATATTGATTATACGCCTTGTATCGGAAATGTAACTGTGAAATACATAGTGTTTCACACTCTTTGTTAATCTGCCATACGTTATTATTGAGGCGTCGTTTACCCGGTGAATATTGGTCACCCCATTTTTCCTCTAATACCTATTCGATAATTATTAATATTCTGATCAATTAGATCTATACTTCCCATATAATGGTTATATTGATATATGCTGTGAAGGACTGGAAGCTGAATCGTTTTATTTGTTACTCCATCTTTTTACTTTTTGGTGGGGCTTGGTACGATATATTGCCGATGCAATTGTAACAATAGAATATCTTTCCATTGGTCACATGAACCGAACTATCTCCTAAACCTGACAAAGCTATTTCCATCGGTCATCTTTCCATCCTTGACGATCATCTCTTTTTGAAGTGGGAAGTTTTTATCTATGATGGGTTTCGATCTGAAATTCCAGACCGGTCGGAATCGGTCTGGAATAGCTTTCGGTCTGTTTTGATTCAAAAGTAGCATTTCGGTCTGAATCGGTCTCGAATCACAATTCGGCCTTTATCTCATAAACAAAAGTGGCTTTTGATATTTTGTAAAGATGTACCCATTCATTTAATAATTGAGGTCGAAATAAATATTCTATTTTTGAGATTTTAAGTTTAGTAATGTACTTTTTTATTTGTCTCCCCTTCTATTCTTGGTCCTATTTCATTCAGATGATCGATAAAGTGTGATTGTCATTACATGCATCTTGCTTCTGTAAAGTACTTGCCTTAGAGGATGTGAAATGGGGGGGGGGGGGGGAGTGGTCTAAAACTGATTAAAAAATCCAATCACAATTTGTCATGTTCGATCAAAACTGTAATATTTGATTAATTGGTCAATAAAGAACTCACTGATATAAGTTATGTATTTGTCTGCCACATTGAACGTTAGTTCTGATTTACAACTCAGAGAATAAGGATGGATTTCCGACTGTTCGTCGACGAGGACATCGCGGTAGCCTTCTGCCGAGATCGAGCCTTATACCAGGACTTTAATTTGCCCCTCGTGTTAGCCTCCTGTAAGGAAACTAAACCACAAGGAGAAAATTGTTTTTAGGTGTACCAAAAAAGTTTGCCAAAAAGTTTTTTCTATCCTTATAGATAGCATTTTTGCCAAATGTCGACTCCCTATAACCAAGATTCTCCTATTCTCTATCTCTGGTCGTGCCCAAGGCCTGTTCGTGACGTCGTTAGAGAAGTCGGAGTCACCAAGAAGACCGTCGTCGACTGGGGAAAGACCTTCCGAGCGATCTGCACCAGGCATCTCCGGCAACATTCAGTTCCTTTGGGTGGCCCAGGAAGGATCGTGGAGATCGACGAGTCAAAGTTCGGGAATCGAAAATACAACCGGGGTCGAGTAACGATGGACACTGGGTCTTCGGTGGTGTGGAGCGAGGCCCGGGTGGTGCTTGCTTCCTGTTGGAAGTGGAGGACCGTAGCGTCGGAACGCTTTTGCCGATGATTACCGATCGAATTGCACAGGGCTCGACGATCATGTCCGACGGTTTCGCTACCTACCGTCGGATATCTGACTTGGGGTATAATCACCCTACAGTGATTCACAAGCGCAATTTTGTCGATCCTCTTACGGGCGCCCACACTCAATCTATTGAGTCTCTTTGGGCCCAAGTGAAGAAGTTTATGAGGCAAATTGATGTCATGAATACTTCGAGAGAACTTTTTCAATCTTATCTCGATCAATTTTGTGTGAGGAGACTGTTGTCAAATTCGGATATTTTTAACAAAATGCTGGATTTGATAGCTGAACAGTATCATCCATCGATCAGGATTGAACTTGATTAGTTATCTTGTCATTTATAGTATTTGTGTCGAACAGTTTTAATTTTGTAGTGATATGAGCGTCGGATTATAAATATGAATTTATACCATCAATGTATAACGTTTATACCTCACATTTTAGAGTAAAAGTGATATTTATTAATATCAAACATAGGTAGCATTTTCTTTGTTAATATATTTATTGTTAAATAAAATTATCATTTTTAATAATAAGTACTTGTCATTTTATTATGGGTCTAATAAGTTTTTATAGGTGTACAAAAATATTAATTTGGGACTTGATATTTTACATTCATGGAAGAAGTGGTATTCGTTGGGTTTAAAGATGTATTGCAATTTCAAACATTTTGTAAGTTCAACTACTAAAATAGAATATGTATTTCGACCTCAATTATTAAGTGAATGAGTACATCTAATAATGATTCACCGTTGTATACGTGGAATTTTGTCCAATCTTGTTGAAACTTGGTATACAAGTATATACGTTCAGAAAGTTCCTTCTATTAATTTGGATAAGTTTGAACAAGATCGATCAAGTTTCAAGTAGATGATAACGGTCATGTCCAAAGTGCTCTTGTATACGCTTCAGTTTGTTTAACCTTCCTTAACACCGCTAGCTGCAATTTACATTCACTTCGTTTGGTTTCGTTCGCTAAGTTTCGTTCTCGGCTTTCACCGAAATAAAAGATTTCCCGGCATTTCACCCCAATAAATAGTTCCATTTTACAATTGGATACATATGGCAACTTTGCTATCTAATCCAGACTTAGAAAGGTTTTCTCCGTTTCTAGCTGCAATTAAAAGAATTGTGTGGGCGATGGAACCGACCCACTATTCGGATTCAGTACTGATTTAGTGCACCAGTGTAAGGATATGCGTCCATTCATTGATAGATTTGGAGATCCGTCGCTTTTAGAAAAAAATTGAGCTTAATACGAAAACTTTTACTCTTCATGATTTAAATGATCATTCTATTTTTAACGTTGGTAGGTTTCGCTATCCTCTACAAAGATCCATAAAATCATTATGTCCTTCGAGTTCCTGGGTCTCAAAATTTACCTTTGTCAGGTTTAGGAGATAGTTCGGTTCATGTGACACAATGGAACGAAATTCTATTGTTACAATTGCATCGGCAATATATCGTACCAAGCCCCACCAAAAAGTAAAAAGATGGAGTAACAAATTAAATGATTCAGCTTCCAGTCCTTCACAGCATATATCAATATAACCAGTATATGGGAGGCATAGATCTAATGAATCAGAATATTAATAATTATCGAATAGGTATTAGAGGAAAAAATGGTGGTGGCCAATATTCACCGGGGTAAACGACGCCTCAATAAATAACGTATGGCAGATTAACAAAGAGTGTGAAACACTATGTATTTCACAGTTACATTTCCGAATAGATATAGCCATGGCTTATATAAAGAAATATGACATAGAGCCTAAAGCATCTGGAAAGAAAAAAGTATAACCCAGGAGAGATTGACTACCGATTTCATGGAAATTGTCAGATAATTCACCCGGAATACTGTAAATTAACGTTGGACTTTGTATCGATTGTTTAGAAATTTATCACAAAATATAATTATTAATTATATTTTTGTAAGTTAATATAAATTAGTAAGTAAATTACTTTTTGTTTTCTATGAAGAATAAATAATTATGTAGAAAAATATGTATGTAGAATTTATTTTTCTTCTAAAGAATAAAAATAATATAAAAATGTATTAATTAACTCCTAGTGTTAATTTTGGACATGGTGCCTATTTTAGGCATGATTGGCTTTATGAGCAAAAATAAAATGAATGTTTGATATAATTTTTAGATGAATCAAGAGGAAAAATAATAATTCCGGAGTTAATGGGTTAAACAAGAATTATAAAAATATTAACGGTGGGTCCTGCTTGGTTGCCGTGTTAGAAAACCGCGCCTTGACGCGAACACAGGAGACAGATGAGCGTCTCCAGAGTTTTCCCTGTCATTGGTAGTGTCCGTAGGGGGTACTGAACGTGGCCTTGTCCGAGGTAAAGACGACGCCCAAAAGGGGTAACATGGAGACGCCAAGATCCGTGGCCTCTCCGTTCACGGCAGCTACGAGGGCCAACTCCTCGCCATCGAGAAAACTAAGGACGAGGCGTTTAATGGCATTCGCGAGGAACTCCGCGTTTTTTCGCTGCTTCTCAACGAACATGTATGTGAGGAGGCTCAGGACTATTCCGTGGCTGAACACCCTTCCAAGAACCAAGATTATGAGGACCCGGCACTGATCGTGTTTTTGATACCGTTGATGGTGGAACAGAGGATGATTTGAGCGAAGCAGAAGTAGAAGCGCACGAAGATGTCCTTGTATGCCTTGTGAATCCCTCGAACTTTGTTGACGTCCAGCTCCTCCTTGGATGCCGATGAGGCAATTTCCCTCCTTGTTGAAGGAATACTGCGTGGGGCTCTTCCAGAGTTTAAAGTACTCTGAGGAGGGGAGTTTTTGAAGCATGTTTAGTGTCCGTTTATTTTCGAGGGACTCCGGGCCCACCGAAATTATGACGCGAAACGCTCTCATCAGTTATGTCTTGCCAGAGCTGCCCAGATATGTAGATCGCTTGTCCCAGACGACGAGGCCCTCACTGTCTTCCTCGTCAGGTCGCTCATAAAATACTAAAAGAGTCAACGTTTATATATATATTTAATATTTTATTATTTTATATTTAAGAGGTCTTAAGAACTAGCTTTTGTGACGAGAAGTTCATTGAAGTACTTACCCGGGTCGTACAGATGAATGAATCTCCCATAAACACATCCATCCCAGAACGAGTCAGTCCCATAGATCAATCTGGATCCGCGAGTCCCGTTGAACATATTCATGAGCCGAGTCAGTGCTAGGAGCGACCACATTGATGAAGGAGCTCCCAAACGTCTCGTCTCCTCCTCCGATCATTGAGGAGGAGGATGAGACGAGACGGGGCAAATATAATGACTGGAATCATGCCACCCGTCCACTCCCATTCGAGAAATTTGATCCCAAGCAATGATGAATCAATGTAAACAATAACAATAATAAGAACAAGGCAGGAGCACTCTGCATGACGAATACTTTTTTTATTCTTCTTCTATAATAAGTACAATAATAGAGAGGTTTGTGAGGAATGTTAACACGATGGCCGTGTTGAAGTGTTGTTTCTCTTTGTTTCTAGCTCAGGTAGGAGATCGACTAAACCGTACCCGTCTTAGTAATAAAGAATGTCTTACAAACATTCGATTGTGGTTAATAGGATGATACATAGGTGGTTTGTTAGGAGAAAAACATTATTAACAGGCACGCAATTTCTGGGATTCACAAGAAACATTTTCAAAAGGTTGCTACGTGTCGACCCGCGAATCTTTAACCAAACGCCATTACATTCATACAATAATGCTCTGAGCTCACGCCTTACACACATTCAGGTTCCATTATGATGTACATGTACATAAGGAGAATAAATTGCCTTGGCACGTAATTTACTTCTAAAAAGAGAGCACTCAAACCTATTTGTATCTCGCACGAAGCATTTTCTTGTCAACCTGCGAACACTTAACCAAATGCGAATAATATTTTCTTAACAAGGCTCTGAGTTGATCTTTCACGAGCACGTCTTTACTTGATCGTAAAAAATCAAAATCTTTCACGAGCAAGCATTTTTTTAGAATAATAAAAACACCTTACAAGCGTTCTATGCGCAGATTACAGAGTGCTAACGCTGGCACGTTAAAATAATTTCCGTATTCAAGAAAAGCGTTATCCACACACATTCAATTACCTATTGAGACAAGGTGAACTCAATAGCTCTATAAAAGCACACGCCTCATGTAGGTAAAATATCATTTTTTGATGAACGTGGACAAAAGATATCTCAACCGGTGAATAAATTCAACAACATATTCAAATATGCGCTCACCTATGATGTATATATGTATATATATATATATATATACATAGGCGTAGGAGACGGGGGGGGGGCAGGGGGGCAACTGCCCCCCCAAAATTCGGCTGAATGCTTAAATTCGGGCAAATTGGTTGAGGTATTCGGGCATTTAAGTTGAAGAATTTTTTTTGAAATTATGTAAGCAAACGGATTGTGAATTATAAACAAGAGCTCTTCACCTTTTTGTGAACTCAATTCAATTTAAAATTCCAGCTTTTTCCCCTTTTGAAAAAAATAACACTCAACTTTTAGCTTATGAGAAATATGAAATTCAATTTTATCACACATTTAAGTTAATAATTTTGGTGCCACTGAAAAATGCACCTCGCACGTAGAAGATAAGAAGAGTGTACTTTGATACTACTTTGTACTCATTAAAAGAGATGTAAAATAACAACGGATCTACAAGTTATAGTACTACGATAGTAATAAAGTTCTTCTCAGAAATAATTGTTAAGTGAACATACCTTATGGAGTTTCGGCAACTTTATTCATCGAACTACTAAACAACACTTTTCTCTATTGAGGTAAGTTTCTGCTCGCTGTATTGACCAGAATGTACTTATATTTGAAAATTATAATTAAATTAATGTTCACTTCACTAAGTTAAATACAATAAATTTTAGTTTTTGGTCATGAATAAGTCAAGAAAGAGGCTATACAGAAGCTGAGTAAGATGTTCAAACTGCTAAAGAAGTTGATGGCGACTACAAGAGGAAACACGTGTCAAGAGTGCATGAAAATGATGAACATGTAAAGTTTATTCCTTTGGTTGATCAAAAGCAGAAAAAACTTTCCTTCGGAATTATGAACAGGGGAAAAAATGAGATAATGATGCCAACGGAGGCCACTTCCTATACAGAAGAATCAAGCAGAATAAAGGACATACCAACTGAAAATAATGAACATACTGAAGAGGTATTGGTGAAGATTCTTAATTTGCTAGCTGTAGAGGCAGTGGTAGAGGATATACAGCCTACAATGGACAAAACAGAAAATAATGATAAAGAGCATGGGCCCATAGGCTACCATCACACTGACATGCGAGATCATCCACATCAACCTCTGTTGGATGAATACAACAGGAAACAGCTAGATCAGGGAAGTGGGGCAAGAGACTTTAATCCTGACCTGTTCAAGAAGTACCAATGGACGAGCTTTGATATTCCCACGAAATCTATAGGCTGTTTCCCGTGTCAGAAGTTTTTATTTGATTCCACTTTCACATACAGCAATCGGTAGAAACTGGAACGACTAGTGAAGCATGCCAAGAGCGGTAATCATCGACTTGCAATGTCTTAATGGATAATTTCAAAAGTCAATAAAAATCATCAGTCATCAGTCTTGGACCAACTTGATACAACCCACAAAGACTTGGTCCAAAAGAACAGAAATTACCTTAAAATTATTGTAGAGTCCATCTTGTACACCGCACTGCAAAACATCCATCAGAGAGGCCATGAAGAAGACAGATCAATGATTGGACAGCAGTCATACATAAACCGTTGAAACCTTATGGAGCTTTTGAATTTGCGATGCAGAGACATTCCTTGGCTTGTCACTAGACTAAACTCTAATTTTGGGGCCCATCGTCAGTGGCTTTCACCAAAAATCCAAAATGAAATACTGATGATTGCATCTAATTTAGTACTAAAGGAAATAGCTAATAATGTTAGGGAAGCAGACGAGTTCAGTCTTATTGTGTATGAAACATCAGACGTTGGCAACCGGGAACAAGTGGCAGTGTGTTTGCGCTATGTAAACAATGAGCAGCCTACAGAAGCATTCGTGGGGTTTTATTAAGCTAAGTCCACAACCGGTGATACACTGTTCAAAATTGTGCTTGAAGTTATCAACTGGCTAGAGTTACGCGTTGTAGATCAATGCTATGGCGGGGCATCCAACAAGTCTGGGAAGGAAAAGGGAGTTGCCAAAAGAATTCAAGAGGTCTCAGCAAACGAAATAGTGAAATACCTCTGATCAAACTCCATCTCTGAAACTTTGCCGCACTTCACTGAGATTTCAAAGACCTTAGCTAAAATACCAGTAACATAATGTTCAGCAGAGAGATTTTTTTCTTGTTTGAGAAGACTCAAGACCTACCTCAGGTTCACCATGAGCCAGGAAAGGCTCCATGCTCTAGGACTTCTTAGCATCGAAAGGCGTTTTGTAAATAGAGTGGACATCAATACAATAATAGATTAATTTGGCAGACAAAAATGAAGAAACAACATGTTTTTCTAGTGTCTTCTGAAATAAAAATAATGTAATGAATAATGTGTAATTACAATAAAAAAGATAAAACTAAATATTTTTATGCATTCGATTATTTTTTCATAGATTTAACAGTTCTTGTTAAAATTCGGGCAAATTGAATGCTGCCCCCCAAACCAAACTCCTCCCCTACGCCTATGTATATATATATATATATATATATATATATATATATATATATTTCATTGTTAAATAAGTAGACAAGGTACACAAAATCGAGCTTTTACTTTAATCATCGACTAATGGCTCCGCATACTGAGGTTCATATAATTCATAGTAGCATATCTTATTTACTCCTTTATAGTGATATATATATATTATATATATATGACCTCCCCAAAAAAAAACACTTTTTTAGTTATTTTACATACCCAGCGATTCTGGTTCATTTTTTGATGCTGAAACAAAATATCTAATTTAAAAATTTCTAGCATTGTTAGAAATCGGACGTCACTGGGTTCAAAGGTTTCGTTATTAAACAAATTTTTTGTTATTACTTATTTTGAAAAAATTTGTTTTACAAAATTTAGTTATGATCCATTTATGACTTTGTTATTTTTTGCAAATTTTCGTCAAATAATATTTAGTGCCAATAAATGAACATAAGTGCTTACGCACCAACCATTTTTTAAATAACAACTCCTACTAGGGTTCTTTATAGTTTCAAAGATAACTTAAAAACATCAACATGAGTACCTCTTTTTCTTTTTCCTTCAGGAAACTATAAAGAACCCTAGTAGGTGCTGTTATTAAAAAATGGGTTGTTGCGTCAGCACTTATGTTATTTATTGGCACTAAATATTATTTGACGAAAATTTGCAAAAAAATCAGAAGTCATAAATGGATATAGCTAAATTTGGTAAACTATTTTTTTTTCAATAAGCATAACAAAAAAGTTTTGTTTGATAACGAACCTTTGATAACCTTATATATCTTATACTTATAAAAAAAGAATTCCGTTCGTTCGTTCGTTCGTTTGTGCGTTCGTTTGTGCGTTCGTTTGTGCGTTCGTTCGTTTCCCTATATCTCCCGAACGGGTCATTAGATCTTGACGAAATTTTCAGTGAATAGTTTTGGGAGCTCAGGGAGTGTTTTAGTGGGTTGTCAACTCCCGGAAAATTCGTCATCGACATGCTTATTTTATTCGCCAAAACGATTTTTGGGGATTTTTTAAAATTTGCGAGTTAGATTTTGCCCAAATTTTCTGTGGATAAGATTGAGGTACAAAGACGTGTTTGTTTTATTGAGTGTTTCCCGGAAAATTCGTTTGACACCTTGAAAAAAGGCTTGAAATTTTGGTTGTCCATAGTTTGTAAGTGAGATGTTTAGAGACAGAACGCAAACTAAAAGTTATCTGCATCTCTACTCAAAGAACCTGGATCCGGAAAAAAATTCCGGATCCAGAAACTCCCGACCCGGATTATGTCATTTCCTTAACTTTTGATTCTTTCCCATTTCGAAAAAACGCTACTCTAAAAGTACATCAAGAATAGAGTTTACAATCGGGTCCAAAAGAAATTTCCCGGAAAACCGGACCGGCCTGTCGGGAAATTCAAGAAAACCTCTGGGACGACTTTTTAATACAAAAAAAGTTCAAAACAAAAGATACGAAACGAAGGCCTTGCAAAATAAGCCTAGTTGGTTAAGTCAATGTCCGGCCTCCGGGACATATTTGGGCCGGGATCCGGATTTTTTTCAATTTGCAAGTTTTCGCAATATATTTTTGCACAATCATATTCAACTTCACAAAGGGAGCAACTTTGATGTTGTCAGTATCCGGATCCGAGGTCATTAAGAGCCTCAAATCCGGGATTGAATATTAGGTCGAATTCATGGACGAAGCGGAATATTTTTGAAATCCTAAATTCTGGAGGGCCTTCTGTGGGTTGTCAGTTAGATTGATCGCATCAAGTTATAAAATAGTATCTATAGAGTTTTGCATTTCTAATACGTTCGTGTCGCATATAAAATTAATTTTAGTTAATAATTTTTTGAGTTTTGGCATAAAAACTGGCAAAATGGAAAAGGGTTTTTTCTCCGCTCCTGGGGAACTCACAGATTTCAACTTGAGTTCATAAGAAGGAGCTTAAAAAGCCTGGCAATACATTATAAAAAAGTCCTTCTCAATTGTTTTATATTTTTTCAGAAAACCCAAAAAACTGATTTTTTCAAAAAACTTAAGGGGGTTCCCCATGATTTTTGGCATTTTTATTTTTTTATTTTTGTTAATATAGTTGTTCCCAATTGGGGAGTATAATGCAAATGTGAAGAAATTTTTAAAAATTGGATGAAAAACAAAAAAGTTTTATTTGTAAGCATTATTTCATAAGTACATATGCTACATATCTATAGCATAGGAGTTGGTTATAATGTTAGTTCTTTTTTGCTCCCTGGGGGTGCTTATTAACTTATGAATCTAATGTAACCTCTAGGGAGACTTTTTACTGCCTAAGTGGTTTTTAAATTATAAAATCCAAAATGAAGCCCTGACCCAATGACACCTGTTGAAGGAACTGATTTGAATATGAAAAGAAAAGTGATGACATCAGTGAAATATTTCGTGTGATTTCTTCATTTTACGATGTTTAAATTCCCAGCCTTAAGGAATACAAAACGAAAAAATGGTAAGGAAGACCCAATGACAACTGTTGAAGGAACTTATTTTAATATGAAAAGTCACATGCGATGACATCACTAAAATTATTCATCTTCTTTTTACGATGTTTAAATAACCAGCCTTAAAGAATATAAAACGGAAAAATGGCAATGAAACCCAATGATAACTTTTTAAGAAACTGATTTTAAAATGAAAAATCACACGCGATGACATCACTAAAATTATTGGTGTGATTTTTTTTTCATTCCAGACTATTTTCAAGTTGGAAAATCCCGGGCAGCGCCGGGTAATATTCGCTAGTATATATATATTTAAAAAAATAAATATATATATATATATAATATAATATAATATGTCATTACTCTCGGCTTGGATGTCATGGAAAAGGAGGATCTACATATATTATGAAAGTATTATCTAATTATGCTAATCCCGGGGTTTTTTTATGGCTTTGATAAATTTGGGAGGAGGGAGGTGGAAGTTTTTATGTATTTATGCTTAAAAGGATCCTAACTTCTGTCATACGAGTCAAGCCGGCCCGCCCACCCACTGAGTGACGTGGGCCCGATTTTTTATGGTTGTGCCAACTGTGTCCCCATAGCAACTGTAGAGCCCACTCAAAGCCTGGGCCTGCTGCCGGGCCTGATACGAGTTGAGTTTTCTTGTAAGTCACACTCAAAAGTTATCGAAATCAGCAGTTTTTACTGAGCATTATAATTATAACTGTGATTTTATATTACTGATTATAATCAATACAATTATTCTTTCATCTATAAAATAAAAGTATAATTATGCACATAAATAAACTTTCCAATTAAACTTGTCTAATTTACTTATAGGCTCAACCTTGAGAAAATGTATAATTAATGATTTTAATTAGGTAAATAACTATTAAAAAAAGGAAAAGCAGCAATTACAGTGCTGATACAGTTGTCAGTTGTAATAATTAATGCTATGGTCTGTTTATTTTCTTTATTTCAGCTGACGATAAGCTATCTCATTGTAGTGTATATGTATTCTATATTTTTATTTCTATTGTTTCACCTCACTAACGAAGTTTGTTTATCAATATGTTGTACGATATTAAATTATATAATATACCTATTTTATTTTTATAATTCATTTGGAGTAATACGTCGACTAATGTATAATATGCTTCTCGTTCGTAAATTTTGCTTCATCTCATAACAATGTTGTTAATGTAAATAGATATAGTGTTTAATGATGAAAATATATTGTATTTCTTTAGCCCCAGAAAGTTTGTTTTTAATACTTTTTATTCCCAAACAAAGAGTATTCGAACTATCGGATGACGTGAGCTCGATTCATTTTTAATACATTATATCAGTATTTTTACAATCTTTTCTTTTTACCAATCACGCTTATGAAATGTCTCTGAGAGGTATTTTAAGGAATAGAAGATTCGAAGAACAGACATTACCTCTTTTTACTCATGAAATTGAGCGAAAATATATCATTTTGATATACAATATAGATGAAAACCACCTCGTAAAGAATCTTATTGGGATATACTGATAACTTTTATAGTCATAATATTTAACGATAACTTATTTTCTCTTCACACGCATTAATAAAAAGAGACAAGAACTCATTACTCTACGGGTGTATAAAATTCCTTATTTCGCTAGCTGTGAAGAATTCCTTTATTTAAAAATTACTTCATCGATAATATTGAATAGTCATTCATAGGATTCATTGGCCAGGACCATGAGAAAGGCAAGTTGTGTTTAAAGGATTAAAACCTTAGCTTTGAGTTGATGTTCACACAGGCTCGATTATAGGGATGTTGTACCTATTTCATTAAGCCAACTCGTTTTTTTTGTTAGTATGCTCCTTTTCTAATATTATCTAAAAAGTACATTTATGTGATCTATAACACACAGTTTTATATTCATTGAAAAAAATATTTTCCTTTTATATTAATGAACGAAATACATATCGATGATCTAATGCGCAATTAGTAATGTATATTTTGTGTATGTTGGTGCTCTAGATTCGTATGAATATTTTGTGCAAATTATTTCTTCGTAAACCCGTCACAATAAATTATTATCGATAGAATGCAGCCATATATTTCAATAAAAAATAACACATGCAATTTAGAATCCCTTTAATCATGATTCAATTTTTTCTTTTAGTTGATGAATTATGTTATTCTAATTTTACTCTGCGTACATGCTCTTAAAGATTTCAGGAGGTTTGCACTTTTTCTTAATGATTGCAAACTTATATTTTGTATTATTATTTCGTTTCCTATAAGGGTTGAAGTACATGCGTAAATTAATTACAAGAATAGACATATAATTAAAATTTGCACTCCAACATAAAAACACTAAATGATAAATTCAAGCTTTATGAAGCTTCTATAAGAAATAACTTTATCTTCAGGTTGGGTGCAATCATGCCGGGTCTGGATACCCTGGCTTCGGAGAAGTCGTACACTTGCCGGCTAGGCATTGACGAGTCCATTGAGATCGTCCTTGAGAAAGACATCTCCCTTTTTACATTCCTCCTGTATGCCTCCAGTTGTAGGGACAACGCGGTTGAGGCGTGGGGGTGTTGATGGACGTTTTAAAGATGCCCCTTTCAGAGGACTTGTCGGAACCGGTCTACCGATAGGAGACGATGTGGTTAACCTTCATTATTTAGACTTAAATAAAAACTTTTTCTATCGCACAAGAAAACAATATTTTTATTAGATTGAAGATAATATACTTATGGGTCCTTTGTGGATTTTATTTTGCTATTTTTAATTTCTTCAATAAAATTACACAAAAATATAAATGCTAAAAAAATCATATAATTATTAAAGTGTTTTATATATAGATTGACACGACCCTGACACTGTATTACTCATTCTTAATCAGTTACCAAAGACTAAAAAGTTCGTTTTGGGATGTTAATATTATTCAAGGATGGATTCAGGATTTGTTAAAAGAGGAGACACAGACAAGACGATGTGAGAGTCTCCGTAAGCTTTTATATTTGAGCATATTTCATCTCTCCTGGGGCAATTTTGCACACTACATATCTTTAAGCATTAACATGAATGATTTAGAAAAATAACTTTGTATTTATATACATATATAATTTTACTATAATTAAGAAGGTTTTTAATATCGAGAACCAATCCCATGTCAGAGTCTCGATGCTCTCGCTTTGGCTTGAATTCGCACCAGGCCCTTCGCTATGGGTAGGCTTTCGGAGTTTGATCCGTTCTTCAAATATTTGCAAATAAAAAATAGTTGTATTTATTTTATTTGTTAATAATATCCCATTTTGTTCCCTGAAATAATTTGGTTCCTTCATTGTCATTAAAAAATAGTATGATTATATCTGCTTATCATAGACTCATAGCAGTCGTATATTTAATTGAACTGACGAAACAAAACGGATCAGGTCTCTTACCTATTTCCATCCGGTTGATGATGACGATGACAGGATTTATATGTCGAATTCAGCCGATTGATGGCTCATTTTACAAACATAGTTTATATTTGTTAGAATATTGTTATTCTAAAGTTAAAACAATAACTAATATTCGTTTTTCTTTTTTAAGTATTAGGAATATTCTAAACACTTCAAACAAAAAAAGATAATCGTTTCAGCGTATGATGAAATATTTTCGTGATATTATTATCTACGTTATAAACATAACATTTATTTTATTGCTATCTCTCGCACTCCATAAAATTTCTCCTTGATTTTGATCCGTTTAATTCTCGAAAATGAATATATATCAGGTAATGGAGGTTATAAATGCAAATAAAGCATAGTTAAAACCTTTGCAAATGATATAAAATCCATGTGTAATAATGTAACAAAATCTAGGTACCCTCTAAAGCTTAGAAAATGACGACATTTCATGGTTGTTTATTTATATGTATTAAGACGGCTCACTTGGGATGGGGCTCATATTATTTTGTAATGATTTGGTATCAGAAATATAGTTATTTTGCACGCAGTATACTTGTGAGACGATAGTGCGTAAACTTTGCACAAAACATTTTTAAAAAGATTACTCTCTTGGTGGTTCTTGTCAACCCACGAACACCTGAGTAAACGCCAATTACATTTTCTTTTTAGTTTTTTTTTTACATTTTCCCCAATAGTGCTCTGAATTCATCCTACATATTTTTAGTGTAATGAAGAACGTCCTACAAGCATAAGAGCTGTAGGTTATATTATGATGCATGGGTTTTTAAGGAAAAATACTATTGTCTGGCACGCAATTACTTTTAAAAACATTTTCAAATAGATACTTGTCGACCTGCAAACATTCAACCAAATGCCAATTATATGCTTCACAAAAATGCTCTGAACTCATCATTCACATGCATGTATTTTTTAAATAATAAAGAACGCCTTACAAACATTCGAGTTGTGATTTATATTTTGATGCAAGGTTTTTTAAAAAGAGAAATAATATTTTTAGGCACGCAATTTACTTGTGAGAGAGAGTGCTCTGGCGCGAAACATTTTCTCTTGCTAGTACTTATCAACCCGCGAACCTTTGACCAAACGCGCATTACATTTTTTTTTTCAACAAGGCTCTTAGTTCACGAGCACGTATTTTTGTGAGAGTAATAAAAACGACTTACAGGTGTTCTTTGACAAATGATATCTCAACCGGTAAATTAATTCAAGAGTATTTTCAAATGTACGTGCATCTCTGATATGATGTACGGGAATATATATATATATTTTTTTTAAATAGTTAAATAAGGTAGACAAGATACACAGAATCAGACGTATAATCAAACTTTTACTTTCGATCTAAATATATCATCCGTTAATTGCTCCACATATTGAGGTTTATAAAAAATAAAGATATACTCTAATAGGTTTTCTCATATTGGAAGTCATATCATATCCATTGGGATCTCACACAAACTTTTTCAACAGTTCCCTTTCTAGTGGTACTTATTGACCCGAAAACACTACCAAATGCATATTAGATTCTTCTCAATGATGCTCTGAACTACTGCACTTTTTATAGTAATAAAGAACGCCTAACAAACAATTGGGTTGTGATTTATATTTGATGGAATTGTGTGGGGAACAATATTACTGCTTGGCACGCAATTTACTTGTGAAACAGAGTACTGTTTGTTTGTTGATATTTATTACTATCATCCACGATAGACATACACACGAAAACGCACATATAACACTAAAGTAGAGAACACAACCACACTACGGGGTATCTGTGTTACAACAATAATAATAATGATAATAATACCTATGTACATATACTTATTCCTACTTAAATACTAAAATTATTTTCAATAATATTTTTCATTATTTACATTGCATAAATTTGATTATTCTAATGTTTTCGTCCTCCTCTGAGAAAACTTCATGCCTCTCATAGGACAGAGCGGGACATCTGTTTATGAGGTGATCTGCAGTCTGCGGTTCTTCCGTGCAGAGATCGCAAATTGGACTGATGTTCTTCCATTTACTCAAGTGCGAGAGAAAAGGTCCATGGCCAGTGACTGCTTGAACAAGCAGTTTCATATTCTCTCGTCGAAATTTGATCGTATTTTGTTGAGGAGTTTTCAACATTAGACGAGTATGTTTCATATTTACGCTGTTTTTGTGACGGCAGCTCCACCTTTGATAAAACAAACCATCTACTGCCTTCTTACGTAGCTCGGCGGTACTCCAGTGCATATTTGATTTTGACTCTCACAGCCACTTTTGCAAGATAATCGGCAAATTCATTTCCAGTTATGTCACTGTGACCTTTAAACCATTCAAGGTATATGTTTTTCTCCTTTTTTGCTCTTATCAAAGTTTCTTTACATTCTTTGACTATGCAGCTCTTCGTGAGTGGATTGAGGAGAGCCGCAATTGCCGATTGAGAGTCGGATCGTACAACAAAACAGAGTACTGTGATACGAAGCATTTTACCAAACACTTAACCAACCACAAATTACATGATTCCCATTAATGCTCTGAACTCATTTATTTTTACAGTAATAAAGAACACCTAATAAACAATCGTATTGTGATTTATATTATGATGGAATTTTGTGGGGAACAATATTATGCTTGGCACGCAATTTACTTGTGAAACAGAGTACTGTGATACGAAACATTTTCAAAAGGATCAATCTCTGGCTTGTACTTTTTAACTAGCGAACCCTTGACAAAACGCCAATTACATTTTTTTCTACAGGGCTGTGAGTTGATCTTTTGTGAGCACGTATTTTTCTGTGTGAGTAATAAAAAAACGCCTTACAAGTGTTCTGGGAGAAGATACAGAGTGCTAACACCTACACGTTAAAATCATTTCTGCATAAAAAAGTTATCCACGCACATTCAATTTCCTATTGAGGCCAGGTGACTCAATCGCTCGATAAAGCACACGCCTCATGCATAGGTAAAATATCATTATTTGGTAAACGCGTACAAAATATATCTCAACAGCATATTCACATGTGCGCACACTTGATGATGCACGCAAATATTTAGATTTCATTGATAAACAAGGTAGACAAGATAAACATAGCCGGGCGTATAATCGAGCTTCTCTTTCAATCTAAATATATCATTCGCTAATTTCTGCATATTGAGGTTCATGTTGTTGTCTGATTTGTTGGAGAGCTAACATAACTCTAGCCTTTGTGGCTACTGTTAATAATTTATAGAATGATAAAAAAATATAACACAATATATAAAATAAGAACAAAAACAATATAAGTTATAATTTAATATAGAATGTAACTATCTGATGATAATTGATCTAGTAGGATTCACAGATTTGCTTGGCTAGGGAATCTGAGAGTAGGTGTTTAGGGAGCAACAGATGACCTTGGGTCTATTTGAATGTTTTGGCCACTCCACAATCCCTCGCCGCTCTGGGGCATATGGCCATGTTGCAAACTGCGATGCAGCACGTAGAGATAGGTCTCTCAATCTTTCAATGCTGCCTTAGTTCTTGAGTCAAAATCGACAAGGATTATATATATATTAATATAACATAATGACTTAGATATTTATATCTTCCGAACTTACAGGGCTTTGAAGGACTATAAAATTGAGGGTTTGCATGGATTCAACAAGAACAAAATTCAAAAGTGTCAGATATTCACATACCATACAAAGCTCTGGCTACGATCGATATGGTTTCAACTAAAAATGCATGTAATCTACCATGACTGAGTGCTCAAGCCATGCACATTTTTTATTTAAGCTGACTTCTTAGTTTGATTCCCAACCCAGGAGTCTTAAGGAAACGCCAAATACATTTGATCAATGTATGGTTTGAGGTGATTCATGCAGATGGGAAGAAATGAGTGTTAACTCAATTGAACTCCTTGATGTCAAAAGCATTTTCGATATCAGGAAAGGGGCGTTTTCAATAGACATTTAAATATATGTTTTTTTTACTAGCAGGCAGCACTTATGAAACATTAAGATTGCACGCATTTCCTTATGTAGGTAAAAAGTTTGCATCAAATCAGAGATAAATGATTTGGGTGTATAAAATTGCATTGCTTAAAAGCGTCTACATCATTGATAAGCATCAACCTTTTCTCAAACTTGACTAGTTAAAGGAAAAGAAGAAATAAATATTTTTTTAATGCAATTGGCATCATAAAATACCTCATCACGTCACTCAACGGCCGTTTTAGTGCCAACATCAATTAATCGAGACAAATTTTCACGGAGTTGATATATTTTTATATTTTAAATTTCTATATAAAATCTGAAAAAATTTCAATATTCTATTCTTTTATTTTTTACAACTACAAAGTGGCCTTCCTTTTATTGTTATTATATTAAATATTCCTAATGAAAAATAATACTTTTGAATTCTTAATTATCTTATCATTAATATTTCTTAAAAATGGACTTAATTCGAAATATGAAGAGTTATAAGGTTTCCTTAAATCTGGCCTAAAATTTGCGATACAAACTTGATTCAGCTCTGAAAATATTGTTTTCCAGTGGCATAAAATTAAAAATAAATGGCATTAATCGCTGAAGTCTAACTTTTTATCGTTTAATGCTAAGTTTTCAAAAAGCTATCATTCATCATGATCGATAGCCTAAAAAATGGGGAATGATAAATTCAATGACGACTGAATATTAACTATATAGCGTTAAGAGCTAAAATAAATCATAATGTATAAGCAGAGTAAATATTTCATAATCTAAATAGATAGATGAGGATGATAAATATTTAGTATATATAATTATTAGGAAGATAATGTAACAAATATAAGAAGAGGAAATTTGGAGGTTGTATGAGAAGTGTTGATTTTTACTTCGACATCATATGATGCTGACATTTATTCGAAGTGTTGTTCATACTAATGTTTAATTAGAAAATATCAAAATCAAGGACTGATTGTTATGTTAACTTTAAGAAACGATTAAAAGTGGGGTGAAGCTATTTGATTTACTATTTTCTAAAAAAAAATATATTTTTTTGATTTAAAAATTAAGTATTTTGAGTACATAATTACTGTCAAACGATTTAATTTTTGCTAAAATACAGTCAAAGAGTATTATTAAAACAATGATTTTCAATGCAAAAAAACATTTTATTGATATAACTTCTTGAAAGTTTTTTTTTTAAATCCTTTTTTTCAGGAAAAGCCGAGAGATGATTGATGTTTAAAGATAGATATTGTTGAGATAATAAATATCCTTCCAATAAATCTACTTTCGATTCCTTTAGGAGATGAAAATATTAGTATATAGTATTTAGTCTGGATTTATAATTTAATAATATTCATAGAATGTTGTTTCAAATTTTACGCTGTTGTCAAGGATCTAAAGAAACTTTATCAATGTACTTTTAAAGATTGAATTATAAAAAGAAAAATCGTATATGTGACGTCATCAGTGGCGTCATATCTTCCTTCAGTACGCTCCTTCTCAATCTTTTGTAAACAAATACAAACGTGATTTTCCAGAAAAAAAATCTCCAAATTTGACTCCCAAGTCTTCATGCTCCCCTAAACTTGAAACTCGATAGTAACTCCGTGTCCTCCATGTTTCACCAAAGCCCGGAGGCTCTGTGAACAGAAGTAAGAGTCCCGGAGCTGGTATACATCGTGAGAAGCCATGATTGGACTTCCGACATTCGGGCTGCCCAATATGTGAAACTTTTTCCTGGACCTTGAGGACTCCCATGCCCTTAGTATGGAAAACCAAATGCTACATTTTTATCACCTCCATCAGTGGGATCCCCTCCATCACACACTAATTAGCACGAGTGCCGTAGCCTACGAGTAGTCGAAGGAGCGACAATGTGCAAAGTTGTGCAAATGCCCCTCTTCCAATCCTCCATTTGCACCTCTTGGACTCAACAATAATCAACCCAATCCATTGCCTCCTCATATGACGAATAATGGCGGGCCCTCAGCTCTTTGACTGTTGCTCCATGAATATTAATCATGTTGGACCTCCTCCCCCTTCGAACAATAGAGGTTACCTTTATCCTGAAGGATTTTTATATACACAAAACCACAAGTTCCAAACCTTACTCTTCAAATATCCATAAGACTTCTCATATCGATATGTTACTTCTAAAGACTTAACGAGAATCTTTGAGGGTATGATCATCCATTATCAAGAAAACTTGGATTGATTGAAGGGCTTATTAACTGAAGACAGAGCTTGCGTTATCACACCTTTAGATGATATGTGTAGGGTACGCTTTTAAATTATTTTTAAATTCAATCTAGATATTTACTAACCGTCTAATCCTTGATGTTCATGTGTGTGGAGTATAGCTGTAATTTCAATCTTTAACTTGTGTTCATTATAGGTGAATATGTATATATTTAATGGCCAAGGATCCCTGTTTAATTTTTATTCTTTACTGGGTGTATGGTTCTATTTGACTCGAGGGTAGTTTAAATAGAAAATAGCATTTATTATTCATTATTCAAAACAGGCTCTATATGTGATATAAATGCATCAAAAACTAAATAAATGGACATGACAGTTTCAAATTAATAGTTGTGTTGCCTAAAAATAATATCAATCTTTTTATATTGAATATACATTAAATCCTATAGTTAATATTTAATATTTAAAAAGGAAAAAAAAATATTTTCTCAATTATTGAAGAAAAATTTTAAACACTATTTTGTATAGACAATCATTATAATATTCTATTTACCATTATATATTATAAACTTTATTTTAGTCTGATTTAACAATTGAAAATATTAAAATGTATCGCATTTGAACATTTCGTTATTTTTTATAGGTTATATAGTATGGACACAAAAATAAAATATATTTTTATGAATAATTGGTATCTCAAATATATATTTCTATATATCTTAAATTTAATTCATATTTTACTGTGAAAAAAAATGATTTATATAAATATGCTAGCAATATGTAACTCATGCTTAAGACATCACATTAATCGAATTTAATATATTTCAGGAACTAACGCTTCTAATTCAAAGCTACTCTTTAATGAACGGGATAACCGTCTGGCAATCCGTTTGGTCACCTGCATCGACGAGCTGAGCCTCCTCCCTGGCTCACTGGAGGAAGACAAGAGGACCAAGGCAGATATCGTGCTCCGTGCATTACGACTCTTCAATTTTTAGAGGCTCTTAGTGGAGTTGGTGGCCTTCAACAAATCATAATTCGACCTGGAGACGGTGTTGAACTTCAATGCCTTCAAGCAAACAAAGCGATAGGGCTTGCAAGAGACCACAGAAAATATGCAGCAACGGTTTGAATTCGAGCAGAAGAGGCGCCAGTTGAATCAAGAGTACTTGTCCTTGCTCTCGAATTGCCCATGCTTTCAAAAGGCCAATAAAAATCTCTAAACGAAATTTAACTAGACCTTGGCTTCTATGCCCCTCATGGTGAAGGATGGGAACACTTATCAGAAGTTCAACGGTCACAAGAAAGACAACCACCTCCTTCCTCCTTAGCTAGGATATATAATAATAAGGCTCTCACAAGCTTCATTGTGGAGGGACTGCGTTTGTCTCGGGAGAATATGTCAGTCTGTCCTACATCAGTTGGACTCCCTTGAACATAAAATTTCAAAAATAGGGTTTGAGCCACTTGC
Source organism: Caligus rogercresseyi (assembly GCA_013387185.1). NCBI lineage: Eukaryota > Metazoa > Arthropoda > Copepoda > Siphonostomatoida > Caligidae > Caligus > Caligus rogercresseyi. The sequence continues at coordinate 14,440,757 of CP045905.1, read as the reverse complement.
AAGACAGGTCAAAGCCGTTCAAGACCAAACACGGAAGGAGTTGCAAACGTTTTTAGGATGGTACAATACTACACAAGATTCGATAACAACCTGGGAGAGTGTATGTGTATCTTGTACCCCTTCCTATAACCAAGTTCATGGATGAAGAATGGCATCCAAGAATTCTAGGGTATAAAAAATGTATTTCATCAAGTCTTTCGCATAAAAAGTGTGCTTATGCATCGGGGTTGCAGTGTTCATCCACTCCGATGGAGAAGCATAGTTTATGGGTCACTCTGAAGGTGCCTACGTCAGCTACCTGGCGTAGTTACCAAGAATGCAGCTTCTTCACGACTCCCCCAGACTGCAACAAGAGACAGATATTGCTGAGGACTTAAAGTCTGTAGCAAGAGTTATTATATAATAACCTAAATGTATAATACTGGCACTCCTATGGAGTTAATGAGAGTCTCTCAAATATATATTTGTAGGGTATGATCTCCGTCATCATTACGGAGAGGATTTGTTTCTCTCAAACTTATGAAGAATTTCTGGCTAGCTTTTGTATGAAGAACTATCAGTTATTAATTTATAATAGGATCATTAGAAAATCGGAGTAATTGTTACTATATTTCAAAAGGAACATTAAAAGAATGATATTACTAGGAAGTTACTTTCACTTTTTTTACATTCAAAGTAAACATATATATGCTCGTCCAATATTTACTTATTGAAAATAAAAGCCTTTTAATATGATTTTGTTCTTTTATTGATTATGCTATTAAGTATAATATTCAATCAAAATATTAGGTTAACCTCTCCACACCCCCAATTGTTCTATTTTGTCTTTCCAAGGAACATTAAAGGTAAATCTGTAGATGAATGATATATCTATCGTAGATGTAGACTGGAGAGAAAGGGGATGAGATTGTTTGATCACAAGCAATTTATAGCTCTGAGATCAGACACTCTCTTTGACCAAGTGTGTGTGTAATCCGTTATATTTCAGCACGAAGTAGCTGGTCTAAAATAATAAATATAATTTAATAAAATAAAACAAAACAATAATAAAAACACAAACTAATTAATAAGCGTATATATATACATGAATATATAAAATATAAATAAATAAAAACCACATCGATTTTTTGGGGAAATCATGCCATGAGATCGGAGTAATCTATAGCGCCACTCCCTCGGCGAGAGCTATTGCTGCATCCCTGGCAGCTCTCCACGTCCTGGCCTGTCGCAACTGTGGACTTTTATTCCAGGCAGTTCTTGCAGCACATACCAGGGTATCTGCCTGCCAGAGGAGGGGGTTGGGGACGATTCCGGCTGCGTCGGATCTGGTCTCCTTTCCATTTTTTTTCTCGAAGAGCATGAGGCCAAGTGGGTTTCTCCCTCCTTCTTCGCCGTCCCTACTCCAAAATGCCTTCCACGCCTCCATGGCTGCCGACCGCACGGCCATGGTGTTGATGGATGGAAGCCCTGCCGACTTCAGGAGGTCCCGGACGGGTATGTGCTCTCTCCTGAGACTGCCAGTGAGAGTCCTGGCAACATCATTCAGAGCTACCTGGGCAGCTGCAAGCGGTCCTGTGGGGTTACTGCCTCCAAACCGTACGGGTGTGACCGCTGAGACAGCATAGCCGAGCTTCCCAAGAACAATGCCCTTGGCAAGTTGGTGGAGGTAAGGACCCCTTGGGATGTGCTTCGCCAACCTTACAACCATGTTGGCCCTGACCCTGGCTGCCCTCGCCATGATGTCAACATTTAAGTTGAGTGAAAGGGTGGAGTCAAACTTTGCCCCTAGCAACTCCAATTCACTGGAGGGGGAGACTGTGGAGGGGCCGACCTTTACCTCAACCCTCTTCCTTCTCTCTTTACTGTCCCTACCACCCGCCAGGAGTAGCTGGGTTTTTGTGTGGTTTAAAGAGAGCCCATTTCTCGCTGCAAACTCCACAAATTTGGCGGCGAGGAGGTTCAGATTGGTCTCCACCACATCAACATCTCTGCCCGCTGTCCAGACGCTGACGTCGTCTGCATAGCAAACAATGTTCTCACCCACCCCCATCTCCACTGGGAGGCCAGCCATGAGTATGAGAAAGAGTAAAGGACCAAGGATAGAACCTTGGCGGACCCCATACTTCACGTCGACGAAGTCGCTCCTGGTGCCGTTCCAATTGACGCATTGCTTGCCTCCATTCAGGTAGGATCCAAACCAGTCTCCCACTCTCTTGTGACGCCAAGGTCCTTGATTTTTTCCAGTAGGAGGTCGCAGTCGACGGTGTCAAACGCGGAGGATAGATCAAAGGCCAGTATGCCTACGACCTTCCCTTCCTGGACAGCCTTTATCCATTTGCTGTGAGCCGTTCCAATGGCTGTAGTAGTGGAGCGGCCAGCCCGAAAGCCAAATTGGCTGTTGGGTAAGGCGCTAATTTTTCCCATATGGTACTCCATATCAGCCTTAACTACCTTCTCCAAGATCTTGGAGAGGACGGGGAGCAGGGAAACTGGCCGATACGAGGCTGGGTCCTTTGGGTTTTTCCCTTTACCTTTGTGCACCGGAATTACAATGCCTGTTTTGAGAATGACGGGTACCTTGCCGTTGGCAAGAGAGCAATTGATCAGGTGGGAGATAGGGGAGGCCAGAACTTCAATTCCTAGTTTGAATACAGATGCCGGCAGTCCGTCCACGCCCATCGCCTCTGTATTGGATATGGAGGAGACGACTCTCCTAATTTTGGCTGCACTGGCAAAGGAGAAGTCCAGCACGATCCCCCGAGGACTAGCCCAATTGCAACTGCGGTCAGTTCTGACACAGATGTCGGAAGAAGGGGTGGAGAGGACAATGCTTGCCCGAAGATCATTTACTTTTTTAATATAAAAACTGTTTAATGCATCCGCAGCCCCTTTGTCGTCGCATGTGTCGATACCATTGATAGTAAGTGACAGAGGAAGGGGCGTAGCTTTGGTTTTTCCCATGGCCCTGTTGGCCAGGTTCCACAACGCCTTAGAATCGCCGTTGGCCTTCTTGATGGCGTTCAAGTTGGACAAGAGTTTGTCCTTTCTGACTCCAGCTGCCGCCTGATTCCTGAGAACCTTATATTCCCTTCTACCCAGAGCTCTGTTTCTTTGGTCGATAAGTCGAAGCGTTGCCTTGCTCAGATACAAGTTTGTATTTTTTCTAACGGTGATGGCCTTGACAGGGGCCACCTTGTCGAGGGACATGGTGATTCCCGCTACAATGAAGTCGAGGACTGCGTCCACTTCTTTAATGTCGTAGATATCGTCCCACTTCCACTGCTCTAGAGCATTCTCCAGGGCATGTCTTTTGATGGCCTTGAAGTTTCTTCTTCTTATGGTGACGGGGCGGCTGGGAGATCTCCCTTTAATATTCACCTCAGCGAGGACGGGGCGGTGATCGGTTGTCGTGTCTGGGAGGACACAGACGTTTCCTGGGAGAAGAGAGGAGGATAAGTAGACATGGTCTAACGTCGAAAACCTATGTCTGTTCTCTTTTCCGAATCTTCCGTGGGAACACCAGGTGTCGGGGGTGGTCTGGTATTCCATACCGTACTCCTCCATACCTCTCTGCAGCATTTGTAGCAGACCTCTCCTATTATAGGTGTTTTTTCTATTGTTCGTCTTCGCCTGGTCTAGGTTGAAGTCACCTAGGATGATGACATTTTTGCATTGTAAGGTGGCTGCCCTCGTTTGCTCCAGTAAGAGTTTAAGGTCAGTCTTCTCCGAATCCAGGGTGCCCCATGGTCGATATACTCCACCCACCACTAGTTTGTTGGGAAATTTCAACTCCAGCCAAACCGCAATGCCTGACTCCCCTATTATGTTGGGTAGCAGCCGTGCAGATGCACGCGCAGCCAGCTTTGTTTTTACCAACATGACTATCCTCCTTTTGCCATCACCATCCGCCAAGGGGAGGAATGTGGTGTAGTTTTCAATTGCAAAGCTGGCGCTCTGTTCTTCGTTGAACTCCGTCTCGGTGATAGCTGCCACGTCTACATTGTTAAAGGCAAGAAGGTTTATTAGCGCCAACTCTTTGGTGTTCCCCCAGTTGAAGTTGGCGCAGTTCCACGTAAGGAACTTTAGCGGCGTACGGCCGCGGAGACGAACTTCTCCATCAGCACCGCGAGCTGTGCGGTCAGTTCTGTGGGAAATTGGGACGTTGCTTCGTTTGGCAGTCTGATGGGGGACGGTACGTATGGGGCGTGTGGTGGAGTCGGCATCATCCCCACCGCCGTGGGAGTAGTCGTACGAAGTGCCCAGTCGTCGTTTATCCAACCAGTGGGGGCGAAATTTCTCAACGTTGGAGGATTTGACCAGTTTGATTGGTAAGGCTGTTGTTGTTGGAGACCCATAACATGTGGCTGTAGAGATGGTCCGTACCTCTCCCGCCTTGACCGCGCTCCGGGGTCTGAGTCTTCCTGGGGGTGCCCCGTTTCCCCTTGGAAGAGTTTCCCTGTTGAAGCCATACTTGAAACTGCTTCTTCCGGTCTCTTCTCTTTCTCTCTTGCGTTCAATCCGAACCGCAGTACGTATATGACCGTGCCAATCTTTGCACTCCTTCCTTGAGTCAGGATTGCCATAACAGGTTGCCTTGTTGCACAGAGCCAGATGAGCTCTAACACAGCCTTCGGGGCAGGGCTTTTTCCCCCACATTGAGGGGCATAACTTTCCCTCAGTTTTTTTCCCCGGTTCACTAAGGTCCTGCATTGTTACTGAAGCTGCTTCACAGGGCTCTGAAGATGCAGCCGTAGATTTTTTAGATGCTAATATAGCCCCCTCTTTTATGTCCTCTATGATTTTCGTATGATTCTCATTCAGTGCCATGGCGGACGCTTCAAGCACGGTTATGCGTTCTGTCAAAGTTTCATTTCTTGCACGAAGAAAAGATACGTCTTTTATCAATAAAGTATTTATTAATAATAATGCAAACACACGTACACAAGAAATAGTATAAATATGAATAATGTGTCATTAAGCATTATAATACAATGAATACTAGGATGAAAAATGATTGAAATTGGAATAGGAGTAAGTACTATTATTAACGTAATGCTGACATTTTCAGAGCAAACTAACGCCACGCCATCTGGCGGGAATTAATGAAGAGAGTCTGCTACAAATCTACGGTCATATTGATCTTATATTTGTTCGACGAAGCAATTATAACATAGGAAAAGCTGAGAACTTATATAGTTTAATTTATTAAATCTAAGAGACGGATACTCTCCATAAACTTTACCTTAGTGTCAATAAATTGTCCAGAGAAGGCTTGATCAATATTATTTAGAAGTACCCTTTCGACCTATAATTGGAGAAGAAATCAGCGATTTCAAAATTCATATAAATTAATTACAATGTTATTTTATGAATATGCAAAAGATAAAAACTCTGATTTTTTATTTATTTTTCTCTTTAGTACTTTTTAACAGTTTTTAATATATAAATGGATATATAACATCTTCTTCAACCTTTCATAATTTATTTGAGAATATTGACGAAAAGAAAATCAATTAGTCACTGTCTAATTGGTCTATTGGACTTGAACTTGTAACAAGAAAATTACTCTTCTTTTTGAATACTTTTCTTTTAAAATATAAAAAAAAATCCCCACAAAAAATATCAGTAAACCGGAATATATGCACCATTAACCAAATATGTCTTTGTTTTTTTCTTCCTTTTAGTGGTATGCGTTACTTTGCCACTTATTGCCTAGTTATTAAAATTTGGCTATGCCTTTGTTTAACAATGCATTCATCTCCACAATTCTTTTTAAAGGAATTACTTTAATTTAGTAACTTTTGTTTGATAAAATACCATATTTTTTTAACAATTCTGTAAAAATATTTCCCCCTGTCGATAAAAAAATATATATAATAATATATTTTATGTAATTTATGTTACTCTTTGCCTCTCATGTCATCATAATAATAATTTTGTAATTATAAATTCCTCATTCAATTATTTTTCTTTTCAGATACGTGATGATAAATGGAAGAACCATCAACACTATGAGTTTGCACTAGTGGATGAGTTCCATGAACTTAAGTCTATTCCTTGAACTTAAGATCCATCCCTCAATTGGATTTAAATCATTTTTAAGGAAGAAGTATGAGGTGTGCCCGATATAGTTCATTTAAGAGCTAATAAAGTCCTCATTGATATCTGAATATATAGCTATAGGTAAGCAATGAGTCATATTTTGAAAGTGTATTAATCCATTGAGATAGCATTATGTAAATTGCTTATTGTTTGATTTTTTAAATTCACTAGTTGATATATTCATATAGAAAAGGAGTGGGCATTGATAAACATTCTTTTTATAAATACATCAAGCTTCAATATTATTTGGAGTTGGAGGTCGTGAGAATTCCTCACGACTGAAAGCAATTAACATGCCCTTCTTTCTGCCAAGGCTTTAATAGCCAACGATTAACATATATCATCCTCTGCAAGCTTCAGAGCTGAGGCCAATAATTCTTTCTGCTGCGGCGAGGTACGCCGCTTTGGACCTCAAAATTCCTTCCGTATTTAGTGATTCGTGGACACTAGCCGCCGATGAAATCCGATACTTCCTTCCCGTCCCTGTTTTATAATGACGCCATAAATAAGCTTTTAAAGAAATTTAGAAACTACAAATAGACTTTATAATTTTCCGTGTGTTTTTTTTTTTCGTTTACTTGTGTCATTTCGGTTTTATGTGCTTTTAATTGATATATATTTTTAAGATTGTTGAGCTCGGATGCTAAAAATTTAAACTAAATGTTTAACAATGTATTTTTTTACGCATTAGCATCTTTTTATATACCTTATACTTTGTTTATTGTATATATATTATGAACTGTGGAATAAAGAAAAAAACCATTCTTTTTATTGAATCGAGGCTTTAACATTTAAGTTATGATAAAAACGTTAATTTTTTATTATTATATAACTCAAGTTTTTGAGGATTATAATGATAGTAAAAAAAGATGTATGTATGATATTCGATCTCCTAGGCACGAAAAACATCACATTCAATTTCCCTCTCCTCTCTCTGCATATAATTAGTTTGTGCTCTATATTAAATTTTGTTTTCTGTTCGGGTCTTTTCACCCCTTTTTCAGTTTATTATTTTAAAAGGTATTAAAACATTGAAAATACTAATAGTATTTATTTTATTAGAACAATAGTATGATGTATTATATTGCATATAACTGATAACTTTTTAATAAATATAAATGATTATATTTGAATTGAATATACAATATCTTATTCGTGACAGTATTTAAAAGTAATATTTGTCATGTTTTTTCACACAAAATACACATTAGTTGAAGATATCAAACGTGACACCCTAATAAATTTAGGTCCAACTTTTTTAAAGCATATACACACGTGCAAATAAAAGCGATATGCCTGCTTAGTTTTGCTAATCAGCTGAAAGCAGAGACGGGGTAAATGTCGACGTGGATGATACTTCTGCTTTCAGCTAATGCTTGAAACTGGGCAGTCATCCCTATTCATCTCGAGTTGTGCCCATCTTTCAGTGGTGCATGTATAGCCGAGTGGAAGTTTTGATTTTAATATTCAAAATATTATTTTCTTTTAATTTATATATTTTTCTCACCCGTGATGAAGTGAATCCGTAAAGTTGTCAGAGTGATCTGTATTTTTGTATATTATGTATTGCATTCTCGTAGATGGTCGAAAAAGGTATTTAACTTTTATCGATGTAAGAAGTTATTTCAATTCATTGTTGGAAGTTGTTTTATACTAAGGTAGGACTATATCATATTTGCAATAAAATAATTCAAACTCAAATTAAGTTTCATAAGTAGCAAAGTCGAGTTGCTATTCTTAATTTTTGTGTGTTAAAGCACCATGAGTGTAGTTTTTATTCATTTTTCTACGAAATCTGGTAGAAGAAGTGTAGAACTTCACACTCGTCATATAAGTTTTGTATTTAATCATCATATATCCCCCCCCCCCCCTTCAGATTCGGATTCAATTTAAATTACGGGAACTAACTATGTTAGGAATGTCAATGTTACTTTCATCACAGTCTAAAACCGAATCTTCCGAGGACTATTAATGAAGCTCTTTCTTGTGTCAACGTCTCATAGGAAAATACTTTATAAGCAAATTATATAATATCATAACCTTCAGATTATCTGTATAATTTTAATAAAGTTTAGAATATAGTCATGTTAACGTATTCCTCAGAGTTGCAATTGTTCATTTATTGATCAATTAGTTATTTGTTTGATTTTTATAAACTTTATTTCAAAAATGTTGACGTATCCTTTATAATAAAGAATACGTCAGTCAACCTTTTTAGAATAATTATAGTTTGTGAACAAATAATAAAGTGAACAATAATATAATATACCATTCATTCATATATGTAAATTCATATTAATTACATAATTTACACCATTTTTTAGAAAGTCATCAGTTGATACATAATGCATTTTTTTCTTTTCTACGTATTCCGTTCATTTTTTCCGTTTCGCTCAGGAATCATGAATTGAACATACGTTTTTTTGGAATAATATATTTTTAATATTCATGCTTGTGACTAACAAATTTATAATGAACCCTATCAAAATGTAGATAGTATATTATTCACGACTGAAAGGGGTTTTTTATGGTTATAAAGAATACTAATTGAATATAACTATTAGATACTTTTTTTAGAGCTCCGTTCATTGAACAAGATTTTGTTCAAATTTGTCCCACTCACTAGCCTTTATTAGCCATTAGTAGGGGTAAAAGTGGTTAAAAGTTCTTGGTAGTACTTGAAGTGCACTCCGGTCTTTAATTTTCTAGCGTTCCGGTGTACTTTTTTCCTAAAACACTAGCCACTGAATTGTTGGAACTAAATAATTATTTAAATATCCAGCAATACTTATATTATTATTTTTTAACCTAAAGCTGTTTTTTGCGACCATGCCATGTCCTAAACTGAGTGCCTATAAAAAACTTTATTACCATATTGTTTTGAATAAAAATAATTAGCCGTCAACTTACCGGTCAGTTGCCTTTGTTGGGTTCGTATAGTTACAAAATCCGTTTGCATTGACCTCGATTCAATTAGGTCTTAAATGTTAGCTACTTTAAATCGATAGGAAAGTTTCAGAAAATGATAAAAATTGGCTTCATTCCTTAAATTCCCTTGCCTTTATCACTTTATGAACATCCAAGCTTACTCTTGCTATTATTACTTGAATCACTATACTTTCGTCCTCTGGACAAACAAACCTTAAGTTATATCATCCATATTCGTCAAAGAACTGAAATCTTGATTAGTTTTTTATCTTACTATTGGAATTAGATCATTTTAAATCTAAGCATTCTTTGAAAACAAATAAAGTAAGTCAATGCTTAGAAATTTGGAGCGTTCACACCATAATTTTATTATAATTGTATATTGTATTGACCCCTTCCTTGGTAAACGATACATTTCTTTATAATTTTGAAATATATTGTTATTGATACAGTCTTAAATCTGTAGATTTATATAAAAAATCTACCGATTGGGCACAATTTACCAATAAGTACTGATACCAGAGGTATATATTTCTTATCGATTCCCAACTCTAGTAAAAGAACAACTCTCAAACTTATATACCTATATAATAAATACTTGTATTTTTGACGTCATTTATGAACAACAAATTAATTTGCATTTATTACTTTTCACAAATAAACAATTTATTTAAAGTATTTCAAGAAATAATCCAATATTAATTATCAGTAATTAGTATAATTATCGAACAAATAAGTACTTCTTCCTCTTCACAAGTTTGATAATGATAATTTTTGAGTTACAACAAGCACATTCTGAAAAATGTTTGTATGGCCTTTTTATTTAGTAAATAAACAATTAACCAATTATTATAACGAAAGTGTATGTTTAAAGGAAATAATATAGTTACAATATATATATATATATATATATATACCTATACGGTGGTACGGTGAAATTCATTGGAACTATTTCAATGACAGTGTTTGCTGATATTTTCTCAAGATCGGAAGGCAGTCTTTTGTAACAAAATGAAAGGAGTAGATACACGTGTAAAATTGTCCAATGACGTTTTCAAAAGTCAGATTGGGCAAAAATATACTTTTCTTAAGTTTGATAACTTTTCATTGATAACTACTTCCTAGGCATTGTGATATTAGTATTTTTTGTCTTTATTTTTCATTGAGAGGTGAAAAAGAGAGGAGGGGCAAAAGAATAATAAAAATAATCAAGGAAACTCTAATATTATAGTTTAATATTGTACACTTAGTGTGTATTGTATTTCATTCAGTGCATCATATCCGGTAAGTAGCAACAAGAGAGGAAATTTATTTAAGAATTTTTTATGCGAGATCCTTATGGATTGAAATTTATAAAGAACAAAGTAACTTACGCACTTTATAATACTATTTCATTCACTTCCTATATAGCATTCAATTTTATATTTCGTATAAGCTAGAAGGGAATGCTTACATTTTGAACTTTAAATAAATAATACACTGGTTTTGTATTATTTGTGTTAGCTATCACGGAGTTTGAGACGGGACTGAATAAAGCAATAAAGTTCACCTTGCCTCAAGAGGTGATTGAATGTGCGTGGATAATACTTTTCTTGATTTCGGAAATAATTTTATCGTTCAGGCTGTTATCTGTGTCAAGAACGCGTGTAAAGTGTTTAACTCTCACGAAAATACACGCTCGTGAAAGATCAGTTCAGAGCCTTTAAAAATGTAATTGGTGTTTGGTTAAGCTTCAGGGGTTGAAAAGTACCAGCGAGAACGAGAACCTTTTGAAAATGTTTTTATCAAAATTCAATGTGATTGAGAAGTAAATTGCGTGCCTGGTAATATTGCTTAAAAAACGTTCGCATTATAATATAAACCACAATGCAATTGCTTTTAGGTTGTTCTATATTACTTTTTTTAAATACATGCACGTGAAGAATCAGCTCATAGTATTATGAGGGGAATGTAGTTGGCGTCTACTGAAGTACTCGCGGGTTAACAAGAACCACCAATAAAGTGGACTTTTAAAAATGTTTCGTCCTAAATCCCAACGGTTATGTGCACTAGCTTCCACAATTATACTGCGTCCAAATAACAATATTTCTCGTTTCAAACCTTTTCACCATAATGTAATATTTTACAACTGAGTAATCGGTCTGTTTGAATATAAAATGATCAGCCATTGCCTTTTTTATTTTTTAACTGCGTTTGTCCAATGGAATAAGATTTCTTAATGTACAAATCATTCAATTATTATATTTCACGTTTTGTTCGCTATTGTAAAATTTACAAAATTGTCCACAAGGTTTGCTTCTATAATGTACTTTGTTATAATTATGGCCTGTATTGATTCGTTGTTAAACTGTCCATAAAGACAATATTTTTGACCGAAAATGAGGAAAACTTCTCCAAGAAGAGCTCCTACAGCACGATGAAGCTCCGGAACGCTCAACACGTGATCATCTACGGGTCCTCCTCACGCTCATGAAGTGCTCCTACGTTACTCTCGTTCCATCATCGACGAGAAGGTCCCCTGCGCCGCCCATCAATCCGGCGTGGTCTACAGCAGTAGTTTCGACGCCTCACTATGCAAAGCTAAACGTTCATCATTTAACCATAGTAATATTCATAATTAAAAAATGTCATTAAGTGTACCTATAATTTTATTTGATTTAAATGTGTTTCTTAATCCCTATGCCTCCGCAATTGTGAAATGAAAAACATAAATAAAGATTGCCTTTGGCCAAAAAATACTGTTCCGCTATTATAAATGGGTTTTAAATTATTTAGCTATCAAAGCGTTTAAATTATGGCATGTATTCCAGAGTTTATACTGGCAAGATGCTCATTTGATATAAAATTGATAGCAGTTTGCATAGGATACGTTAATATTTGCTACACTTACAATGAAAATGAATATTTGTTACGGTTTTAACTATAAAAGAACATTATTATTCATTAAATTTAGAAAGTTAATTATTGTAATAAGAAAGTGATTTTAAAAGTTGATGGTTTAATTGGGCTTAGAATTACACTATGATAAGGAAAACACAAATTTGGAACATTCATGAAAACAGTCGAGCTAATTTTAAGTATGTACTAGAAAAAATATAAAAATATACATTATTTTCATAGATTTAAATATAGAGCTTTGTGATTTCTCAGATAGAATGACAGCATTTGTTAGGATTTTAAAATAATAATCTTTTAAGTAAATAATTAGTGCTTTTCAGTATATATTAGGAAGGAAACATGTATTCTATAAACAAATCCTTCCAATGGCTATTTTTGTAAAGCTTTTGAGTATTGTAAGATATCGATTGATATGAGAAAAAGGATTTGTACCTTATTGCAATGAGCTATTATTATTTGTGATTTCCATCTCCTTTTTATTTTTATTGTTTTTATTAATCTCATTAAAATACCCTGTTAGATAATCCGATAAGAGATCATCATTTTATTTGCTTTATTTCATTTTTATGAAAATGAACAGAACCTCACAGTGAATAAATGCCCCCACCTTATACCTGGGAGTTCCTAACTCTCCTACTGGCGATGAGTCCGTGATAATCCCCCATCTCATATGAGTCATAGACTGCAAACATTTTAGTATCGTTATAATTTACTTCATCACCGTTTCAAGAGAAAGAAAACACATACATATAACAAAATATTAGTTTAGGCCTTTGGCTACTATATAATAATTAAATATACATTTTATTAGAAACTCTAGACGGATTAAGATTAAAATGATCTGCTCACTGTATTTGTACAGTTCAGAAAGTCCTTCACAGGAACAATAAAGAAAAATATGTGCATATGAAATAATAAAAATATTATTTAAAGAAAGATTTATGCAAGGTAGTTAAAATTTATGTTTATTGGATTTTATTGGATTTATGTTTATTTTAAAAAGGTTCCGTGATTCTTGTAAGAATTGTTTCGATACTTTAAATATCATTATACATACGTAGAGCAAAAAAATTAACAGAATGATGAGGAAAAAACTTATTTGTGTGTTTGTATTAAAATGGAAATTTGTGTTTGAAATTTATACTTTCATAAACATCCTTGATAATTTAGCTCAATTGACAACTTACAGATACTTGATGACCGTCAGTATATTAAACGATAAATTTTCTTAAAATAACTTGATGTCTGTGGTCTAGATATTATAATGTCCAAACGACATCTTATATCTTGTCACACTTTTCTTGATTAGTTATATTATAAGATTATTGATGTAAACTTTACAAACTGACGAAAATGTGGTATGAAGTAATTCCATTTACTATCATCTAATAGATTTGATAGTTTTTGCATTTAAGAATAAAGTATATTGTGTACATATTTATTATCAAATGATTTAAATTTTTCTAAAATGCAAGTGAGAGAGTATTATTAATACGTTGTTTTTCATTAAATATTTTGATATTCGAACATAAATCATTTAATTACTACAACCATCAAAAAAGAGTTTTATATTTTATTCCTCGTCTTTGTTTTATTCTTTTCTTCAGAAAAAGCCAAAAAATTGATTTTTTCAAAAATCAGATAATGATAAGATGAAAAATATCTTCCAATAAATCCCCATCAAATTCCATTTAACCATGGAAATATCATTATCTAGTACAGGGCTATTCAATTGGCGGCCCGCGGGCCAGATGCGGCCCGGACACGGCCAACATGTTTGGGTCAACATACACTTGCGAATCGAGCTTTTCTCACGTGAATGCAATTAAGAACAGTTATCGGTGTTCCCTAACAGACAAAAAAATTCACCAGTGCCTTAGGATTGCATTGACATCTTATGAGCCAAACATCAGAGATCTTGTGCAAAACAAGAAATGCCACTTCTCTCACTAAAGTCACCGGCAGCAGTGGGCTAAAATAGCCCTGTTCTGTTTAGCAGCCAGCCTCATGAACAATGAGAAATGTTGAGTTAAATGTTCTATTTTTTGTTTGTTTTAAATAAAGGAGATGGAGCAGAGAGTTGTTTGTGTGCATTTTTATAGGCCTATTCAATTTTGAAAGCTAAAAAGGTCATATAAAATAGGCCTAATAAAAAAATAATAATAATAGGCATAGTAACCATCGGCCTAATAATACTAATAGTAATACTACTAATGTTAAATAAAAAAATATAATAATAGACTTATTTGAAAAAAAAGTGGCCGCGGAAATTTTGCGGCCCAGCTCAAGTTCTTGGATTCCAAATGTGGCCCACTTGGAAAACTAATTGAATAGCCCTGATCTAGTATGTAGTCTTGATTTGGAATAGATAATGTTCATATCACCGACCTATAATAGGCCGATGGTTCAAATACATAGCATTATTAATTGGCATTTTGCGTCGTTGTCAATGATTAAAGACCTAAAGCCTCTTTATCAAGCCATTTCTTCTTTTATAATGAAAAATTATAAAAAGCAAGGTAGTTAAAAGCATCTCTGATGTCATCGGTTGGAAAATTAATCCAGTGACGTCACATACATTAATTCAAAACGTCCTCACAGTTTGTAAACAAATACAACCGTAGTTTTCGTGGAAGATTGTTCAAATTAACTTTCAAATATACAGCATAATTAATTGAAATTTTACATCGTGGTCAATGACTAAAGACCTAAAGCCTCCTTATTCATAGATTTTTCTTTTTTGGACTTGAATTATAAAGGAAAAAAAAGCATCTGTGACATCATCGATTTAATCTTTAGTTCGGTGACGTCACGTACCTTAATTCAAACGTCCTCACAGTTTGTAAACAAATAATTTTCCTCAAATATTTTCCAAATATGACCTCCAAGCCTCCACCCAGTCTGAAACTCGATAGTGACTCCGGGTCCTCCATGCTTTGCTAAATGTCGGAGGCTCATTGAACCAAAGTAATCTTTCATCAAGTCCTAAGTCTTCTCTTTAGTGACTGTTTCGATAGAGACTTCCGACGCTTCAACCCAATTTCTGACATCGAAAGATACCCGCTGCCTAATATGAGGAACTTTAGCTGCACTGCATCAAGGCCTATCATCGAATCTCCATGGATCCTCAAGACATCTCTTTGAGCTCATGCGGATGCTATTCGGACTCAAAACCCCTTTTCACTCCTTCCAACTCTTCAAGGACCCGATATTTAGATATTCATCATGAGTATTTGTGGACCTTAATAACATATTATTAGCATCCTAATCATAGGAAGATCACTCTTACCTACATTTCAGAGTCCTCTTCTTCTGAGTCCAGCAGCAAGGTCCCTTCTCCTGGAGGTCCATCTCCCTCCAATACCTCCTGGAAGCACAAATCACGGCCCACAGTTACCTCACTCGAAATGATGACATGCTTTTCAATGTGGCCATTTCATCTTCCATCAAAGAAACTCCCTCCATCATATCCTAATAACCTCAATAGTACTAGAGTCGCAGCCACCTCTCCGTCTACGAGTAGTCGTTGCGTCGACAATGCACCAAGTAACACGAGCATTCCTCCTAGACTCAACAATGATAAACTCAATCCATCGCTTCTTCATATGATATACAATAATGGTTGGCCATATGCTACCTATAGGATCAACTCTTTGAGTGCTGCTTCCATGAATAGTTATCATGTTGGGCGTTTTTTTCCTTCGAACAGAGGTCCCATGCCCATGAATGGAGGTCCACAGATCCCTCCCCGCTAACCCCAACTTCAGCCTTTTCCGATGTTCTTCAACCTAACAAGTTCTTCCAGGTGACCTCCCTCCTCAAGGCACTCGACATGAACCCTGTTTCCGTTATCGAACAATCAGGAAAACTGTGAGGCGAGTTGCATCGATGAGCTGAGCAGCATCCGGGATCACTAGAGGAAGACACGCAGACCAAAGCAGAGATCAAAGTGCTTTTACTGTGACTCATCTTTCAGAAGAATCTTCAAGGACCTTCGGCGAACTAAAAGGACTTTAAACAGACAAAGTGTAATGGCTTGCGAGGGGCGCGTGCCACGGGGAAACAGTTGCGGCTTGAGGCTAATAGGAAAAGGCTCCTGCGGCATCAAGAGTGCTTAAACACCATCTTAGCCCACGGGCAGGACTTATACGAGCTTTTGCAAGGTAAATGGCCGTCGCTACATGAAGATCGTGGCTGTGTTCGTTTGACATACGAATAAGGAGTGCAAGCAGAAAAGGAGGCTGAGTGGCTTGAGAAGGAGCGTCTGTGAGCCCTCATGACGGAGGACGATACACCACCGAAAGTCCATTGTCAAGAAGACGGACACGCGCCTGGCCTTCCTTTTCAGCTTTGATAAATAATACATCACAAAGCTTCATGAGGCAGGACTGAGTCCATTCACTCTAATAGGGGGGCAATTTCTATACGACATCATATCATCCAGAGGCAACTGGGATCGACGAGAGGCTCCATAACTACCTGAAAACGTCAATTATTTCCCCATGCTGCCCCAGGAAGGAGAGTTGTGGACTGAAACACTCCTTTTTGTGATATCATTTCCCATGCATCACGTTTTGGGATCAGCTCCATGGTTACATCCATCTTAAATGGAATCTAGCGCTATTTCTACGGATAATTAATAAGTAAGCATGCCCCTCCTAGAGTGGATTTATAAAAACAATCAATTATTGGGTTTTGTAGCTGAGTAATTATTAACTCAAATTAGCTACTAGAAGAAGTGAAAGTGGTTAAAAGCTCTTGCTGTTACTTTGCAATTATTTACTCTTAAATTTGTTTAGGGCATTTTTATGGTTTGAGATGGGTACTGGTCTGGAATCTTTTGACGTTCCATGTTTTAAGCAGTATTGGTCACACAGGTATGTATTTGTGTACATTCCCAAGGCGTGAATTGATTGATCCTCACTTAAAGCGAAAACCTCTAATAAGACTAAAATCTTTATTAATGAAAGTTTGACTTAAAAATGAACAAAGTTAAAATTGGAAACCTCAATACTTTGTAGTATAATATTATTTATTTTCTGCTTAGCGTGAACACTGACTCAACTAGTTCGTCCTAAGGCCATGGATTGATTGTTGGAACTATATTATTATTAAAATATCCTAAAATGAAGACCAGTAATATTGATATTAAATTTCTAAGACTGTTTTTTTCTTGCAACAATAACATGTCCTTTACTGGATGCCCTTAAGCAACTTTAATTACTATTACTGTTGGATAGAAATAAGTAGTCTCCGACTTACCGATTAGTTTGCTTTGCCTTTGTTGTTTTTATGGTTACAAAACCCGTTAGCATTGACCTCGATTTATTCTCCAATACATCAATAGATCTTAAAATGTTTGTGGCTATAAGTCTATAAAAAATAAAAATAAATAATTGCTTAATTCTTTAAATACCTTCTTCTTTAATCACACCTCTCATATGAACGAGTAAGCTACACAAGCTTTTATTGCCTGAATCATTAAGCCTTGTGTATTCTTGACCAACGAACCTTAAGATATATCATCAATATTCCTCGGAGTTCTTAAAATTTAACATTCTTTGAAAAGAAAATTAAATTTTTCTTATGAAATCAAAGTAATTTTTTTGCGTCCAATCCAGAATTTTAATTCCTCGAAAATGTTTCTCCGGAAAATGATATATTTTCCTTAAAGTTTTGAAATATACTGCAATCGATTCGGTTTTCAATCGGTATATTGATTAAAAAATGTATAGTTTTCAGGTGAACTCGAAAATAAAAGTTAGTATCGAAGCATTTACAATGCTTCAATAATAACTTTCATGTTAAAGTTGCATTGGGGTTAGGTGCGTGTGCTTTGTTCTCATTTTACGTTCTTCAAAATATGCACGCTTATGTAAATTCAGCTCTCTCCATTTCTTC
>CP045905.1:14392795-14413646 GCA_013387185.1 Caligus rogercresseyi | reverse complement strand
AATAATTCAAAATAACCCTCAATACGAATAATTAGGCGTCCATTCTTTGTTGTGTCAAAATGAAGACACCATGACAAAAAGTAGGTAAGATGATCGTACTGAAAGTCCCTCAAAAATATCTGATGTGACTATAGTAGGTCCAAAGATAATAGATAATACAAGATGCCCAGAACGCAATATTTAGATTTCTCTGATTAGAAAAGAAAAACTGAAACGTCACACATGACGTCACATTATCGATTTGTTATGATTTATGGCATAAAAATATCTATATTCTCTTTCTTTTCTCTCATTATCTTTCTGTCTGTTTGATAGAAAGGACTAGGACTACATTTATAAGACTAGTGAAAAATATAATTAATTATTTATATTTTTCACTTATATTTTATTATAATCAAACCTTTTCAGATGTTAATAAATAGTAAGAGCTAATAGTAACCTCAAGTACAATAATATTTATTAAGATATTAGCTATTTCCTTCACTTCTTAAGTGATTTTCCAAATTTATAAGGCGTATATTAACTATTAAAGTGTATAAAACCTTACAAAAAGTTGTACGGACTAATTGTCTGTGTATAATAAATGTCAGTATCACTTTTTGTATTCATCAGGTGTTTAAATAAATATTTAATACAATAAAAATTCTGCATAGACATTGTGATCAAATGTCTTCTAAAATTCAGCAAAAGATCAGTTCTCCGCATAATAACAAAATCTGTTATAATTCCGCTGGTGAATTGGATGCCATTCAATGGTCAGGGTAGCTGACTTATGTGTAAAAGATACCGTTGAAATATTGGGTATAACATGGAGTCGAAATGGTCCCTACAAGTCTCATTGGACTTTGTTACAAAACCGTGTGACCAGACAAATTTGTCTTTGGAGAAAATTCAACATCCAAGAAGAATTGATCTGTACAATTTCCTCGTTATCTCTGCAGTCTTCTACAGTTCTACTGCAGTTCCCTGGATTGCTGAAAGGGTGTCTTAGAAGAAGACAAGTGGCTAAGCATATTATTCCACAGAGCGTATCTGCCAGGTCTAAAGCGGTCCAAACGGCATCTAGGAGGAGGATTGTCTTTATTACAGAAAATAATCCCAAAGATTTACTCACAGGTTTTAACGGATTTCTCACAAAACCTAGAGGTTGAACAGAGGCTCATAGGTGTATACCTGTTTAATGTTGGGAACAGACGTTTCTAACATAGTTTGATTTGGCGGGTAGTCCTATATTCCAATGTTCGACAACAATCCATATTATACGCCAGAACTGTAAAAAGAAGTTGAATGGCACAAGATCTTTATTCCCACAAAAGAAGGAGGATTTTATCTTCTAAACACTTATGGTCCTATTAAGAAGTACACACGCTTCTTCCAGGCCATTATTAATGCATGTAAGCACGATATTTATCCTCATTTAATCATTGGAGACCTTAATGTAGACATGGACAGAACAGGATACCCAAATCAACAAATTTTGTCGAAATTAATGATGGAACTAAGATTAGTTGACACCATCAAAAAACTGAATCCAAATGATAGTGTATCGTGGAGATCTGGTAATAAATCTTCGCGCATTGATTTGGCCTTGGCTCTTCCTATAATTTTGACATTGTTCAAAGATGCACGATACCGACCCCAACCAAGCTCTGATCATAAAGCTATTTTTATTGATATTCAATATTCTAGACCCAAAAAGCGTTTTAGAATCCCCAAATGGTTAATCATGGACAAATCTTTTATTAAGAAAATCAAATTGTTTTTAACCTATCGTTTTAACCCCTCTTTTACGCTGGGAAACATCATTTTATTTTAACTAATACAATTAAGTCCTTGACATCTCATTTTATTCGTAAAAACAACCAAGCATCAAATACATTCCAAGAAGAAATCGAAGAAGTTTTAAATAATGGGTCTCTATTTTTACGTTCAATTACTTCTGACACCACCAACTTATATCGTCTCATGGAAATTAAGGAAGTTGATTTTAAATGTAAAATCAAGTTGGAAACCGAAGCTAATTTTAGACTCAAGAAACTCTTTCAAAAAGATATATTTTCTGCTTCATTTATTACTAAAATTATTGAGCATGGTCAAGAAATTACGGACCCCACAGAAATACTTCGAAGATTTCACAAGCGTTTTCAAAGAATTTTTGAAGCGGAAAGAGTGCATTTTCCTCGCTCTAGACGTGGACAGTTTCAATATTTTCTATAGGGACTATACGTACTTATAAATAAATATTTTAATAATAGCAAAGCCAGTGGACCGGATGGTTTGGGAGGATAAATTTTTACCCAATGTGTCGATGAAGTGGTTCCTTATCTATTCGAACTTGGAAAAGGGATGGAGCATAAGGGAAGACTCCCTAAACCTGTTACCAAAGGGAGAATAGTTTTAGTACCCAAAAAGGAACACCCACTGATATAAACAATTTTTTTTTCGCCTATATGGTTCGATAGAATTGCATCCAACAGGATATAAATAAGCATTATAGCATTAAAATTAGTCTATCGAACCTAGGATCTTATTAATGAGGTAGACTAAATTGACCATCCCCTCTCTGGATTCGAACCTGCGCCCCCAACTTGAGAGTTGAACACGCCTTAGCATCCACGGCTATCGAGCTCCTTTATATAAACAATTGGAGGCCTATTACGGTGCTCAATGAGACCTACAGGATATTGTCTGGTATAATTGCTCATGAAATTGAGCCTATCTTAAACATGAAATTGGGGGCGGAGCAAAAAGGATTTCTTAAGGGGAGGAAAATATCGGATGTGTCTAAAAACATACAAACTGCAATAGAATCCTCACAATCGGAGCAATAATTGCAATCGATTTTTGCAAAGCTTTCGATACAATACTCCATGTGCACATTATGAAAACTGTAAAAAAGCTTCTCCCAAAAAAGTATTTTAATCCAATAAGAGCACTTCTTTTCAATTGAACGTCAACTGTGAATATGGGTGATCTTAACAGTGAAGCCATAGCCTTGAAAAGAAGCTGTCGTCAAGGCTGTCCATCAGCGCCTCTTTTGTTTGCTGCTGGTCTTAAGGATCTCAGTGATTCTGTAGCCAAAAAAAAATAAAGGTTGTGGGATTGACTTCGGATCCTGTAAACATATCATAGATATGTATGCAGACGATATTACTCTCTATATAGAAGCAAAACAGAACAGCAATTAATTAAACGCTTGGAAGTCATATTTAATCATTTCCAAAAATATGAATCAAGATCAGGACTAAAAATTAACTTTAAAAAAACTACGGTTCTCCCCATTGGAAATTGGAATCCCTCGCTAGGACTTCAGGTCGCCTCACTTCAAATCAAAGACAGAGTCGAAATTCTGGGAATAACTTGGGACAGACATGGTGCCTCACTGAGCAATTGGTCTTCCTTGAAGCATTTAATAGACGTCAATCTATCGAAATGGAGAAATTTAAACCTATAACAAAGGATCGATTTGTACCATTACAAAATGTTCCAGCAACGCTTTACAAAGCAACAGCCATTCCATGGCTGGCAGAGAAAGCACTCGAAGAAGAAAACATATCACTAGGAAAACTTTTCCATAAAAGCTACATTCCCTCACTCAAGAGACCCAAGTGTTATATGGGTGGCGGACTCTCGAACCTTTCTTCGATTATTCCCAGGATTTATAAAAAGATATGTATAGACCTTTCAAGAAATCCGGAAAAAGAATGGCGATCCTATTTCACTCTGCACCCTGCATACAATTGGTTCATGATTGGTACGGACTCAATGAATCAGAGAGTGGAACGGTTTTCTACTTCCCTAGCTGCCTCCCAAAGAATCCTTTGGAAAGG
This sequence comes from Caligus rogercresseyi, assembly GCA_013387185.1. Taxonomy (NCBI): domain Eukaryota; kingdom Metazoa; phylum Arthropoda; class Copepoda; order Siphonostomatoida; family Caligidae; genus Caligus; species Caligus rogercresseyi. The sequence continues at coordinate 14,409,816 of CP045905.1, read as the reverse complement.
ACAACCGTCATTTTATTCTTCATCCACAATAGACATCATACGTGAAAATCATCACAAGAAATTCTTTTTTACAAATCTTAAGGAACCCAAAATTTTAGAACTTGAAGCATTCGAGGGGGACATTTTATCTTATCATGACTTAAACAAAACGTCTATTTTTAATTGCGGAAAATTCTCTTTTAAGCTAAAAAGGGCTGCTGATCACCATATAGTTCCCATGCCCTGGCATTTAAGAATGTCCTACGAAGAGTCCCACGAAAAAGAAGCAAATAAAATGGCGTCAAAGTTTTTAAAAGATCTGCAACTTCCTAAAACATGGGTAAATAGGATAATGTCCTCTGTTAAAAAAGTCAAATATGACAAACGCTTCACTGCTCAGTTCCAAATATCCTCAGGAGTGCTATTTTTCACAACTCCTTGTAAGGATTGTGGAAAATTATACAACACTGTATATCATGCCTTTTCCAGCTGTCCATCTCTTACCATAATAAGACAATTCCTTAAGTTAAATCTGAAGAATTTAAGCCAAAAATATGTCACACCAATACTTCTATTCGGAACAACCTCCAATCCTAACAACGGCAACTCTAAGTCGAAAGCTATTGAGTTTGCTCTCTGTAGCATCCGGCCATGATCGCAGAAAAACTCTCGACGGCTCAACCCCTGGATCAAAGCGCCTTAAGATCTATTTTAATGTCCTCTTCGGCCCGTTACTCGGCTCTCACCGTCAGGATCCCCGATCTCTCAGGGACGAATTGGAGCTACGCTGGAGACACTCTACGCTTCTACCCAAACGGCTCAAAGGTGAGCCTACGGTTTCTGAGACGCCTATTAAGACTATATAATGGTTTCCGAAGAATCAGAAAGGAAAACTTTATCGAGTTTTAATCATACATTTAAAATTTTAACATTAAATTTTTATGAACTTTAGTAATTTAACATTCAATGTTTGTTCTTAAGTTTTATTTAATTGTGTATGTTTTGTCTTAAGTATTATTTTACGTGATATAGGTATATTGGTTATTGTTGTAACTGCTTTTGATTAATTGTATATTTTATTTGTAGATTCATTCTGTTATGACTTTAGTTTAGGGTTTTAATGTTAACTATAATGTTTAATTATATATACATGTTTATAAACAATAACTCTAATCGAATAAAGTAAAAAAAAGAAGTTATTTTTCCAAAAGATTGGAACAAATAGCATTAACGTCTGGCACCCTAACTATTCATGACCTATCTTCAGAGTCTATTTTTAGGTGTGGAAGATTCTTGTTTCCTCTTAAACGATCGGCAGACAAACCTTTGTCCCTGTCCCATGGCACCTCAGAATGAACTATGGCCATAACACAAAAATGGAGGCAGAAAAAATTGCTGACTTGGAATTGCCTGCATCGTGGAAAAAGAGATTTTTGTCTTCTATCTCCAAAATAGTTCACGGCAAACTCTTTACTGCCCAATTTCAAGTTTCTACCAGATGTGTGTTCTTTGGTGCTCCGTGCAAGGATTGTGGAAGATTATTTATTCAATCATCCATGCATTCTCCCAATGTCATGTTCTACGTATCTTCTAAATGTTCCTGGAATAACTGGAAAATTGATCGCTCCCATAATTCTCTTCGGATTAAATTCTAATCTACGGACAGCATATCCGAAAACAAAAAAAATGGGTTTTGCACTTTCAAGTTGCAAAAGCTATATTGCAGAGCATTTATCTTCGAGGGAACCTATTCAAGAGGGAGACCTAAAATCCATTGCCTTATCAGCAGCAGCTCGGTACATGGCGCTCTCCATCAATATTCCAGAGGATTCAAGCTGGAGATTTGCGAGTGACATCGTTCGGTACTTCCCTCCTGTTCCGAGAGGACCTCTCACCATCTAAAGTTTTTACTACAATTTTACAAAAACAGTCTAGTTCTAAATTAAGTGAAACTTATTTATTCCTAAGCATGTTAATGTTATTTTAATATCCAATTAGTTTAAACTTTGTTGTATGAAGTGATTGTACTTTATATGACCGTATAATGTTTTGTATTAATTTTATTTAGTTTATTCCTTCAAATTTTCTCGAATACCTTAAACTCATCAAATCGACAATAAAACGCCATTAACGTTTTATATGAATAAGAAATCATTTTTAATAAGTCATTTTATATTATGGTTTTATCTTTTGACAGTAATTTTGAAATATAATGTTCCTTTTTGTTTTTAACGTATCTGTCTTAAGATTGTGTTTTTATCTCCTACTTTCTAGTTATTGTAATTTTTTTGCAATGTATGAATTTTAGCTAATAAATAAACATCTTACCAAAAAATATATATATACATATTAATTTTTTTTTAATAAATACAATTAATAAAAATGAACTTAAACTTATATGAATATATATATAAATCTATTGGATTAGAGCAATTCAACAGAAAAAGGTAAAAACGACAAATATATATATATTGATATTGAATACAGATGAAGAAAAGATACGGCAAATCACTGGAAAAGCTATTAATTTGTAGATAGCTCTATTTTCTGCTTTACTGTCTGAATTTTTTTACTAATATACAAACAACTTTTTTAAACATAAGTATGAAGAATAATAATGAAAAACGCCATAAATAACTCCAATAAACCGTTAATACATAGGTATTAGCTTCAGAACCATCTTATATCTGTTTCTTTCGTTTGTTTATTTTTCTTTCTGCACATGCTGCTACTCTTCATACAACTGTCACTCAATATAACATATATTAGAAGCATCTTTTGTATATAAAAGATGTACAATCCTGGAAGTTGTACCATCATAAAACATGTTCAATAATTACCTCCGCCGAAGGAGGTATGTTTTCACTGACGTTGGTTTGTTGGTTGGTTTGTCAGCAGGATAACTCAAAAAGTACGAAACGGATTCAGATGAAACTTTGTGGAGTTGTTGGAAATGCCAAAAGGAACAAGTGATTAATTTTGGCATCTCTGAATGCAGAATTACGATGCAAAATGAGCTAAATACTAACAAATATTTCAAGTTAGCCTACTCTGCCAATAGATGTCGCTGTGCTGTGAAATCGGGTGCCGGAGCGTCTTCCTCTCGGAATTTCCGTCGAGGGGAACCCTCCCCCGTCACTCTACGCCGCCCCAGTCGTGAAAAATCCGCCTCGGAAGGCTCATAAGGACCCCGTGACGGCGGAGGTTTGCACTCTCTGTGTGTATATATGCCTCTAGTTGTATATGGATTTAAGATAATCATTAACTATAAATGCTTTTTTAATATAAAATACAATTTAACTTTAAATGGTATAATTATGCTTTATTACGCACTTGATCCTGGTTTATTGTATTTATTTTACTTTATCTCCATATTAAGCAATCAAGAGGGAAAAAATGCAGTTAGAAAGATACATATAAACAACCTCATTTTTGGCCATCCATAAAATGATATAGTATAAGTAGGTAATAGAATTATATAATGATGCGAAAGGTCTTCAAAGATCAATACGTAAAAAAAAACCCACCATTTATGCTTATTAATCATCAAAATAATTATACAGAAGAAATGATAAACCAAATTTGCGACTAAAACTACTTGTTGTGTTTGCCATTAGTGAAAAATAGTTTACAAGACACTCTGGGGGTTTGAAAAATCTATTTAAGTATGATATTTTTAATAAAAATTTGTTTGATGTTATTCAAGAAGTATTTTTTGGTATGTATATTCATTCTCTTGAATATCAATTACTCAAAGAAGAAGTTTTTTTAGCAATAATATTTCATAATATGATATATATAATTTTGTATATTTAATATACTTTAAAATATGTAGTAGAATATATATTTTTTTATATATAAAGATAAAAAACCATAATATTTGAGTTTGATCATGAAACTCTCAAGTGTCGAACCCCCGCCCTTAATTATTTTAAGATTTGAGGACAGTTCTACTAATCTAAAGGCTTTTATCTAATGTTTCATCAAATTTTAAAAGTATTTTTCGAGCATTTTTCTTTTTGACTATTTAAATAATAGTTGTGTATCATCTTTTCATCCGTTTTAATACCTTTATTGTGTTCTGCTCTTAAAAGATATAAATTATTTTAATAATACTAATAATAAGAGCATATCTTAAATATATATCACAAATTGCCTGACTATTGAAAGGCAAGATAAAAAAAACTACTTCACATTGAAGTATAACTTTCAAAGTAAAAGCAATAAGAGAGTCGTCACTTTTAGGGACTTCTTCCTCAGAAGCCATAATTGATCAAAAATGACAAATATGAGATGATGATCCTTTAACATAAATAGATGAATCTATCAATTACCAAATGCCTTTCAAGTGCACTCTATTCAATATATATTTATTAGATATGTATATGATTGACTGCCAAAAAACTTATTTCTATCTTTCATATATTTTAAGAGAATGATCCTTTTTGACAAATGACTTGGCCTTACGCCAAGAACCATCATCAATAAGAATCAAGTCAAATTTCTTTTCGTTTAAGTTTAAAAAGTATAGACAAAAATACCAATTCCTACGATTTTAAATAAGTTAGATATGCCGGCAATATGAATTTAAAAAGTATAGCAAAGGATTCTCTTAATTCTTGTACGATTAATTTGAAATGTAGTACATAATTATATCTTATTTAGGATAAAAAAAAGGTGTTTGTTTCTTTACTCTCCCATGGAAAGATATTCTATGTCTTATTCACAGAGCTATTTATAAACTGTAATTATTCCTCTGTTTATTCAATGCAATTTATTTATGTTTGCTTCTATGCAATTACTTAAAAGTCATATAATTTAACATATGAGTTACTTGAACAGACATTTGGCAGCGAAAGTACATCTTATAAGATCAAGGAAAAATACTTGCCTCTCCATATATTTATATTTATGAACATTCTAAGCACACAACACAACAATTAAGAAATCGATAGCCCTACTACCTCTTTATACTTAAATGAAAAATAATTTAATTTGCAATTATCAAACGACAAAGACGTGTGCTTAATATACTTTGTGCTCTATATAGAGACCATTAAGAAAACACATATTCATACTTAATGTAGTGGAAATGTCATGTAGATCTATTGTCTAAAGTTTTTTCGATTCATTTTTTTTGTGAACTAGATTTATAATCTACAATATATCAATTTTTAGTTGACAAAGATGTTATTTTTACTAATTTAGTATTTTGACGTTGCATAACTAAAGAATGGTACATTTCCTATTTTTAAATCTCATAACGAAGTTGTTAAAGTACAAAGATATAAGTTAATTTAGGTACTTAAATTGGAAGCACATTCATTAAATCTAATTTATATGCAAATTATTAATGTATTGAATCAATAATGGAAAATAAACTAAGTAATTATTTGAAGAAGAAATATCTTAAGTCCCAATTTACCTCATAAACAGGTTAGAAGTTGAGTTCAAGATAAATATTGTATGCCCTTTATCGTGCCAATAAACCGGGGTTTTTCACTTTGAACTCTTATTCACATCAACAATTGAAAAAAATAACTCTGGAAATACAAAAAGAAAGAATTGCTGTCAATCTGTGGGTGGTCAAAAATGTACACTTTACTGAACGATTGGAAAATGCATATTTAGTAAGTCTCAAGCACTTTGTCATGTGTTACACCCTTGTAGGAAACTTGAGAGTCTACCAAACCCTATGCATAAAAATAAAATATCTCAAGAGACGTGCATTTCATTGGTTTACAATACGGGCCTCACATAATAGGTACATATATACGAGTATAATGAAGAAAGGAGGTACTATAGACCATCAAAGTATTTATTTAGTTAAAATAAGTCTGTTTTCGTAGATATTGGCTAAGATATTTCAAAATACATCCATGCACTATGACAAAAACGTGTGAAATTTTATTATGTGATGAAAAGCCAAACTATTTGTATTTATAATCATTGACTGGACAATTTCTTACACTGTTTTCAATTACTTTTTCTGATTTCAATGAATGCCGAAGAAATCGTATAAAACATAGAGTTTTTCAATTTGTACTTTGGTAGGAGAAAAAATCTAAAGATATCAGACAAACATAACAACCCTAGATGTTGATTGGCTATCATAGCAAAACTCTTAATGAGCATCTAACAATGTACTGATGTGAAATTAAATATTGATATAGATTCATTAGTTTTTCGATCTAATTATGTCATTAAAAAACTTATTTTAGCGACTTTAGTTCACAAAATACTTTTTTACGAATTGAAGATATATTGATCTATTTCTTATTTGACTCACAGTTGGTTATAATCATGAAAGACCTTACCTGAAATTTTATAAAAATAAACATTATATAAGAATATTTACCTATCTCTCTCTCTTTCTCTCTCTCTCTCTCAATATATATATATATATATATATATACAATACATATTTTATCTGGGATTAAGGAAAGAGTTTGGTCGTCCCAGTTGTGACTAAAGTTGTTTTTTTACAAATGTGACCTCAAGACAGAGGACAAAATCTATAAATCTGTTAGAAAGACAAAAAAGAAGACCATGTCAATTGATTACAGCTTACTTAAGCATACCTATTACAAAAATGTGATAAGGGATACCAACAAAGAGTCCTCATATTCCCTGTCAACTATATAACAAAATATAAAATGAATGATTGACTGGCTTTCTTGATGTTTGAACTATCAAATAATTACAACTTACAAAGTAATTATATGGTGTTATATGGTATATACCAGCATAATTCGTCCTAAGATCTCTTATGGATCGATTGTCTGGTCTCGTCGAACCCAAATTACCTGAAGAAACTGGAACGTATCCAACGGCTTGGTATGATAAGAACAACCTTTATCTATCGTAGTACACCTACGAAAGGACTTGAGGTAATCTTCGATTTGCCTCCTCTAGATTTATATATCAAAATGAGGGCCAGAAAGGCACTTTTTAATTTGAACATCACGCCACATGGATGGGAGAGCATTGGGTCTAAACCTGGTCATATTCTTGAAGAGTGGCGTGAAAATAAAAAGTTAGGAATTTCATCTTGTATTAACAGAGACTTTTCTACGAGTCTAAAAATGAGTTGGAAGAAAACATTTTCCATTAATTATGATAGCTTCTCTGTAGGTGAGGTATTGAACGCCAGTAATGGTATTCAATGCTACACCGATGGTAGCAAAATTGCTAACAAAATCGGATGGGGCTATCATTTGTACAATCCTTTATTTTTATAATAAATTCAGCTGGGAAACTCAATGACGAATCCACTGTGTTTCAGGCTGAAGTTTGGGCTATCTAAAGGCAGCCCTCTTATTATTAAAAAGAAAATCTCAAACAAAAAAATTGATTTTTATGTCGACAACCAAGCAGCTCTTGTATCTTTGGGCTCGGTTGTTGTAAAGTCTCGTACAGTGAACAATTGCATCAATGTTTTGAATGCACTTGGACGTGTAAACCATGTCAACCTTCATTGGATTAAAGCCCACGTAGGTTGGCCAGGAAATGAGAAAGCTGACCGACTTGCAAAAGCTGGATCAAGATCAAATCTATTAAAGGACATTCCTATTCCAGATTCTTTTATGTCAGACCTGACAAGGAGGGGTCTCTATAGAGAATGGGCCTCCCGATGGACACAGGATAGCTCCTGTAGACAAAGTAAACTGTGGCTTCCGAAGCCGACCCTAATGCATCGAGACGATTGATTAATCTTAGTCGTGAATCTCTATGTATTCAAATACAGATAATAACTGGTCATAACTTTCTTAGATATCACCAGTCATTGTCGAACAAATTTCTCACCCGAGAGTGTCGTTTTTGCCAGCAGAGTGATGAGACGTCTTATCACGTGTTGGCAGAGTGTGATTTCTTTTGTCTTAAGAGAATGATCGCTCAAAAATGCTTTAACCAACATCCTCCAGAGTTAAAGCAGATACCAGCAATTATTAGGAATTGTAACATTGGTTACCTGTTTGGCTTCCCGAGGTAGAATGGGTAAACAACATGGTTAAAGTGGTTGTGTGTTCTAGGGAATGGGCTAAGATCGTAAATTCGATTCCGCCCTGGACTCAAGACTCGACTTCAATTCGTACTCTTGGATCCTACCCTCAAACAAACAAACAAATGGTGTTTATCAATATTGCTACAAACATATAATGTATTTATGACATCCATATGTTTCATAAGAAACCTATCATTTAAAACCAATTCCTTGTAAATAAATATAATCAGTTAATAATTGAGAAATGTTACGATGATATGCTTAAAATACCCTTTGATACGTCAATAAAGGATAAATTCACGGAATGAAGGACTTCTTATCTTAAATTAAAATTAAAATTTATAATTAAAATTATTTAAAAATTTAGTTTTTTAAACCTTTTCCTACAAACACAATTCTATTTTTAATGCTTTAATTAAATACTTAGCATTATGGAAGAATATAGGTACATATCTTAATTTTTGTAGTATAAAATTTATATTTATTTACATTTTTCCGTCTTTGCCAGCTTAGTTATTGATCTTTGAATATTTTATATTTTTTTGCCTATATTGTTCGACAGAATGGCTTCCAACAGGATAATATACGCATTATAACGCATAAATAGTCTGTCGAACGTAGGATCTTATCAATGAAGTAGACCGTCAATGACCATCTCCTCTCGGGATTCGAACCTGTACCCCCAACATTGAAAGTTGATCACGCCTTAATACACATGGCAACGCACACCATTTTTTACAGTTTTGCTGAACCCCATTATATCATCGCTACATATGAAACTATTTCGTCATTTAGTGAATGCAATAAACATTATTGCTTCTTTGAAATAAATATATTTTAAAGATATAATGCAAAGTAAAATTATATATATATACACAAGGGCAACACCATCAGCTACACCCAGGTCTCTGAGCTGCTCGGGATCGACAGAAGAAGGGTTGCTGAGCTCAGGCAGCAGCTGAAAGATACCAAGGACCCTCGTGCTGTCGTCGACAGGGCCTTCAGGCCCTCCAGCAGCGCCCGCAAGGCCAGGACCCCCGACTTCATCAGGAGGGTGTCAGACATCTTCGAGCACGACTCCAGCAGGCCCATCAGGATGTCGCCAAGGAGCGTGACGTTTCTCACGTAACTTTTTTGGCCTGTGTGAATGAGGATTTTTGTTGTCACAGTTACAAACTTAAGGTTGGCCAGCTGTTGACGCAGAAGAAGGCCCCCTAGCTCCCCCGATTTGAATCCTATGGACTATTTTTTTTCTGGGGCTACCTTGAGCGACACACCAACCGACTGGCTCACATCACCAAGGCCGCCCTGATCAACTCCATAATGAAGCAGGCCAGGAAGTTGGACAGGGCAGTTGTGGCCAAGGCCTGCTCCTCCTTCCGCGCCAGGATCCAGCGCGTCATCGACGCAGAAGGCGTATGGATTAAATAAGCAGAATCTACACATCTGTACGAGTATTTTAATGTCTAAATAAATAAAATGAACAGATATTAACAATTTTATGTGTATTTTAAGTTGAGAGAAGAAAAACGCCGGATTTGATCTTACCACCCTGTATATACACTAGTCATGCCAACAAAGTCGAGATAAGTGATTGCTGACGTTTCCTCAAAGTCAATGTTTATTTTGTTTAAGATAAGCATAACATAATTCATTTTTCTATTTAATTATGTAATTGAGTAACTTGTTCTTTAAAAATTGGATAAATAGTGTTGGGACTATCATGATTGTTTTGAATACTTCTGGTTTACAGATTAGTGATTCCATTGACCTTGTTATCCGGCGTCAAGAGTCATTCAATCTTTTCTAACAAGGAGGAGCATAGATTTATCTCCTTTTCTTTGAATATTTTACTATGCAAAGGCCATTCAAGCATACAGACATGTAATAACATAAAATGCTTCACTTCATCTTTATCCTAATAAGAACAATGAAAATATTTATTAAATCCGTTTCACAACTCTAATAAGTATTTTGCATTTGAAAGATTTGTATTCACTCATATGTACAGTAAGGTAATAACTTTTTGACTTTTTTTCACAAAAATGATTACCTGTAGCACGAATGAATGAACTTTTGCTTATAATTGCCTAAAATGACCTTTATTTAATTGAACTAACAAAAAAGGTCATGCACAAAGCACTTTGAAAAATTCACCCTTAACGTCAATGAGGGCTAAATTCGATAACGATAAGGAAACATTTACAAAGTGTCTCTAATGAATTAACCGGATTGAATAATCCGAAACCAGTTGAACACGATGTGCTGGCTGGTGGAAGCTTAAAAGGGACAAGCCTCACGTGAGATTTTAGAATATTCTACCACTTTGCTTGACCTTCTACAGTGTTCTGAATTTTTATTACCTCCTGGGCTGTGGACACTGGACACGCTCTACTATCTTATAAATTATGTCTCTAGGAGTACAGCTTAGTAAAGAACAGCATGTCGTTTAAGAAAAGTTCCTCTACCACAGAGAAGAACAAGGAAACCTGGAGAAATAACTTGGTCCAGTTCCAAGCACCATCAAGAAGAGGCAATTTGGCAATCCACGAAGAACCCCTGAGTGACAGGAGCCGAATGCCCCTGAAAAGCCACGTGATGGGACGTTTCAAATCCCCCCTTGAATCCATCGCCAAAGAACGGAAAGAGAGGGTCAGTTTGATTGCTGTGGAGCTGAAAGCTTTATGGAGGATGACATTGAACTTCCGCCTGTATCAGATCAAGCCATCCGTGCAAAACTAGAAAAGCTCCTGCAAGAGTATGACCATTGCAGGAAAAAGCAAAACTTTGATTCATTGAATGAACTGTTCGATGCGACCAAGGTGAAAGGCCAATGGCTTTGCAAAGAGGATAAGAACCTCTACGAACTGCAAATGCAGAGCAAAGGCCAGGTCGGTTATTCTACTGGCAAACGTGCCAGTGCCCAGACCATCCACCTATCCAAGCGAAGGAATATATTGGAAGTGGATGTGTCCAATTCAGCAACTGAGTCCAGCTGAGTAGCATTAGATTCTTCTGAAACAGGTACGGACTCATGTGACACTAGTGAAGACAGTTCTATGGAAGATGAGGCTGCACCATCAACAAGCACAAGGAAGTATAACCCCACTGGTGTTGCAAGGCGACTTGTTACAAGCTCAAAGCTATCGACCCACAAAGCAGCAAAGGTATGCCGTCAGCTTTCAGGTGAGGGCATCGAGATCCGGACCCCAAGTCAGCCAGGAATCCACAAAGCTCTCTACAGGAGAGCTGCTGAAGTGAAGCAGCACTTGGTTAGCACACTTCATCAGGAGAAGTGGAGCTTGCACTTCGATGGTAAAAAAATCAATGGCATTGAACACCAAGCAGTGGTCCTAAAAAATGAAGCAACGGAAATCAAATTGACTGTGCTTCAATTGAAGGACGGTTCAGCTGCAACCATTGCAAAAGGGCTCCAGGATGTCTTGCAGGAGTTCAACTTGTGGGGATCAATTCTGATGATAATTGCCGACACGACAAGCGTCAACACCGGGAAGAAGTCTGGTGTTGTCATTCGGCTGCAGCAGATGTTTGAAAAGAATGGGAGCCCAGACCCAAGTTTATCAGTTGTCAGCACCATGTGTTCGATCGCATCCTCCGTATTGTCATGGACGATGAGCTCCATGACTCAACCAAATCCCCAGATATTGAGTACTTCTTTGTGAAGGACTTGGTGCGCAGTATGACCAATTGAAGGCAGCTTTCTGCAATGGAAAAGCTGAGATCAAGGAAACAGGCGGTTGGAGAGACGAATGAAATTTCTGTATCACCTTACTCGTGTCTGCCGACACTTCACTGAGAAAGATGAGGTCCCTTTTGTTAACTTTCAGCAGATTCCTAACATCAGCAATGCACGCTGGAAATCTCGTGCCATTCTAGTCCCCTTGCATTCATTCTGATGCCTGAAACTCGAACCAGGCTGCGTAAAATCTGTTAATCTATTTCTTACCCATGGGCCGGCCATTGGTTTAGCAACCAATTGTTCTGCGATGAGGATTTCGAAGAACTATCATCTCCTCTGGATGGATACCCAAAAGGTCTCAAATGCTTATAAACCCACTGGAAAAGAGATGAATCGCCCATCAATATTGCCCGAAGCAACCAATGCTGTGAGCGTGCGATCAAAGTTATGCAGGACTTGGACGAGTCCTGCCGCAACAAGGACAACCTCCCCCTGAGATTCGTCCTTTCCAATGACATTAATGTGACCAATTTACATTGACCAATTGTTTTCTGTCCCTTTATACTGCTATACAATAGTATACATATCGTTTTTTAAAGTTTTTGTTTAAACTGGAATATGTTTCATTTGACTTCAAGAACTGGCCAAAAAGCTCTTAATTAAATTATTTAAAATGATTTTGTGCGTAAGGCTTTTTCATCAAATAAACTTAAAATATAGATTTTATTTAATCTTACATAAAAGTTCATCATATGATGACACAGGAATATGAGGTAGTAAAAAAGTTATCACCCTAATGTACAGCTTAATGACATCAAAAGTTTTCTTTCCTTTTTTGAAAATAAACTTAAGTTATTTTCAAAGGGTACCTTTCACATGAAATTTTGAATGAACAACTAATCGAAGTATTTTAAAGTATACTCTACTTAAATGCATATTTGTTTATCAAAAGTGCATCATAACGCTTCAATGAATCGTGAATATGGGTGTATTAAATATGCATTTATGTTGAATGTAAAATAACTACAATTGTTTTAATTTAGCTCCTTCAACTCGTTCATTATATACACATGAAAAAAAGTTAATTTTATATACAAAAACTCGAGATATTTGTTTTTTATGTACATATTAAGAAGTAAATATATTAAGTATATTTAAAGTTGTATATTATTATTATCTAAGCATATTAAGAATGATGTATGTCAACGTTGGCCTGCAGTAGGTTAAAAATCATGCTGAAATTAAGTTAAACAAATAAATGTGTGTTTGGCTTTAATATTGATTGTTTATGTGTTCATTTTATTTCAATTAATAAATTTTAAAACATGAGGATTTCGATTCCTCAACCTATGAAGTCATATGGTTTTCATTAGGTTTTTTATTGCTTAAATTATTAGTATTCAAAGATATGGTATGCATAATAAGCAACAAAATGCAAAGAAAACAAAAGTATGAAAAACACATTCAAAGATTATAAATTAACTTTATAATTTAAAAATTATGTCTACAGTTAAAAAATATAAACTTTTTACAAAAATGTTTTACAAAATGTTTTAATTATGTTTTACTAAATGTTTAATTATGTTTTTACGTGTTAATTATGTTGCATTAACATCTTTTTATATATACTCTGTTTTTTATGTTTGTATATATTTTTTTGAACTGGGAATAAAAAAATTATATAATAATTTGATGCAATTTAAAAAACCGAAATTAGTTTCTATTAAAACTAAAACATTGGTTGTCTCTTGATTTGATGAGTCTATGATTTCACAAGTTTTAACTAACTGCTGTTATGCTAAATATACTATGTATTAACAGCAAACTGATTCTTTCTATGAAAAATGAAAGTTAGCTTTTATTAATTCAGATTTCAATTCAGGATTCATCATTTTTACTAAAAAAAAAACTCTATTACTTTTTGCATCGCCTAATTCGAGTAAAATCAATTCGGTACTTATAGTGGCACCGATAATCAAATAATGTATTTTGAAGATTATGACATGATAACACCTTTGACACTTCTACAAACTGCATATATATAGGAAACAAGTTGTTTTATACTTTATGACGTCAGATTATCATTCCATAGGTAAGCGTATTATTAATAATTAAAAATTAAAGCACTTAATGTGTATTTCGATGGTATTACTCAAATGTGATCCATTACCTACCTACTTACTTGAGATTGAAGTACTTTTACAATTTTATGCATTCCTGATTTAAAATGATGTGCGACATGTGAAAAGGGAATGCAAACATTGTATATATAGTTGGAAGCGTGCCAGTAATATAGAAGGATGCAATTTGTGAATTATATATATATATATACGATATATATATATATATATATATTGTTGGTTATAATATGTTTTATAATCTTATTTATCTGTTTAGTTTATTTATATAACAACATACATTGAACTATGTAAAATAGTTATTATAAAAATGAATAATTTTTTGAAAAACAATGTACATAAACTTCTGGTTCTTTCTTTTTTTGAGTCCTGGATTTTCTAAAAAATAAAATATTGCAAAAATACTTTAATAGTAATTGATGTTACGTTTATTGGTAATCTAAGAAAAAATAACTTATATGGAATTTGTAAAAATAATTAAATCAATCATAAAATGTATAAAATAAAAATTTAACTTAATCAATTGTATAAAGTTTATAAACTCTTAAACACAACTAAAACACACATCAATATATCATAAAGAAATATAAATGTTCCTTTATGTTCGTCTTGTTTTTATTTATTGTTGAAGACAAAATTATGAGTTAGTTGAGGCAGATAAACGTACTTGACGATTATAGGATATTGATTTATAAGAAAAAAATACCAAAACTTTATTCCGTTGATACTATTCATTTTTTATAAATTTAATTTTTTAGGGGTTTGCATTCCCATCAAAGGATTTATAAAAGTGACACATTTTTTAGATAATAAAAAGTAAACTTTAAATAATACTCCGTGAAATGTTTAGATATTTTATAAGCTTTTAACGTTATTATTTTCTAGCAATTTCGTGAAAAACAAGAAATATATTTATCGAGTTTCATTCATTCACCATATTTTTTTTGTTATTCTCTTTACAATTATAGATTTTTCCCTTCACGATATCGATTATATTTTCTTAAATATTCACACATATTATTTTTTCAACTACAAATAAAAAATCGTTTATTTCAAAGCGTGAAATATTTTATAAACTTATTATTTTCTTAACAATTTCGTGAAAAACAAGATCAATACTTATCGAGTTTTCATTCATTCACCATAATTTTTTGTTGTTCTCTTTACAATTATAGATTTTTTCCCTTCACGATATCAATTATATTTTTTAATATTTACACAAATCATTTTTCAACTACAAATAAAAAATCGTTTAGTTCAAAGCCCCAAATGCATAATGTAATATGTTAACTACATTTCAACTACTTGTACTAATTCATATACAATTCTCAGTAAGACAAGCATGCAATAGTTTTTTTTACCAGTTCGTTTATTATGTAAATAAATAAAAAATGAGACATTTACATAAACCCAAAGCAAATACGTTATAAAAACATAAATAAACATTATAGTTTAAAGTTTTTGCTCTGGGGAGGAACACAAACAAAAAATATTATATAGATTAAAAAACAATACAAATCATCTTTGAATTATTTTACAATCATTACAGAATAGTTTTCGTATAATGGAGACTATAATTTAAATTTGTAGGTAAAGTATCTCAATCCATGAAATAAATAAGCATCATAAGTTAATTAATGCCATTTAGTCAGAGTATATATCAATATTATGAAAAAAAAAATGCTGGACATCTCCTTGATTCATATATAATACAACTTTTTAAATATTTATAGCATTTCTTCCTCCTCAAATAGTAAAAAGGAAGACAAGGTATATGAAATATTTCAAATAATGCTAGGGCAAATATAAAACAGAATAACTAAACACATGACTAGATGAAAAGTTTCGACTTATTATAATTTTTTTTAAACTTTGCTTTTTGTCATCATGATAATATAGAATATCGTGTTCCCTCTTTTTGTAGTTTTAAATATCTCATTCTCTTAGAAAAAAGGATATTTATCTGTATCTAATATACACGAAAAGATATTATTATATATATGGTATATAAAAATGCAAAATGAGCTTGCAAAAAAACATACATACAGAGTAAAGTTTTAATTTATTCTACGACTTAATCATGTATACATATTTCTAAAATTGTAGCAGCAAACACTCTTACTATATTTCCGCCAGATGGCGCGGAGTTAGTTGCTGCTACATGAAAGAATTACTTATTTATATCACTGTATATATTCCAATTCCAATTAAATATCTCAGGTATTCATGTTAGTGTAATACTTAATTGCACGTTGTTTATGAGTATGTTACTTCTTGTATGCGTGTGTATAATATTATATAATAAATACCTGGATTCGAATGAGAGTGCATGAACTTAGACCTATAAACTGGGTTGTAATCATAAGCTCTCATTCTCTTTCTCCGCCAGTCTACTATTATGTTAGTGATGTATTTTTATTACATCTACAAACTTTCAAAACATATATTCTAGCAATTATTAAAAAAAACTCAAAAAGTAATTAATGTTATTTTTCATGAATATCCTTATATTACTTCCTGGGACATTGTTTGGAACGGGTCATATGTTTGCATATGTTTTATGAACAAAGAGGCAGCGAGGAAAAGTAATAAGATGTGCTGTCAAAATCAAAATGGAAAGCTAGAGCTAATTGTTAGACCAATAAAATTCTATTTATTCATATGATTAAGAAAAAAAAACAAGATATATACTCGTATATATATATTTTTTTTTTTTGTAATTCACAGTCCAGAAAAAAATATATACTTAAGATATATATAAAAATCGATAATAATACATAGTAAAAACTATATCAATAAGCATTTTAGCTTAAAAATTTATATATTTTTTCATTGAATTAGAAAAATGATTAATAAGTCAATTTATATATGATTTTATCTTTAGACGGTAACCTTGAATTATCATGTTCATTTATGTTTTGTCTTAAACGTAACTGTCTAAGATTGGGTTTTTATCTCCTACTTTCTAGGTACTATTATATTTTACACTGTATGGATTTTAGCTAATAAATAAACATCTTAACCATTAAAAATATTTATATCTCTTTTTTGTTCTAAAAAAACATTCTTTGACTTGAAACATGTACTCTTTCACGACGAAGAATACTTTAAAAAACATAAATATGCAGTTCAAGTATTGTCCTAATGCAGTTAGACGATAAGAGTTGGAAATAATTGTACATGGCGGCATTACTGCTTA
>CP045905.1:14354576-14392695 GCA_013387185.1 Caligus rogercresseyi | reverse complement strand
AGTACATTTCCTGCTCGACTATTTTTAATGTATTTAGCCAACATAATTATATTAGTAGATCTTATTTGCAGTGTAGATTCTTAAACGTAAGTGAAACAGTTAACCTAAGCGTAAAACTTAGCACGCATTATTTTTTAAACATTTTTTTCAATACTTAATACTCTGATTAACAACTCCCTACCCCCAACTACTGTTTGAAATTATGATTGAACCAGCGGAAATGATGCTTCAAAGTACAATATGAAGATTATGATATGATAAAACTTATCTGAGGATTGTAAATCATGAAAAATATCAACACATAACATTTTTTTATAATGGTGTTACTGTGGTGTGCAGAATGAAAACTTGAAGATTTATGGTGCGTGGAATGTTTGGAACTCTATATCTCTCATAAAATCTGATGCAAGAATTAATGACTGCAGTATTTACAATAACCTATGATAAAGTTATATCCTAACTTTACAGTGAGATCTTAGATTTTTGTAGTTTTTTTACAATTATTACCTCCGCTGGAGGAGGTATTGTTTTCAATGGCGTTGGTTTGGTGGTTGGTTTGTGGTTTGTTTGTCAGCAGGATAACTCAAAAGTACGGAACGGATTCGGATGGAACTTTGTGGAGTTGTTGGAAATGCCAAAAGAAACAAGTGATTAAATTTTGGCATCTCTGAGTGCAAAATTAAGATGCAAATTGAGCTAAATACTAATAAATATTTCAAGTTAGCCTACTCTGCCTATAGATGTCGCTGTGCTGTGAAATTGTGTGCCGGGAGCGTCTTCCTCTCGGAATTTCCGTCGAGGGGAACCCTCCCCCGTCCCTCTACGCTGCCCCAGTCGTGAAAAATCCGCCTCGGAAGGCTCATAAGGACCCCGTGACGGCGGAGGTTTGCACTCTCTGAGTGTATATATGCCTCTAGTTAAAGATTTCATACGTTTATAAGTTATAAAACCACTGGATTGTATAATAGTATACTTATAGATAAACTTTATGGAGATGTATATATAATTCTCCTCGGCCTTGCTTGTAAATACACCTCCAAATGCTTGGGTTAATGTACTTGCATATTAAATATGTTGGATTGTAGATCTATTGTTTTTAGTTTTTATCAAAGGATTTTGTCTATCTGATAATTGTGATTGTACAACAATTGATTTTTTGACATTTAACTTTTCTTTTAATGTCTAGTTTGAGCTGAAATATTTTTATGTAATTTAATCATTTAATTTCTCTAAATAAATAAAACTTCTTCTACATAACAAGCTTCGTATAACTTTTTACTATTTCAATCGATTAAATTGTCTTCTTTCATACGACACAAGGTCCCCTGCACCGCCCACCAATCTGACATGGTCTACAGCAGTAGTTTCGATGCCTCGTATTTACTATGATTGAATCATAGTAATATTACGATTTTTTTAATGTCATTTTGGGTGACTATAGTTGTATTTGTTTTAAATGTGTTTCTTAGTCCCTATTCGCTCCGCAATTGTGGAAATGAAAAAATATATAAATAAAGCTTCTCTTTTGGCCTAAAAAAGTGTATTTTTTCATAACAACCTTAAAAAATATATCTCATCAATGCAGTATAATAAGAAATTTATAAGAATACAACAGATAAAATATTAATAATAAAAACTCTTTTGCACAGTTGTGACAAAACATATGTACTAACAATATATATTTTACATTTACTGTTTAAGAACAAGGACCTTTATTATATTTATTGCTTTATGTTGAAGCACTTAAATGATTTTAAAAAGTGCCATTTATCATTTCGGAGGAAAAGGGTGTAGAAATTCAAACAGCAGGTAAAAAAGTAACCTTTCTACTTCTACTAGACGTAGGATCAAGGGCATGATCCGATAACCATCATACACATGACCTCACAGGGCTCCCTGCAAAACACGAAGTAGCTGTTGCATCATATTTTTTAATATGATTTTTCTTCAAGGCCAAAGACTTATTTGTTCACTTCGAAAAGGCCACCTCTTCCTTGTTTGTATTTTATATTTTGAATGTGTCATTCCTTCTTCCATTCATCATGTTAAAAGGATGAAGCACCTGGATGCTTATTCTTGTTTGTTGATCCCTTACTCCTTGCATATGTCTTTTTTGTTCTTCTTGAATGAGATTGATTGGAAGGAGAGAGAGAAAGAGAGGGATTTAGTTAAAAGAAAACTACATGCATGAAATAAATATGAGATAAAGCATCATCAAGCAACTAAGAGATATTAATTTCATCCTTCAAAACACTATTTGTCTTTTCTCATGGGTTTCTAATCACTACTATTTATAAATCCTTTGAAAGATATCCTCCGAATTCACCTATTAACAAGAATCAAACCCATCATATCCTTACACTCAAAAGAAAATTATTTTGTTTCATCATATATGACGATAAATGGATCATCGCTATGTCGTTGATAATTAGGAATATAAAGAATAGGGGTTTACCCACTAAAATAGTTATGTTATTGGGTGAGTTTGTCAGAAATTTGTAAGATTGTTAGCCAATGGTTGCGTGCAACTGATTAGCAGCTAAGCCTCTGCTGTAGGAACTTGAAAATATGCATCGGCTGAAATCGCTTGCGTCTCTCCGAATTTAAATCTCTTAATTATATATGGATCTGTATAGAAAGCCAGGGATACGTATTTTATCCCTTAAGATACTTGAATGAACCCCTCCCATATTAATTCAAAAAGTAACATTTCATATTCAGACACATAAGGAATTTTTTTGTATCATCAAATCAAGCGAAAAATGAATGATTACTCAGACTAAGAAAAACGGACTAAAGAATGAATACGTCTATTGCTAAACTTGCGAAAGCTAACTTCTTGTTATCCCTAGCTAAAAAAATATAGGAGATGATTGATAAGATTGTTTTATTATGAGTTAGTCCTTGGAAGGTCCTTAAATATGGATCCCCCTTTGCGCATAAAAAAGGGCTTGAAATATTATGATCCTGAATTATGAATGATTTTTTTTTTTGGTTCCTTCATTCTTTAATGAAATTAAAGCAGGTTTTTAGGAGATTGATGAATCATTCCATCAAGGAGAGAGAGAGAGAAAGGACTGGCATGACCATATCAGCGTAGCAAGTGCCTCGATTATAATAAGCCATTTAAGAAAAATGCAGAGTCATTTTGATAAGCTGAATCAATTCACTTGTTTTTTTTATAAAGTATATAACTTATTTATAAGGAGGAGTTTATTATGGTGAAAATGGAACTCATTGCTTCATCAAGGCTTTAATTATAAAGTTATATATACTGATCAGCTCTAAGATAACTAAATATTTGTATTTGATAATGATACTACTAACATCTTAGTTTCTATTGGCAGACTGATAAACAGTGAAAGTATTTTAGAGTATTAGTACGATAAATTCCAAAAAAATCCCTTCTACTTTATTGTTTAGATGTTATATTAAATTATATATAAAATGATATTAAAAAAATAAACATTATAGTTTAAAATAAGAATTTAAACAAGAGGTAAAACATAAACAAAATATGAAACGGTTATCTATTTAAAATATTTCAATATTTTTTGCATAATTTTTAAATATTCTTTTGATTTGGATGGATAAAATTTGATGACGTTCCCCGCATGGACCCCGCATGGGTCCTTGGTGTCGGAGGGGATCTTGAGGGAGAGGGCGGTGTATCGGGCGGCAGCTGAGAGCATCACAGATCGAAGAATAGATGGTTTTTACCATCTCTTTTTTTGTTTTTAACGTTTTGTTTATTGATTGAAATTCAATTTTATTCTTGTTTGGTGTTATCCCAAATTCATTATTGACAACAAAAAAAACAATTGCATGTTCACAGTAAAAAAGATTTACCAATCAAAGCATTTAATTTTCTACACATCTACCTAGCAATGTAGGATCATATATATATATATAAAACAAGTAATAAACTCTGAACCAAGTCTTTACCTTAATGTTTTTATAAAAACTGATATAATATGATATATTTTTTTCTTTTGAAAGGCTTTTTTAAGGTAACGCTCAGCATCAAACTTGTCATGAAGTAAACTACTTTGGCTATTAATATTTTCTCTATAAAAATGTTGATAATTATTTAGTTCACATTGAAATATATGCCCATTTCTGATTAATATTTAATTTATATGTAGTCATATAAAATGCCAAACGAAGTTAGTATTCTCATCAAAGAATTTTTCAGTTGAAGATAAATAAAACAAAGTCTTTTTTTTTTGTGTAATCAGTTGAACAATATTTTTTTATTCGTAGAGTTAACTATATTTAGCCTCTCTCTTATGATGAGTCTTTAACCTTCATCTCGCCAGTATTAGATTATTAGCGACATCTCTTATATTTTGCTTAAATTGTTTACGAATGAAATTTTAGCATCAAGTAACAAATAACAAAATTGGTCACACTTAGAGAAACACACTTGCATATGGAAAATGCATAATTATCCAATTCATCATGTTAAAATTACCGAGAGGTGATGCATATCATACTTAATTAATTATACCGTGAACTCCTCAAATCAAAAATGCAATAGATATCTTCAGTCAAGTATACTGAATGCATTATTTGTAATTCAATAGAGCTTTCAATATTTCTTACTGTTAAATACATATACATGATACATCATTTTGATAAAATTTCTTACTGAATTGCACTAAAAAATATTAATGATACTGATAGGCTCACATTCATTGAAGTATATAAAACGTAAGAAAACATCTATTACAATATTTGATAGTAAATTTGACTTAACATGTAATTGTTGCAAATACAAAAAGGCAAAAGGGAAATACATATATGTTCCATTAGCAAATAAAAGATGATACAATCTGTTTAGATATATAATATCAATCATATATAATATAATATATATATGATTATATATATAAATATATATATATATGTATATATAAAATATATACCACTTGTTGCCGTTCGCGAAAAATTGTCGTTCTTTTGTAGTTCACCAAAAGTTATCGTTCGTTTGTCGTTCGTCATTCTGAAAAAAATTGACGCGGTTATTTTAGAAAGGATTTTTTCCCATAAAATGAAAAATCTTGTCTTTTTTTGGCGCCAAAACGAACGACGAACGATAAGGGATTTTCCTTGTCGTTCGTCAAAAACTTTGTCGTTCCTGTTCATCGTTTGCATCAACAAATGAACGATAAATCAACAAGTCTGATATAAATATATATATATATATATATAGTAGGGTGTTCTTATTTTTCAAATGTTTGAAATGTTAGCAACATTGTGGATTTTCTGTTTCTTGGTGATAAAAGAAGACGACATACAAAGTTTGAACAAATCGGTCAACATTACGAGGTCGCGCAACGAGGTCAAAGTTTTAAAAATTTAGTAAAATATAGTTTTCCGCAAAGAAAAAAAGAAGGGAGAGAAGTGAGGCAAAATACTCTCTCCCTTCTCTTTTCTTTCTATCCAGTAACACTAACAGCAGTTACCAAATGGTAATCGTATATTCATAACAAAAGATCAATTTTTGGGGGAGAGTACGTATTTGCTTATATCTCTAAAGTATAGCGATTTTTAGAACAACAAACATATCAATGAAAGCTTGGTACACCAGCTTTAATATTTTGGTATACTAAATCATGTCAATTAAATAAGTAGAGAGTTATATGTACATTAAAAAAGCCTATCTCGCGTACAAAATGACGCATATAATGGATTATGTATGCGTCAGAGACAAAGTAAAATTTTGAGAGGATACCTTGACGCAAATCTAAGAAATAAATTATTATATTTTTTTTCATAATCGATTTCTTATAGGTCAATACAGGCTCTGAATCATATGATAAAACTCAGATTGTACTAAATTCTGAATTGATAGAATGCAACCAAGGTCATTTTTGGATTTATCACCTAAAGGTTTTACTAAGCTTTAAAGTACTATTTTACTCTGAAGCGAACAAATCATCTTCACAGGCGAGTGAAGTTAATTGATACAAAAAAGCTATGAAATATGCTAACATTACACACTCCTTTCTTGCTTTGTTTTAGTGAAAACTTTGTTTTATTAAAAAACATCAAACATACGTGGTAGTAAATTAGATTTCCTTTAAATTAATAGTATTATTGAAGTCTGTAACGTCCACCATTTGAAGAAATTTGCGGAAAACTATATTTTTACTAAATTTTAAAACTTTGACCTCGTTGCACGACCTCGTAATGTTGACGTTTTGTTCAAACTTGTATGTCGTCTTCTTTATCACCAAGAACCAGAAAATCCACAATGTTGCTAACATTTCGAACATTTGAAAAATAAGAACAACCCTATATATATAAATATATATATATATAGATATATATTATATATATATTATATATATATATATATATATATATATATATAGCTATATATATCTATATAATATTATATATATATATATATGGAGCTTGCCTTAAAACTGCATACAAATACATAATTTATCGTTACAAAAGCTGGTGTTTTTGAGGAATTTTTTAAAGTAAGACATTGAGTAAATATTTATTCAAAACTCCATGTATGTAGTTACTACCCATAAGTACCATAAGTACCCCTTACGACAACAATAAGAAGGGGGGGAGAAGAAAAGTATCAAGGACTCTCGGCATATTTTTCTATTTCTCTCTTAATATTTGAAGGACCTTCACACCCTGAAGGGGAGGAACTCATTTAATAAGGCTTTTTTGGTCGCGGAGGTTCCTTTCAGGCGCTTCTGAAATGTGTTGTTGTTGTTTTCTTCTTTAAAACATAACTTTTAAATGGAACACTTTATTTTCTCAAGGACCGAGTGTTCTTTTAAGAAGGCGTTACAACACATCAGGTTATACTTTACCTAGTTATATTTATATAGAATTGCATCCCACTGGATATAAATAAGCATACTAGCTTTAAAATTAGTCTATCAAACCTAAAGTCTTATCAATGAGGTAAACCAAAAATGATCATCCCCTCTCGGGATTCGAAACCCAAACATTGAGAGTTGAACGCGCCTGTACACACACGGCTATCGCACTCCCTTAGGTAGGCCTTATATTCTTGCGAATGTGATGGGACAGTAAAGAGGAGAGTATTTAATAAACTTTCCTCAATTGTGATTTCTTGGCAGGATCGTAAAAAAAATATTTTTATATCATTCTATTGTATTTTGAAATTAGGTTTGGTTGAAATTAAATAACCATTTCAAATATTTTCGTCTTTTTGTATTATATTCTTATATGTCATATACTGAAAAAATAAAAAGGTTTTATCTTAATACTCTTGTGTTCTTAAATACTTTCAACATTATTCATCCATATATTTGACCCATAAAAGCTCAAATATTTTGATGTACTAAGGAAAGGAAATTTATTTTACAATTTATTGCCAAATATGTCTCAAACTGATTTGTTTGTAAATATGGCTCATAATTACAATGAAAATAAAATAGATTAATTATCTGTGTATTTGATAAAAAATAAATACAGAAAAACCTGGATGTAATAAATAGAAGTATTTAAGTATATTCTTATTGTATGACATTCTTTTGGATGTGAATACGTAGCATTATAATTTCTCTTTAGAACCTAAGATCTTATTCTTCTTTTTTAGTCTCTTCCTTCTCATATTTTGATTCAAGTGCAGCTTTAGTTATCAGTCTTGACATCCAAATGACTTTTTTACCCTTGAGACATTACATCATCCAACAATGGGTACACACTAATTAGTAACTCAACTTTCTTTTGTATGTTTTATTATTTAAGATGATGCTGCTTTTTCATGATATAAAATGAGTTAAAACAAAAAGATATGAATTGAAAACGGAACAAATGAACTATATAAGTACCCTCCGAAATTGGATTTTATTTTTGAGTCAATTATTACCTCCGCCGAAGGAGGTATTGTTTTCACCGGCGTTGGTTTGTTGGTTGGTTTTGTCGGCCGGATAACTAAAAAAGTACGGAATGGATTCGGATGGAACTTTGTGGAGTTGTTGAAATGCCAAAGAAACAAGGGATTAAATTTTGGCATCTCTGAGTGCAGAATTAAGATGCAAAATGAGCTAAATACTTATAATATTTCAAGTTAGCCTACTCTGCCAATAGATGTCGCTGTGCTGTGAAATCGGGTGCCGGGAGCGTCTTCCTCTCGGAATTTCCATCGAGGGAAACCCTCCCCCGTCCCTCTACGCCGCCCCAGTCGTGAAAAATCCGCCTCGGAAGGTTCATAAGGACCCCGTGACTGCGGAGGTTTGCACTCTCTGAGTGTATATATGCCTCTAGTTAAAACCAGTATATAAAATTATAGCTGTAAACAATATATTAAAAAAAATTAACATTATACAAAATATCATACAAAAATGAAAGAACATAGAATACTGAAAGAAAATATCTCTAAAAGCTTAAACCATTTTTGCCTATAATGTATATATATACCATATATATATATATATATATATATATATATATATATATATATATATATATATATATAGAGAGAGAGAGAGAGAGAGAGATAGATAGATAGATAGATAGATTAGATACAACACAATTGCACTATTTTCTCGAAAAACAATTTCCCACTTAAAAAAGGATTTTCAAAATATTATTTTGTTCAAAGAATCGTTATTATTAAAGAAATAACTGCATTTCAGTTGATTCCGGCTTTTACTTGTTTGCTGATATTTGAAAGCTTTTAAGACCCATTCTGGTCACTCTTTTTAATGTACAAATATCAGGATTGCAGAACATATTATTAAAAAAGTATGGAGTTGTTTATTTCAGGCTGTTGTCACCATTAATTGAAGCTTTTAATTTTAAAACTTAAAGGCAAGACATTAAAATGCAAATACATGTAGATTTTTTCTAAAATAATATAAAGTCAATAAATGGATTATTCGTAAATTTTGAAAAATCAATATTTTAAACGATCATTTAGATTGGAAACATGGATTTTAAACGACGATGCATTTCAGAGCCGCATGAAAAATTCTTTAATTCGTGATTTTAAGTCCAATTTGTCCGCCTCAAAGCCATCAAACATTTAAATAATATTACTATTTTAACCACGAATTTTTTGCCTTTAACTATTGAAAAGTTCCAAAAGGATGTTGACGATGTTTTAGATAATGGTTCTATCTTTTTTTGCCTTTATGGTTCGATAGAATTGCATCCGACAGGATATAAAGAAGCATTATAGCATTAAAATTAGTCTATCGAACCTAAGATCTTATTAATGAGGTATACCAATATGACCATCCCCTCTCGAGATTCGAACCTGCGCCCCCAACATTGAGTATTGAATACGCCTTAACGCACACGGCTATCGCACTCCCTTCTATCGTCTTTAACCTCTGATGTAATAAATACGTAAGATTGACCGAGGTTTGTGTGGAGGACAGGAGAAGTAAAGTTTTAAAAGAAAATAGTATGTTCAACGACTGAAACATTAAAAAAGGAGAATGTCAAAACTCCAAAACTAAAAATATTTTATACTATGACAATATTTGGCAAACACAAAAGATATCCTTCAAGCTTTTAATGAATCGTTTCAGTCCCTTGTTGGAGTCAGAGGCTCCAGACTTCCCTGTAGAAAAAGGGAGCCTACAGTGCATTATTTATGCAAGATATTATACCTGAATAAATTTTAAGTATTTTAAGGAAATAAAGCCACAGGTCTTGCCGGGATTTGTGGTCAGTTCTTTAAAATATTTGGAGAGGAATGTATATCTTTCTTTTAAAGTGGGCAGAGAAATGAAAAAATGGGTGAAATGGCAAAAGATGTGTCTAAGGGTCGTATTGCTTTGATTCCCAAAGATTGAAGACAATTGAGATTGGAGACTGGAGGCCTATCACGGTTTCAAATGAATCGTACAGGATTCTGGCTGGAGTGATTGCTAAGCAAATTGAGCCTCTGCTTAATAAAAAAAATGGAAGTCGCCAAAAAGGTTTTTTGAAGCAACATCCGATGTTCCGATATAGCTCGGAACATACATTGTGCAATAAATTTTGAGGAGTCGAATAAAAGATTTGGCGCAATTATATCCATTGACTTTAAAAAGGCTTTTGACACTCTTTATCATCGTTGTATTCTTCGTGCAATAAAGCGATTACTTCCTACCCGTTTCTTAAACCCAGTCCGAGCTCTTTTACTCAATGGAACTTCAACCATTACTTTGGAGGGTCTCGATAATCCACCAATACATCTTAAGCAAGGCTGTAGACAGGGATAACACTTAGCCCCACTTCTGTTCGTGGCTGCAGTTGAAGAATTTGCTCAGAGATTAAAACACAAGTATTTGGGTTTTGGAATTAATTTCGCTTTATTAAAACATATTCTTGACAATTATGAAGATGATTTCACGCTTTATGTGGATGGAAACTCGGAGCTTCAGCTGAGTAAGAGAGTGACTATTCTAATCTCTTTTTTTAGATTCAAAAAAACCTCTGGACAAGATATAAACTGAAACAAAAACTGTTATCCTTCCCTTGGGACCATGGAGCCCGAAGGACATCAATATATTATGGGTTGCCCAGTGAGGAACAGTCTAAACATAATCAGTATAGAGTGGAAACAATGTGGAGATTCGGATTCAAATAGAAATAGTTTGGCCAATTTTTTGGAAAAAGTCTAATGGAGTGGAGAAAATGGAATCTTCAAAAAAGAATTTATTTTTACAGTTTTAAATTAGTTCCCTCAGTTCTCTACTTTGCAAATGCTTTACCCAAAATTGCCCTTTGGGTAATAGAGGAAGAAGATTCTTGGCTCCAGAGACTCTTCCACAAAAGTTATCTTCTATCCCTGAAGAGATCTTAACCACAATTCGGAGGAGGCTTGGTGCAACTATCCAATGTATTGCCAAAAATATATAAGAAATTTATCATCGATCTTTCGTGCAACCCGGAGCAGGAGTGGAGGTCAACAGTTTCTAACAGAATATCTACTCCATTTTAATGATGGGTACGATAGGCTCCAATGTTTTAATAAGAAATCCTCCGGTATGGGCTGCATGTCAAAGAATATTATGGAGTCTTACGCCATCTAACGATATTCCTCTACTGTAGACATTCTTCACCATAATTCCAAGAAAAAGGCATTTTTGGGCAACATGCAACTCCCCAGAGCATGAAATTAAAACAGAAACTTTCACCATCCACGATTTCAATAAAAATGTAGACTGTGGTCTTAGAGCGGGAAAGTTTTACTTCCCACTTCTTTTATTCAAAAGCTAGATCTTCCGCAAAGATGGAAAAATAGTCATGGAATCCACTAACAAGAAAGATAACAAAAAAATTCGGGACAATTTCAAATTTCTATCGTTTGCATCTTTTTCAATTTTCCTTGTAAGGACTGCAGAAAAATCTATCACTCGACCATTCACACTTTCACGGATTGCCCTGTCGTATCTTCGTGATTTCGTCCCCTTAATATTAGTCATCTATATAGCTCTGAATATGACACTAAGTTTTTATTGGCCTTTAACTCACTTGGTGAATCCCTAAAGGCAAAAATGGCATCTCCTGAATCCAAGGCTCTTGCTAGCTCTAAAGCTCACATTGCAGAGTGTATAACATCCAATAAACTCATTCGTAATGAGTCGTTTCAAAAAATATTTATATTCGGCTGCAAGATATGGAGTCTTTGTCCTGAAGATTCCACATTTTAAGCTAGTAACGTTATGGAATTTCGCCGCAGATTTCGTCAAAGTTTTTCCTCAATGATCCTGTCATTTTTACTCTCGTTTGAGACTCATTGTTTGAAGATATAAGAAGACTAATAGGTATAGTAGATGAATAGTAATGATATAGTTGAGGGTACTGTGGAATAAAAATGTTCTTATATACCATTAACAAGAGTTGTTTCTATTTTTCGTGTTATCCGCTTCCCCTTTATATAATTTTGATTAAGATGTTTTAATGATTTGATACGTATTGCTTTAGAGGGTGAATTTTAGACTAAAATGTTTATTTATGATTTTATTATCACACCCTCTATTTATCTTTCTTATTGTATATATTATATACTGTATGACTTTTAATTAAATGACCCATTATTTCAAAGAAAATACTGTGGACAGCTGTCTAATAACGTCTCTCAAGCCTTTTTCAAAAGTTTCTCGATGTCCTGATAAAGTTTGTTTCTCTAAGCATCAGGGATATAAACCATAAAATTATTTCCGCTACTGTTAATTTTGGGCTTAATTCAAAATATAAAAGTCCACCAAAAAATCTTTTAAATTAACATGTTTTTTGATACATTTTTGTACACAATTTCTACAATAAAATATAGCAACTTAATGAAAAAGACATGTATTGTTTTAATAATAAGAACTCCTTTTTGGTTCCACCAATCACGTTCTTGAAAAAAGTCCCAATACAATATCGTTACGCATGAGCTACAAAAAGGTTACGAGGATTTGTCAACCATGTACCCGAAATGCGATATATTGAGAAAACTAAAAGGGAGCTCGATAGCCGTGCGTGTTAAGGCGTGTTCAACTCTCGATGTTGGGGGCGCAGGTTCGGATGCAATTTTATCAAACCATAAAGGCAAAAAATAAAAATAAGATAATAACATTGGTATAAAATTAAAAAAGCGAAATCAAAAGTAAAAGTTTTTCATTATACAAACTACACATCGAATAAATATAATACAGTAATAAGAAAAGTGATATGTCCCATTAAACAAGTGGAATCCCTTCGTTCTAGTAGGATGTGATGAAATCCATTGTACTTTATTATTCATGTTTGTGTGATATCTAATATATGTAGACATACGACACATCCTGTCCCTGTATAATACAAAAGCAACAGTTTTCATTTCTTTAAACATGTTAAGATTAGCATCTTTTCTTTACTTTTTATGGATCAATTCAATGAATTCCAGTTTCTATTTTTTCAAAAAAAAAACAGACTACCTTATATACATACAAATAAATATACGTATATATGTATAGTTGTGTGTGTGTGTTTATATGTTTTGAAAGTGAGAAGGAAGATATTATGTACATAGAATGTAAGTGATAATATCACTTGGCTTGGGTTTGTGAGGAGCCAAAAAGTCCCTGCTACTGGTGGTTAATGGTTACCTTAAATCCACGTGAAAACTGCTCCTAGATTATGATCATGGCCATACTATTTATTTATTTGGTTGTGATAGTGGTTATATGATTATAAGGTCAAAAATGCTTTGAGGCAAATAAAAAGTTGTGACTAGGACGACGATCAAAGAATAATTTGTAAACAAACACACAATTGTATATATATATATATATATATCAGGAAACGACCGGGTACCCGGCCCGGGTCCCGGCTGTTTTTGAGCGTCCCGGCCCGGTGTCCCAGTTTTTTGAAACACCGGGCCGGAATATCAATATTTTCTTTCGTTTGTCATTCATAAATTTTATTTAGAAAATATTTACTATAAAAAAGGTTTTTTTAAAAGGAATTTTCGAAACGTCGTCACTTTTTTTTGGAGATTATTTTCTAAAAAAACGTCATCACTTTTTTTTGGAGATTCTGTTATTAAAAAAAGTCGTCACTTTTTTTTGGAAAATCTTAAGTTCAGAACGTCGCAGGAACGAAAATATATTATGTCCCAGCCCGGTTTTGGCCCGGCTTGAAAAGCTTAAGTCCCGGCCTGGCCTGGGTCCCGGCGAAAAAAGGTGTCCCGGTCATTTCCTGATATATATATATATATATCGAGATTAGGATTAAAACTGCTCGTCATATCTTTAAATCTGATAAATTCCATCAATATAACATGACTGTAAGTAGCCAAAAACGTACCGTTCTTCAAACACTGCATCAAACCATTATAAAAGTTGACATTTTGATAATCAGCCAATCACATTTAAAGGATATTTCGAAATTTGGTTAATAATTCCCTTTGGAAAAATATATGATGTCCGAATATATATTTTTGGTATAATAAGATGCCTTCGTATAAAAAAGGATATACAAGGTAGACTCAGTTAGCAACAGAATGATGAATGAAAGGAAAATCAGTTATTTTATGTTTAGTACATGAATAAATGCCCATGAAGGAAAGAAGAAGAAGAAATAAAAACAGAGGTTGGAGTCAAAGGGAAGAAATAACTTTTACTTTTGCCAAGCATGAAGCACCTTAAGATAGAGAGGAATGCGTCGTGTTTCACGTTTTTATTATGCATGCAATTAATAAAATAATACATTCAAACACTGTTAAAGGAAAATTAGGTAGATAATGGATTATTGCACTATGGTGTAGATATGTAGCGTCAAAATGAGACCATAGAACAACTTCTTTCTTTTTTTCTGGGCCATAAGGCGATACTTTATTAATTTCTATAAAGATTTATATAGACATGACAGAAAGAACATTCTACAAGACAGATAAAACAGGAATCAAATAACAAAAAGCCTAAAATATATAAAAAGTAATCAAAAACACTTTTCAATTGGAAAAAAACTTTTTTGTAAAACACGGAGATGTAAGTTTACAATATTGGAAATTCCAGAAATGTCGTGGTCATTGGAGCTTCTTTTGGCATATAAAATTTGCTGGGTTTTGGTGATGATTGCGTTAATGACGGCCTAATTTCGACCAGTGTAAAAGGCTATAAAATGGTCCCTCGTTGGAGTGTAAAAGTTGTATTGGAGGCGAAGAATTTCTCCAGTTTCGGTATAAACTTCCTGTAGCTTGGAGCAATCAAATAAAAAGTGGTCTGTCGTTTCCCTGTTATCCTGGCAAAATCTACAGAGGCTCTGTGGGCCAGAGAAGAAATTTTCCCGAACTTCAAGTGTCCCAGTGAGCACTCTATATTTAAACCATCTTTCAGAAGATGAGAGGAGTGGATTCTTAATCACTTTAGTACTCATGCTCACTGTTAAATCAAGCTGTCTTCTTTTTAGGTAGTTGATGAAGGGTTCTAAGGTAGGTGTTTGGGAGAGACTGCGAAATTTTGAGGATGGTGTGTTAAACAATTTTAAACAGAATGATTATTGGAACATGTTTCCCGAAAAAGTGAGCATATCTTTGAAAAGCTAGTTTGTAAATGAGAAGTTATTTATTAGCTGTTTCAGCGGCAAAGTTCAAGCTCTTGGAATATGTATTTAAGTCATTAAAACACTCTCGTGTAGGCATTTCCCATTTAAGAGATATTTCAAAGTTCTTAGTACTTGATTCCAGGCTGTTAAAAAGTTTTTGTATACGCGAAGAGTATTGAGAAAGCTCATTGAACACCTTTTTCAAACCCGCATATGGATCACTACGGTAATTAAGTTTATAGATTTGACTAAGTGTATACTCCAGAATTCATCCATTGCCCAGAGTTTTTGTATCCAATAAAGATTCAATTATTTCCATAGGTCTTTGAAGGATAAAATGGAGAGGCCACCATAAGAAGAGGGATTGTCAAGTCTTTCAATGATATATTTCTTTTCTTGTTTAAATTGAAAAACGCTTTTTCCGTATTTAAAATGTCTTGGCATAGGCTGTCATCGCATGGGGTCACTCGGAGGAGATGTGTAACCTTTGGAATTATATTCACATTCCATGCCTGGATTTTATCCCACATGTTGAGGTTCATAGACGAAAAAAATATTAAGGCCTTTTTAATTCTTACTTAATCTCATGAAGATTTTTCTCCGTACACTTATCTCCAACCCAGGAGCCCAGTAGGTAGACACATGTTTTTGATTTGAACATAGGCCATTCTTTCTCAATTATTTCTCCGCAATTACTCAGGATCTCCGTTTTCTCCTCGTTAACTGTGAGGCCTGCCTCAATCGAATACTTATTACTAATTTTCATTGTGTTTTGTATGGATCTAATCGTTTCTAGCGGACTGCCTCAAAAATCAAAGTCATGTCGTCAGCATAACTGAGACATTTTTGATTTAGGGTTGACGAAAACCCATTGATCTTGCTGTCAGTGCTTCATTTTATTATTAGCGGATCCAAGCAAAGCACAAAGAGAAGTGCTGCACTTGGGTCGCCTTGTCTAACGCCTCGTTTGTTTTCAAAGAAGTCCATTTGATTCCCATAGTGAAAAAGAGTTTTAGATCTAGCTAAGATAGCACCAACCATTCGAATGATAAAATCGCCAAATCTTTTTTTAAGGGTATGAATGATAATTTATGTGATAGCGTATCAAAGGCTTTGGCAAAATCTATTGTCATCACAGAAACTTATATGGACTCTAATAGGGTTTGTAGACCAAACATAATGTTTTCCATACGCTTTTGTTTTATAAAACCATATTGACTAGGATTTAAAATTTAGGATAAAACGAGGCTCCAACGATTCAATACAATTATTGAGAAAATTTAATAATACAATTCTGCATTGTGAGTGGGCGAAGACTCTGCAGATGCCTGGGGTCTTTGTTGCTTTTTGGTATCAAAACGATGCGCCCTTTAGAAGCAAACTCTGGGAAATGTCCAACAGCCATAACTTTTTCGTAAAATGCAGTAAAATTGGAATTAAAAGATCACTGTATTTTTTATAAGATTCAAAGTTGAACCCTGATGGGCCTGGGAATCTATTTGCTTGGCCTCAGATATAGCTTTCCTTATTTCGTCCTTTGATAGATGTTTTTCCAGAAAATTGTTGTCTCTTTCACAGACTGTGTTCTTTTCATCCTTTTGTGTTCTTAAGTTATGGCAAAAAGAGGCGTTTTTGATGGTGCACCTAGAACACTTAATATTATTCTTGCAGTCGAAACAGTCGTATAATTCTGAGTAGTAGCCTCGTATTTTCTTGCAAATGTATTCAGATTTATTTGGACAATCATTTTTCCAGTCAATTCAAAAAACGTCCGCCTTGAGTTTATTGATAATCTAAATTAGTATCTTGAATAATACTTTATATTTCCTCGTTAGTAGATCTGTCTTGACTCAGAGAAATGTTTTATTTCCAAAAGCCTTGCTTCTGTATTATTTTCTGAGGGGTTTAGTTGGATTTTTAGAGCCAGGATCATCTGTGTTAGGCCCATACACGCCAATCACTTCAAAGTGACCGTGTTCAATAGTGTAGTGGGCTTTTTGAGGTTACCATCAGATGATCTGAAAATTATTTCTGGCTTTAAGAAGGACTTTATGAGCAGCGTAACTCCTCTTTTAGTATTATCATTAGTTTTACAGAAGGAAGATAATATTTTGTAGCACTTGGGTACCGTAAAATGCTCCTGAAGGCAACAGCGAGTGTCAGATAAAATGAGCACATCCGGAGAGATAAGAATTTTCTAAGTGAAAGTATATAAAATCATGACAGTTTTTTTGTGTTTATGTACACTACTTCTTGGAGATGACTCAGATCTAGTACTAGGAGAAACTAATTATGAGGCCAATCTCTTGGGTTAGAACCCGATCTTGTCCTTGAGGACATTAGAATTGATTCGGAACTACATTTGTGTATACGAGATTTTCGTATTTTTGAAGGTGTCTTAACGTTTTTGGTAGACTTTTTTGTAAAGTAATAGCTTCTGCTTCTTCATCTAGACTTCTATTTGTTCCAGATGTGTTGTTGCAGCCATAGAAGTTTCAACTTCAACAGTGGTCACATTGTTAGATCTTTCAGGAGATAAACTGACTATTTTGTTAGTGTCTCCATTAGTTGTATTGACAGCTAAATCTTCCAAAGCCGAAGAATCATCCGGGAATGTCTGCATTTGTGATTCATTTTTAGAGGAATCGATCATATTAGTGGGAACTTCACTGAGAACCGTAATTGTGTCATTTTGAGAGATATATTTTTGTTCATCAAGCTCGGATTATTTATTTTAGTTGTAGAAATTTCTTTGCCCTCAGACATCATATCCTTAAGGGGAGATTTTTCCATATTATTGTCTTTAATTTTTGTATTAAGTATGGTTTTATATTCGATTATTTGAAGCCTTTTGCCAATGCAGTTTATTCGCGAGTGGCCAAATTGAAAACAACACTGGCATTGCATTCTTACTCCGGGAAATTTTAGATTGACTAAACAATCGCTTACTTGCAATATCTGTGGTACAACAGCAGGCTCACCTTCAACTTCAAAAGTGTAATTGGAAGTTCTTTATATTGTTTTTATAGTTTTTAAATGTTTTTTCAGCTTCTATATCCTCTGGATTAGGCTCTGGGAAAGAATCAACAATGTCTACAAATTTTGAAAGCCCTTGCTTCAAATTGCCTTCGTCTACCCTCTTGAATTTATTTTCAGCTGTAATTTTAAACCTCTTTTTGATTTCCACATCAAAGTTATCGATGTTTTGATTTTCATATGAATTGATTTCATTTCTCCATTAGGGTTTTCCACGTCCACAGTGTATTGCTTCTTCATAAGATGCAGTCTGGATTGAATGTCCATAGGTACTTTTGTATAAAAGGATGCATAGCCATAGCCGTATCGCGCTTGTGGCTCCCGCAATTTCTTCTTCCGTAAAACCATAATGTAAGGCTGCCTTGACGCTGCCAAAGGCTTCATATTAATGTTATTGAAGGCTCTACCATTATTAGACACTGTCAAAGTGATGACACACATTTCCCATTTAAACTTAGAGCTCAAATTAATTGTATCTAACGCCTGCTTGACATTTTTTTTCTCTTCTAGAGAGAATCTTAGCGTACGAAATTTTCTTGTTGTTTTCCATAAGAGAAGGATCAGGTGGTCGATCGGGTGGATTTTTTTCATTTTTATAGAAAAATTAAATACCTTTTGATGCAGAAGAGCTAAGCCTGCGGATTTTAGGAAAATAAAAAGGAAGGAGGACTCTCGATGAACGATTGAAAGTAGCTCAGGAGAGAGAACAGGTCATGTTTCAGCGGGGTGAAATCCAACGTATTCTTGACGTAGCAGATGATATATTTTTAAGACTTTCATGCAAAAATGCCTTATAACACTTCAATATAAAAACAGATGCACAAAGGGCACACTAGGAGCAGCACTTTTTCCGAAAAAATAAAATTCTCTAATCCAAAAACATATTTATGTAGTCAGAGAGAAAAGAAACACGTCTTCTCCCTCTCAATAGATAAACTCAACTCAACCTAGAACATCTTCTTAATATTGACATTTCCCTATCGAATCTCGAGCCTCACTTGTTTGTTTTTTTAACTATTGGTTAAGTATCTATGTGGATATTAATAAGCATTTCAATCCTAGGATATTTGTCTCCTCGAGGGAGGAGTCGAACATCCTACTTCAACATTGAGAGCCTATTCTGATTATATGGCACATGGTTGAACGTCATAGTATCAAATGTGTCAATTGGAGATAGGATCTTTTAAAATGATAGCAGTCACTGCTAGCCTCTACCTCTCGTGATTCAACCTTCACTCTCAACACTCAGATATGTTTTTGCCCATTTGATTCGATAGAATTGCATTATCAGTGTTGTTCTGAGTATGACTGAAAGTATGTAAATTAATTCGACTATAAGAGGATCTTTTGAAATTATATATATATATATATATATATATATATATATATAATATATTCCCCTTCCATAAGGTGTCAAATCTGTACCTTTAACATTGAGAGCGACTCGTTTGACTTATTTAGTCAAATGAAATGGCTGATTTTGTGCGGTAAGCGTTATAACATTCAATTGTGTCCATCGAACATATGATCTTTGTAAATGATGTTAATAAAAAGTTGGCATTTGCCGATCGTGAGTCAACTCTGAGCTTTAACCATTGAGAGTCTGGCTGTTTGCCTATTTTGTTCGATGGGATTGCTTTATCTGTGTGGATGTAAACAAGTATTATATCAATACAATTAGTTCATTAAAACTTGGACCCTTCCAATTATGTTGATCAAACTTCTCTTCTCGAAAGGATTCGAACCTGGGCTCGTAACTCTTACGTTGAGCTAAAACACTCATATTTTTTATTCTTATTGTTACAGTTCATGCATTCATTGAATGTGACAAAAGTTCCTTTATGGATCACTACCGAACTTTACTGAATTAGGTTCCAATGGACTAGTTTTATTCTTAAGCTAACGAATATCTATATCATTAATATATTTTATTAACGATCCAAAAAACAATAAAAATTCGTCGCTCTAAATTATGTGCATCTCTTTATAACTGCATAAATAAAAGAGTGCTTTTAAAAGCAACAATTTCCCTCTTATATTTACAATACATTAATGTTTAAAACATTTCAAATTCTTTTGGTAGTTCTATCGATGAATAAATATATTAGACACAGAAATTATATGTCAGACAAATACACAATTTACAATATATGTAGCTGTCGGCCATTCCAGTACGTGGGTCTTTAACAGTCAAGAATTTTTAGTTGATAATTCGCATAGATTTTCAATTTGTATTATTTGAGTAATTATATGTATGACCATTTTTTGTGTCTATTGGTTCTATCATAAAGATATAGAGAGTTTATTCCCTCCAATAGCAGAGAAGCATCGTTCAGCTGCATTCGGGGCACAATGACGTATTTCTCTGAAAAACCATAGAAATATAAAGATAAGAGAGCTTATTCCCTCACATAGCAAGCAACATCGTTCAGCTGTATTCTGGACACAATGACGTATTTCTCTCAGGATCCAATAAGCCTCTCTATGGGTTCGATAGAACTGCAACCGAGGATATAAAAAACATACTAGCATAGAAATAAGTATATGGATTTTATCAATGAGGTTGACTACAAGTGGCCTTCCACTCTCGGGATTCGAACCTGCACCTCCAACATGAGAGTTGTACAAACGTTAACGCACTTAGCTATTGCACTCTCTTTATTTTTCAAGTTTATATATATATATATAATACTTTTTAGTACTTTCATATGTAAAGTCAACTGTGTGACTAACTTTGACTATATTTTTGGTTTCTAATGGGTGCTTATGGATGAGTGATTATTATTTTGCTCTTTTCTGTTTCTATATAAAATATTTTTGCCTTAAGGAAATGTAACATTGGTAACATATGTTTGACTTCTCTGGTGCAATACGGTTTCATTGAAGGTTGAACGCACTTAATTGTGTATTTTCAATATCACAATACAAAGGAAAAAACTTACTTCATCTTAAACATATTTGTGCAATATTTCTCAATGACTATATTATTGAATCAATTTAGAGTATCATTTTTATTCCACAGTCCATAAAATATATCCAGGCACGAAAAACAGAAAGTATATAATATTATGTTTTATTCGTAAGAATCATATTAAACATTTTATTTCAACATTTAAGAATCACATATGAACAAAAAATAGAATATAATTATAATACAACAACTTGTCATAGTAAAAAAACATATATAAATATTTATATCTTAAATCTTTGGCTTTACGTAAAAGTTTTTTTTTCTATTTGGAGAGAACACGAGAGGAAGTATCGAATTTCGTCAGCTGCCAAACTCTACTTTCCAACCATGACAGAGAGGATCTTGGGGTCCAACATCGCATATCTAGCCGCGTCCGCTAGGATGATTGCCCTGACTTCTCACGGAGTATTTTGTTATTTTGAATAAAAAAAATTATTTCCTTCTTATGATTATCGGGTTCATAGACCTTTTCCCAATATAAACATATCAATATATGTATGTACAAAAATTTGTAAATATAACTGGAAAACGTTTAATATATACTGTTTATTACCTCCGCCGAAGGAGGTATTGTTTTCACTGGCGTTTGTTGGTTTGTTGGTTTGTTAGTTTGTTGGTTTGTTGGTTTTCAGCGGATAACTCAAAAAGTACTGAACGGATTTGGATGAAATTTTGTGGAGTTGTTGAAGTGCAAAAAGGAAGAAGTGATAAATTTTGCATCTCTGAGTGCAGAATTAAGGCGCCAAATGACTAAATACTACTAAATTTGCCAAGTTAGCCTACTCTCCAAGATGTCGTTTTGCTGTGAAATTGGGTGCCGGGAGCGTCTTCCTCTCGGAATTTCCGTCTAGGGACCCTCCCCCGTCTCTCTACTCCTCCCCAGTCGTGAAAAATCCGCTCGGAAGGCTCATGACGGCGGAGGTTTGCGGAGTGTATATATCCTCTAGTTTACATATACAATTATATACAACTAAATGAATAAAGTACAAAAGAGTTCTTTGAAGTACGAAAAGTATATTAACAAAAGTGTTTCAAGGATTTTCACGGCTGGCTTTATTTGTAATTAACCACTATTTTCACCTAAAAAGCTATTATAAATATGGCCATTTTTTTAACTTTTTTTTCGAACAAATAGGCAAAAAAAAAAATCACATATAACCCTTTTATAACTGCTATATTTTCATTCTAAAAATTAGTAATAGTTGTTAGATCGTCCAAACTTGCCCCAAATAGAGGGTAAGTTAAGGCAACCGTGAGCTCTTATATTAATTTAAATCATGTTAAAACCATGAAATGAATCTTTGGCTTTTCATTTCTCTTCCCTCTATACAAGCTTATCTTTGATTTCATTTTGCTTTAATTCAGAGGTATTTAAATGTAGTGGTGTAGAGTGAAAGTACATCAGATCCATTTTGTGTCATTTTGAATGGGGTTTCAAGTCCCTTAAATTATTGAATGAAACATATCTTCCTGGGTATTCCGTCATCCAGTTGCCAGCACAACGGTTGTAATACGTTGAACACAGGCCTTCAAACTTGTCCCATACGTGTAAATTTTATTGATATGCTAACTTCATAGATGGAAAAACGAATTCCTTTTGGTTTTTAAACAAAAACTGCCAGTAAAAAAGTGTCAGTTAGTTTGAGGCCACCGTTATTGTATTTTGTTAATTATTTCAATTACCAATAAATAATGTGTAGAATAGTTTAATGTTGTTCTTTAACCTCTCTTGTTAACCAATGAGCTGACACAGACGAGTCCAGGCTTATCTATTAATTTTTATAAAAATATATTAATATAAAGTCTGATAGCAAGCACCTTCAATCAACCTGTCAAAAAAAACGTTATCCCCGTGACGAATAACTTTCTTTTAAATATTACTATAACACTTCAATTCAATTTATCTCTTTCATATATGATTAAAATTAAATGACATTGACTGATGTCACGTCTTGAACGAGGAATCTAATAAATAGAAGAAAGAGAGGAAAAAAAATGAGTAGAGACAAAAGAAAACAATTTGTCAATCATGTAATCATACGTCTAACCTTTGGCCCTTCCCATGATTACTCAGATATATCAATTTTTAGTTGGGATTACGGTCATGATATGATTTTGTCATGACGAGGAGAAAAGTTCACTCATGATTTTTAACATTTCTTATTATAATTGTAAATTAATGAAATAATAATCAAAGGATTTGTTATAATCATTAAAAAAACATTCAGCCGATAATAAAAACGGGTTCAAATTATGGGTTGTAAGATGCTGTTTGTATTGATTTATTCATTTGAGCCACAGTTACGCATAAAGATATTTTCTTTTTGCAACTCAAGTTCGAACGGATTTATTTTGGGGCAAATCACCCGAGGTTGACGTTTGTTGTTATTTCACTTTCAGCATTAAAAAAATAATAATTGATTATGCCCAACAATTTATATGCTCATTCCATAATAAATACTGTCCACGCAGAAAATAATGACATATTGATGACGTCACATAAAAAGAAAATGAAAAAGTTTTTTAAACCAATTGTACAGCTTTTGAAGCCGCTATATAATAAAGATTATGATAATGCCTTCAAGCAAAGAAATTTAATGGCTATTTTGGACTTTTATATATTGAACAAATAGCTATAAGGCTCTTCAAAACATGACCTAATAAAAGGACAACCAATCAATGACGTCAAAGGAAAAGAAAACAAAGGAAATTGTCTCTTAGACCAATCAAAAGATGTTTCTACATTGCATAACTCTCTTTTTCCATATAACTGGTTTGAATGGAAGATGTAACTTATCAGTAAAAAAGAACGATTTTAACAGGTATTTTAACTAGCTTCTAATGTGGTTTTAGAAGTTTATTTTTTATAAAGAGTCAGTATTCATATTGCAAGTATTTACTCCATAGTTCGTATGTGGTAAGACAAAAACAAGACTTTGGTTGTTAATATTATTCAATTATCTAGAATTCATTATTTTACCTATTTGGTTAGATACAATTGCATCTTTGTGGATATAAATAAGCACTATAACGTGTAAATTAGCCTATCGGACCTAGAATCCTATCAATGAGGTTCAACAAAGTTGACCTTCCCCTCTCGGGAGTCGAAGTAAGATTGAGAGTTAAGAGTTAAATCTATACTTTAGACTTTTAATCAAGTTCTTACTTTGTATCAATAGTATAATATATTATTTAGTGATTGATATTGTTATTGCTGTCACATCCGTAAGGCCATTTAAAAGCTAAAAATATACCGGAATCCCACATGTAAACGCTGCATGATTTATATAAAAAAAATCGTATCTAAGAAATACAAAATTATTGGTAGTTTATAAATATAAATTTAAAAAAAAAATATATATATATAGTTTATCTTATAATGGAGGTAAAGATATGGAGACTCTCCACCAAGCTCTAAAAAACCAGGTCTAAGCAGTCTTGGATATAAAAAGGCATGCCGTAAGGTATCCAAGAATTAGTAATTATTACTATTGTTGCATGATGGATTTTCTCTACCTATGCTGCATAGACCATTTTCATAGGAATCAAAATTAATTCACGGATGAATACGAGAAAGGCAGTTGTTACCCTAGAAACAATAATATTTATGTATGATGAATTAAGCTTAAAGCTAATGACGCTCTTATGATCCATTTAAACAAACTTAAATAAGCTTAAATAAACAAAGTCCAATTTGAGGCAGATATTATCATTAGATGAGTCCCAATGTAAGAACACAGTTATTAAAAACGATATTTCCAAAGTTCCCATCTCTAACATACACTTCCATGATTCTATGTATATTCCCCCATCCTCACTCCCCTTTAGACATGGCCCAGTGATGTCATTGTTTATGACCTAGAGGACTAGCCGGGCATTTCTCCTCTCTAGAGGAAACTGAGTGCCTCCTCACCCATCCTTGCCCCTCTTTAAAGAAGACTGAGTTAGTCCTCACCAATATTTACCTCTTGATTAGGTCCGCCTTTGATCCTCTTCAAATAACGACAAACACACACAAGAAGACTCCGGCCGGTTTGTTCATTGGCATGAATGCAGAGGTTATAATCAAAGCATTTGAGAAGTGTAGCGTTATTAAACCTTTTAATAATGTTTTGATTTTCTTGCTCTAAAGTTTTACGCTTATGTAAATGTATGTGTATCGAATGTATTGTGTTAAAAGAAAATTCCTTTCTAAAGAACTTTATGAATGACAAATGAAAGAAAATATTTAAGTCCCGGCCCGGTGTCTACAAAAAACGGGACACCTAGGTTCGATAGACTAATTTAATGCTATAATGCTTATTATATCCTGTTGGATACAATTCTATCGAACCATATAGGCAACAAAAAAAAGCGGGACACCGGCCGGGACGCTCAAAAACAGCCGGGACCCAGTTTGGGTACCCGGTCGTTTCCTGATATATACACACACACATATATATATATATACTAATAAAAAAGAATTCCGTTCGTTCGTTCGTTTGTTCGTTCGTTCGTTTCCCTGTATCTCCCGAACGGTTCATTAGATCTTGACAAATTTTCTGTGAATAGTTTTGAGAGGTCAGGGAGTGTTTAGTGGGGTTGCCAACTTCAGGAAAATTCGTCATCAACATGCTTAGTTTACTCGCCACAACTTTTTGTCATTTTGTTAGATTTTGACTAAATTTTCTGTGGATGAGATTGAGGTAGTAGTTCGTGTTTTTGTCTTATTGAGTGTTTACCGGAAATTCGTTTTCTACATGATTACTTAAAAATAAGTTTTTTTCTATAACAACTTTTATATAACGAGACATCGCCCTAATCAATTTTAATAATGCCTCTCTCGACTTTTTTGATAAGATAGAAGTCGTACTCTCTCTTAAGTATTTGCTGATATCAACCACTACTCTGATATTCAGCGCTACCATAGATATGAACTCTTTGTACTTCTCTCTTAAGTATTTGCTGTTTTCCCAGCCTTATCAAATGGAGATCAAACAAATACTTTTTAAGAAACTGATTTTAAGTGATGACATCACTGAATACGTGTATTCGGATGTTTAAACACTCTATTGATACTTCTGGCAATGACTTAAAAACTTAATATGAAAGCTGTTTATGGAAATATTTAAAAATACCCCGTAGGAATACCGTGGCAATGAAGACCCAATGCAAAAGGAACTGGAAAAAATGGATGACATCACTGAAGAACGATAACACCTAGCCTTAAGGAATACAATACGGGAAAAATGGCAATGAAGACCCAATGACGACTTTTTAAGGAACTTAAATTAATATTAAAAATCACATGCGTTGACATCACTAAAATCAAGTTGGAAAATCCTGGGCAGCGCCGGGTAACATTCGCAAGTATATATGTTATATATATGCAATATTTCGTTCTACATTAATAATATTTTTGTACCTTTGATTCACTTTCATGAACTTAAATCTAATTAAACAATGTAAATATAATTTAAGAAGGATTTTTTTATATTAAAAAATAAATTATCTCTTAAATGACCGCACATTAAGTTTTAGCCACTAAGTTTCTGGCAGTGAGTCCTTTTACTCCATGAATGAGAGAAATGCTTGGACATGTTCTTCGTCTTCTTTTTTTATTTTTCATCTTAGAAAAATAGAAATTAGAAAACTTCTCATAACTTGTTTTTTATTGATCAAATTATAATTTTCTTCTCCGTTTTCTTCTTGTTCCGTTCATACAAGTCTGTGTGTCTGTAGTTGTCTTTTCCTTCCATAATAAACAAATATCTTGTTGTTTTAAATCAAACCCTTGTTATATAAGTTATAGTAGCTTTGATAATTTATCAAGTCATTGCTCTTGATCATCATTTTTTTTTCTCCCTAAGTAGATTTTGGCAACTTTTCCCTTTGAAGTACACACATCTTATTATCATTTAAATCAAATAACTAGATATTCAACAGCGAGATTAAAAAAACAGATCATAAAAGTGCTCCTTCATTACCTGGGATAGCTTTAAATGTCAGCCCCACAATTTGTACTCATGGGAAAAGAAAAAAGGACTTTAATAAAAGTCCA
Source organism: Caligus rogercresseyi (assembly GCA_013387185.1). Taxonomy (NCBI): domain Eukaryota; kingdom Metazoa; phylum Arthropoda; class Copepoda; order Siphonostomatoida; family Caligidae; genus Caligus; species Caligus rogercresseyi. Next base: position 14,365,633 of record CP045905.1, on the reverse strand, counting down.
GTCTTTTTATATTTCATAAAACGACGATACTGATAATACGTCTATGGGTATACTTTTTTAATACCCCCATTGTTATATATAGCTTTAAGAACCTATATTTGCCACATAGAGAAATGGAGTACCAAAGTCATGTATGGTAACGCCAAATATCGGTATATTTGTTTGCTTTCCCCTGTTAATGAAACGACATTAACAAAACGAAATAAAGTATCGGCTTTAATCTATAATTATATATATATATATGTGTGTGTGTGTATATATGTATGAATATATATATATAAGTATATTTACATATATATTCACATAAATACCTTTACTAATTCTAGTTAAAAATCTTATTTATCTTTTTGCAACATAATATTTCATCAACAATTTTAATTTTATCCATATTTAAACTCGTTCACTGCCATACAAAAGATATATATATATATATATATATCAGTCACCTATATGAAACGTATTTACCAACTTTTTGTTCATTTAGACATACGTCTAAATAATGAAAATATTGTAAATAATTGACCAACTCCCGGCGAGGCATGCAGAGGTGAAGAAAGTTATTCAAAGAGTTGTTGAGAGCCTTGCCAAAAAATGTTAGTGGCATTCTTATATTGAAAAAGTGTATACCTGAGGCCTAGTGTCCTACTTTGAATGGTTGCAAAAAAAAAAAGAATTCTTCATGTCGGGGGAGATTGAATAAAAGGTGAGAATGAGAATCAAAAGAGTAAGATTTTTGAGTCGTGTTAACACATCATTTTCTTTTTAAAACAAGGACGATTTCTGGCTAATTAGGGGTCACTGATTCCAAATCTGTCCTTATTTTTTTCTCTTACATTAGGATTTTCAACATCTTGTTAGTTAATATTATGCATAAAATCTGTTTAATACTAAATTTTCTGCGATTATATTATATGATAAATAATTTTAATTCTAAAATAAAAACATATTTTAGAGCTCAATAATAAATAAATGATTAGCTGAATTAATTTAAATTTAGAGTCTGTTAAGTTGTTCATAAGCCAAACAACGCCAAAGCAAATTGGAGAAATATATGATCACTGAATCCGCATTTATCCTAATTTTAGTTTTTAGAGCCCTTCGTTTATAAACTCTGACAAGTTTACAGCAATAGTCTCAAAATCATACGTGTATTTCATTTCCTTTCGTAGCGGCATTTCATATCTTTAGTATCCTGATGGAAGTGATCATCACTCATGGAACCAAGGTTTTTCTGGAAAATATATCAAGGGAATTCATAGGTAGTGAACTTTAATGCTCATTTTGCATCCTACATCCTGAAAACTTGGTTGCAATTTACGAAGATAGCAGTTTCAACTACTACCAGCTGCCGTAAAACCAACTAAGACTGTACGGGACGATTCATGAGATATTTCTTCGTGGCGTAATAATGTAAAAGGGCCACGTGAAGTACACAAACTACTACCTCAAAAACATGTTTTACTGAAAGACACGAAGGTATTGTCTTATACTGTAACCTTTGAAAAAGTAGTCATTTATATGCTACAAATATTAATTTAGCTTCTTACTGCTGCCTTTTGAGTAGCATTGTTACGTATGTTTGCTAAGCCTTACTAGTTCCATTTTAAGCCAACAGTTTGCTTCCCAATCTAGTTAAAATTTGTTATGGTAGCTAAGCATCAAGTATGTTCCTACATTTAAACATTATAATGATACAGTACTACTAATCTGTTACGGTATCTATTTTTTATATCTCACAACTCAACCCTTTATTACATTAAAGTTCCTAAATCTTAAAAATTGCTTTATTGAAGCATTAAATTTATTTGATTGATGAAGATGAATAATTTCAAACAAATTTCGTTATCCAACATTCTATAACAAGCAACCACAATAAACAAGGTATCTTCTCATTTTAGCTCAAAATCCCAAATCAAAATGACTACAAATTTTAAGAATCGTTGGAATATTTTTTAGCTCTAGAATATATATTACTTCAACTTTAACCAAACAAAAAATGAAAGTTAATCAAAGCCTTTATTAAATTACCATCCTCTTCAGATAATTGTGATGCCAAGAAAGTTTCATAAAGGAACTAATGGAATAAACACATGCTTTTCTATATCATTATTTACTCAAAGACGTTTTGTGTTGGGCGAGAATAGTAATCCTTGTGACAGTTCAATCCAATATGGATATCTATATTTATCAAAGATACAAAAAATATATTTTTTGGGCATTTATATTTTTTAAGTAATCAATTGATCTTTATATAGTAGTACGTCAATTATGATATAAAAAAGCTTATTGGGGGCGAGGTTCGCATCCCGAGAGGGGAAGGTCATTTTTGGTATACCTCATTGATAAGCTTTAAGGTTGGATAGACTAATTTTAATTATATAATACTTATTTATAACCCATCAGATGCAATTCTATCGAACCATATAGGTAACTTAAAAAATATACTTACAACATGAATTATTGTCATAATAATGTTCGATTTATTTTTTAACTTTTTACAATATATGCTAAGGTAAAGCTCTATCGAATTCAAATATCTAAAAATTAAATAAAGATTGTTACAATAAACATTATATATATATATTAAGGTGATTCTTATTTCACGTTTGTGTATTTGAGAGTCGTCTCCCCCTAAGATTTACTTTAGTGCATCATCTTGTGGAGTCAGAAAAATCGGTTTTATTTTTATGTACACCCAAAATTCAACGAGAAATTTAAGTTTTGAAATACTCATTTTTAGGGAAAATACCCCAAAAATGAACATTTTGAAACTTTATTATCTCGTTTGATTTGGATGTATACAGAAAAAAATTGATTTGAAATCCTTGCAATCATACCTACATTTTGCGGCAAATTGTTTGAAAATAGCATTGAAATTAAGGGCATTACTGACGATCGAGTGGCGAAAAAAATTACAACATAAGTTTTCTTTTTTAAGCGGACGTTTCCCATTATTTGATTTTTTTCATTTTTTTGAGATGATATCTATGCATTAAGTTGGGGTAGCGGACGCTTCCCATTATTTGATTTCGTTCAAACTTCAAAGATGATATTTAGGAAATAAAGTAAAATCCTCAATAAAATAAAATCTCATATCTATATAAATATAATAATAATCACCCTATATATATATATATATATATGCTCAAAGAACTGTAGACATTGAAAAGAAATCGAACTGTTTTTTTATGTTAAACAAAGGTTTTATTGTTGATGTTGTTTTTTTCTTCTGCTTATTATTAATATTTTGTTCCGTCTAACGGTTCTTCTCTTTTTTCTGGATTGTAAGCGAGCAGTCAAATTGGGCACGCAAGTCAATAAGTTGTGTGCCAGTCGGTCAAGGTAATATTGAAAGTAAAAACAGGGTACTTTTTGTGAGTGTGTAAGAAGCATATTTTTTTTCTTTATTTTATTTTTCTTGATGTGCGTTTAAGAGAGACAGAGAGAGAGAAAAAGTAGAAGGTAGAGGAAGAAGGTATGTAGGTTATGATATTAGAGGCAGCCAGCGTAGTAAAAATGAAGATGAATAATAGTGATGTAGAAGAATGATAATAGAATAAGAAGAGAAGAATTCTTCCTGCAAACTTTCTTTAATAAATTATATGAATTTCCTTTCAGGGTCCACAAGGGTCCAGGTTGGTGTGGGATGAAGGGAAGACACCTAATAAAACATTTTTTTGGCAGATGCCAAGAAAAGTATTTGGACTACTTGGCAGCTCTATTGAGAGGTGGCATCTTAAGAATATTGTAGTGACCTAAACTTCTTGGTAATTCTTTTCAAAGTTGTATCTAAGGAACAGTGAAGGAGTTGCCAAGTATGCAACTACTGACAAGGACTCACACGGCTATTGAGAGGTGTCACCTAAGGAATCGAGTTTGGAGTGGTGCAGACAGCTCTCTCTCTCTTCGTTTATCTGCTCCTCTTTGTCCCTCTCTCTCTGTCCCTCTCTCTACTGCTCTCTGTATTTCTTTTCTTACACAACAAAAATACAATTTTTTTCATAAAAAATACACTAAAATACACATGAAATAACAAAAATTACATGGGCGTTAGCTCAGTTGTGGCGAAATCAATGTTGATGTGGCAGAGGTTTGAGAGGAAAGATCAATCAACATTGATAAACTGGATTGACAAATAAATATCATGCATAAATGCGTATTAATATTTCCATGGATACGAATTTATATCAAACCATAGTTAAAGGTAAAAAAAATATATTCGGATTATGGAATAAAAAACAAAACAAAAGTATACATAGTTTACTTCAAATTGCTGTGGCAAACTTTGGCCTTTACTTTAGAGATAACTAATTATATATAGACTTCTATTATTCATTGTGTATATATATATACGATATATATATATATATATATAACAAATATCACAACCTAGAGATAGTTTAAAAAAGAAAACTCAAGATAATGCGTATTCCCTTTTTGTCCTCTATACATTTCATCCAAGTAATAAAATATAAAATCTAAGCACTTATGGAACAGATAGCATTAAATATACAGTATATGACCTTTCTTTGACCGTATAATTTAAAACCATTAGAAACTTAAGAAGTTTGAAAAGGGCATGCAATAAAATCTTACAGCGGCAGGAAAAACGGTTCACAACTAAAGATTTTCTGTCTCGAAAAACCTGGAGGTTGACGGCTGCCTTCGGACAATTATGTAACAACAACGTAACAGACTTAAGTCAATATACATTATTCAATCGAGTTATTTACTCATACACTTGGTATGGAAAAGTGGCCCTATATATATATATGTTATAAATATGATATGTATTATATATATATGTATAATATAAAGTATATATATATAATATATGTATAATATATATATATATATATAATTATATATATATATTATATATATATATATATATATATATTATATATATATTTATTATATTATATATATTATATATTTACAGTAGTCTCTATAAGTATATATATATATATTATTATATTAATATTATATATATGTATATATATAGTATCTATATCTATATAATATAGTATATATATATATATTTATAATACAAATATATAAAATATATTTATTTTATATATTATATGTACTTATACGGTTACTTTGATCTCCTACCTGAGCTAGAAACAAAGAAAACCCACACTTCAACACGGCCATCATGCTAACATTCCTCAAAACCTCTCTATTATTGTACTTATTATAGAAGGATTTGGATCCGAGAGTCCCCTTGGACATATTCATGAGCCGAGTCAGTAATTAATTAATTAATGGTACTTTATTATAGAAGAAGAAGGAAAAAGTATTCGTCATCCAGAGTGCTCCTACCTTGTTCTATTATTGTTATTGTTACATTGATTCATCATTGCTTGGGATCAAATTTCTCGAATGGGAGTGACGGGTGTGTGTAATCGAGTATATTTCTTGCCATTGGGCATATTAGTTACATTGGCATGATTCCAGTCATTATCTTTGCCCCGTCTCGTCTCATCCTCCTCCTCAATGATCGGAGGAGGAGACGAGACGTTTGGGAGCTCCTTCATCAATGTGGTCGCTCCTAGCACTGACTCGGCTCATGAATATGTTCAACGGGACTCGCGGATCCAGATCCTTCTATAATAAGTACAATAATAGAGAGGTTGTGAGGAATGTTAGCACGATGGCCGTGTTGAAGTGTGGTTTCTCTTTGTTTCTAGCTCAGGTAGGAGATCAAAGTAACCGTACCCACTTATATTATATGTACATATATATAATTATTAATATTATATTTATTTATATATATATACATAGTAGTCTCTAATAATTACTTTTTGTGATGTGTATTTTTTACAAAAACAACTTACACAATCCCACGAGTCAACTTTCTACATGACACCATAAATTATATATGTACTATTTGGGTGAATCCGTATACTAATTATAACCGTCACTTATTGATGGGCTTGGTGTTAAGGTCTCTTCTTCTTTTTTTCTCTGCGTCTCACACACAATAGACTTTAGAAATCTTATTATACAGGATAGAAAAAATTGAATATATACTTAACCTCACACACATTATAGTTTGTTTTTTCTTTTATTTTCTCGACAACGAAGGAGCACACACAAAAATGAAAGTTATGCTTATGAAGAAACGTTGCCTCCCTTGGTTTTTACACGTATCCTACAGAGTCTATTCATAAACTATAATATAAGGACTAAAAGTAACATTCAGTTCCTATCAGGATCCATAACTATAATCATGAAAGTATGGGAAGCTTTTTGCGTGACATATATTACCTAGTCGGCGCCGGGTTTTTTAAATATATTGTTTTGTTAACTCAAGCATAAAATATTTTATTAGTTTATCAATTGATAACTATGCACAAACGAGTTTAGAGACACTTTGATTTACAGTTGTCTTTTGAGCATCAACTTTATATCTTTATTTGCCATTAACGTCATTCATATTTCTGCAGTTTTCCAAAAGTAGTTCCCATGGTGTAAGCATCCATCATTATATAAGGCTTCTTATTACCTCCGCCGAAGGATGTATGTTTTCACTTGCGTTGGTTGTTGGTTGTTTTGTTTGCAGCAGGATAACTCAAAAAGTTCGGAACAGGTTCGGATGAAACTTGTGGAGTTGTGGGAAATGCCAAAAGGAACAAGTGATTAAATTTTAGCATCTCTGAGTGCAGAATTAAGATGCAAAATGCGCTAAATACTAATAAACATTTCAAGTTAGCCTACTCTGCAATAGATGTCGCTGTGCTGTAAAATCGGGGGCCGGGAGCGTCTTCCTCTCGGAATTTCCGTCTAGGGGAAACCTCCCCGTCTCTCTACGCCTCCCCAGTCGTGAAAATCCGCCTCGGAAGGCTCATAAGGACCCCGTGACGGCGGAGGTTTGCACTCTCTGAGTGTATATATGCCTCTAGTTGTATCTTAGTTAAAAGTGTATTTTTATTATTATGTATCTTTATTGTAATCAGAAATATATTTATAATAATAATATTTATATTTCCTGTTGATAGATGAAAACTCTGTTATAAGACTAAAAGTATTACATCAATAACTAAATGATGCTTTGTGTTGATTGCATGTTAAGAAACTACGATTGTTTAAAATATATTGTTAGCTACACTGATATTTTTTAAGCATCCATAAATAAAAAAGATAGAAAAAATATACAATTTATTTGTGCTTCCACTTCCAGAAGCTTATGGGAATTAATTAATTCAATAAAAATGACACTTTAATGCTATATTTTTGGGGGAAGCTTTGATTATCAACAAATCTTTCAGTTATTCATTTTTATGTAGGTGCTCAGAATTATGTTTTGTATGTGTTGACAAATAAGTGGAAAATAAGAAATGGTCACAGCTACTAGTCAGATATACACTAGACCAAAATGTCATGAAAAATAGATTTTGAATATGTTTGCCACTAATACGTATTTTGAGGAGTTATAATATTTTATTGGTCTTCTGCAATAAAGGAAGAGTAAATCATTAATCTTAAAAAAAGTTGATGTATACATAAATATATCGAAATTAAATAAATACACCTTTGATAGTTGTATATATAAAGCACATAAATAAACAAAATTATCAATTTCTAATTTTGACAGAAACATCTTTAAGACAATTTTTGACACTCTCAAACTTCAAATCGGATATGAAAATGTATAATAAAGCTAAAGCTATATGCAAATATTCATGCACACAATATAGATGTTGCAACAAATACACCTAAAGTATTTAAAAATAAATATTTGCATATACATGCGAATGTCATGTACCATGGTGAATTATCCTATCGCAAAAATATGCTGATATGTTAGCTTGACGTACATCATCAAATATCTCTCTATGATCTGCATCGTGCTAATGGAATAAAAAGTCAATACTGGATGAAATGTTGGCCTCTCGAGCATCAATCGTGTATAATATAGATATATATATTATATATATATATATATATATATATATATATATATATATATAGATATATATATATATATATATATATATTCATTAGGGCTGTTCTTATTTTTTCAAATGTTTGAAATGTTAGCAACATTGTGGATTTCTGTTTCTTGGTGATAAAAGAAGACAACATACAAAGTTTGAGTAAAATTGGTCAACATTACGAGGTCACGCAACGAGGTCAAAGTTTTAAAAATTTAGTAAAAATATAGTTTTCCGCAAATTTCTTCAAAATGGTGGACGTTACAGACTTCAATAATAATTATTAATTTAAAGGAAATCTAATTTACTACCAGACGTATGTTTGATTTTTTTAATAAAACAAAGTTTTCAGTAAAAACAAAGAAAAAAATGGAGTGTGTATTGTTAGCATATTTCATAGCTTTTTGTATCAATTAACTTCACTCGCCTGTAGAAGATGACTTGTTCGCTTCAGAGTAAAATAGTACTTTTAAGTTTAGTACACTTTGAATGATAAATCCAAAAATGACCTTGGTTGCATTCTATCAATTCAGAATTCAGTACAATCTGAGTTTACATCGTATGATTCAGAGCCTGTATTGACCTATAAGAAATCGATTATGAAAAAAAAAATAATAATGTGTATCTTAGATTTGCGTCAAGTTATCCTCTCAAAATTTTACTTTGTCTCTGACGCATTTATAATCCATTATATGCGTCATTTTGTACGCAAGATATGCTTTTTATAAATGTACATATAACTCTCTACTTATTAAATGACATGATTTAATATACAAAATATTACGCTGGTGTACCAAGCTTTCATTTGATATGTTTGGTGTTCTAAAAATCGCTATACTTTAACAGATATAAGCAAATACATTTTTGCACGTACTCTCCCAAAAATTTTGATCCTTTGATATGAGAAATATACAATTACCATTTGGTAACTGCTGTTAGTGTTACCTGGATAGAAAGATAAAGAAAAAAAGAAGGGAGAGAGTATTTTGCCTCACTTCTCTCGTTTCTTTTTCCTTATAAAGTTTGCTCTTCAGAATGAAATATTTTTTCTGCATGACTTGGTATCAGGATCACTTTTTTCAAATTGAAGATTTCGGTTTCCACTTGAGAGATCTCTCGTCAATTTTAGCCCACCCGACGACCATGGCATACAGACTTTTATATCCTTTTTTTTTTTTTTGCCTATATGGTTTGATAGAATTGCATCCGATAGGATATAAATAAGCATTATAGCGTTAAAATTAGTCTATCGAACCTAGGATCTTATCAATGAGGTAGACCAAAATTGACCATCCCCTCTCGGGATTCGAACCTGCGCCCCCAACATTGAGGTTGAACACGCCTTAACACGCACGGCTATCGAGCTCCCCTTCTATATCCTTTGGACTGACAATGGATCCTAACTCTATAGTGTGTAAACATAGGGTAGGAGACAGGGGGCAGGGGGGCAACTGCCCCCCCAAAAAAAATTCGGGTGAATGCTTAAATTCGGGCAAATGACCCCCTATGTGAAACAGACAGCGAGGAAGATGATGATTCTGACAGGGTTCACCGCAAGCCGAGGCGGGTATCGATCACTGCACTACCTGCCGGGACCACAACCGACCGGAACACTATGATAGAGTACCACCCAGACTTGCCTCCACTCCGCCGAATCCCAGTAGAACCAGGACTCGTCCTGGACTAACAGATGAGATCCCAGAAAGTCCTTCCGTGGTCCTGGAACAGCTTCAGGAGGTCCTGACAGCAATTTACTCGCTGGTCTTGTTGACTTCAGAGAGCGGTAAGATACGAGCACGCTGAGGAGGTTTCGTAGCCCTAGATAATAAAGTCTGAAAGCAGTTGTAGATAGTAGGGACATCTCTGCAGCAAACTTGTCGAGTGGTCATCCAGGGGGTTATCCTCGACCAGGCGCTTCACACGGGCTACATTCTCCTCTGTCCTCGTCTCCCGGGATGTCCAGGACGGTCTTCTTCTCCAGGCAAAAACACCCTTATTGAACTCAGTGTGCCATCTCTGGAGAGTGGAGAGGCCAGGGCAGGAGTCAGGGAAGGTAGAGAGCAGGTCCCCGTGGATCTCGTTGACTGATTTGGCGAGCTTGATCGGATCAAGAAGTAGGAGCGAATGTCGGGTGTCTCCATTTTCAGCGGCGAGTAGAATGAATGATAGAAATGACGCGATTACTCACCTTATATACTAACGTGAGGGCGCCATACAGTCTGTTCCCATGCAAATATGCGATAAGAACGCTCCCGTTGAAATTTTTGAGATAGCGTGTGAACTTTTTGAGATAGCTAACCTACCTCATGATTTATGGAACAACCTAATACTTGATACTACTTAGAACTAGTAAATAAATATAAAATAACAACAAATCAACAAGTTATAGTTCTACGACAAAAATAAAGTTCTTCTCAGAGATACTTGTTCAGTGAACATACCTTTTGGAGTTTTGGCAACTTTGTTGTTTGTTTAGCTCCTAGATGGGCCCACCTCTTATTGGCAACTTTATTCATCGAACTACTAAACAACACTTTTCTCCATAGAGGTTAGTTGCTGCTCACTGTATTAACCAGAATTTGCTGATATTCAAAAATTATATATAAGTTAATGTTCACTCACTAAGTTAAATTAATGAATTTTAGGTTTTGGTGATGAGTAAGTCAAGAAAGAGGCTATACAGAAGCAGAGTGAGATGTTTAGACTGTCGGAAATAAGTTGATGGCGACTACAAGAGGGAAGACGTGTCAAGAGTACATGAAAATGTTGAACAAGTAAGTTATTCCTTGGCGATCAAAAGCAGAAAAAACTTTCCTTCAGAATTATAAACAGTGGAAAAAATGAGATAATGTGCCAACGGAGGCCACTTCTATACAGAAGAAGCAATCAGTATAAAGAATATACCAACTGACAATATGAACATACTGAAGAGGTAAAGGTGAAAATTCTTAATTGCTATTTGTAGAGGCAGTGGTAGAAGATATACATATTACAATAGACAAAACAGGAAAATAATGATAAAGAGCATGGGCCCATAGGCCATCAACACAGTGCCAAAACCGACATGCAAGTCATCCACATCAACCTCTGTTGGATGAATACAACAGGAAACAGCTA
>CP045905.1:14316521-14354476 GCA_013387185.1 Caligus rogercresseyi | reverse complement strand
TTTACGCTTATGTAAATGTATGTGTATCGAATGTATGTGTTAAAAGAAATTCCTTTCTAAAAAACTTTATGAATGACAAATGCAAGAAAATATTTTAAGTTCCCGGCCCGGTGGCTACAAAAAGCGGGACACCTAGGTTCGATAGACTAATTTAATGCTATAATGCTTATTTATATCCTGTTGGATACAATTCTATCGAACCATATAGGCAAAAAAAAAAAGCGGGACACCGGCCCGGGACGCTCAAAAACAGCCGGGACCCGGTTTGGGTACCCGGTCGTTTCCTGATATATACACACACACATATATATATATATATATCTAATATAAAAAGAATTCCGTTCGTTTCGTTGTTTGTTCGTTCGTTGTTTTCGTTCGTTCGTTTCCCTGTATCTCCCGAACGGTTCATTAGATCTTGACAAATTTTTCTGTGAATAGTTTTGAGAAGGTCAGGGAGTGTTTTAGTGGGGTTGCTAACTTCAGGAAAATTCGTCATCGACATGCTTAGTTTTACTCGCCACACTTTTTGTCATTTTGTTAGATTTGACTAAATTTTCTGTGGATGAGATTGAGGTAGGTAGTTCGTGTTTTTGTCTTATTGAGTGTTTACCGGAAATTCGTTTTCTACATGATTACTTAAAAATAGTTTTTTTCTATAACAAATTTAAGTTTGTGGAAAATAACGATAAAACGACATCGCCCTAATCAAATTTAATAATGCCTAAGATATAGAGTGATGTCAACCACTCTCGACTTTTTTGATAAAGATATGAAGTCGTACTCTCTCTTAAGTATTTGCTGTGTTTCCTTATCAACGGAGATCAAAACAAATACTCTGATATTCAGCGCTACCATACATTTATTCGGCACTCTTTGATACTTCTGAAATGACTTAAAAATTAACTTCTGTTTATGATATTTAAATACCCCAGCCTTAAGGAATGCAAAATGGAAAAAATGGCAATGAAGACCCAATAATAACTTTTTAAGCAAACTGATTTTAAATGTGATGACATCACTGAATTTATTCGTGTGATTTCTTCTTGTTACGATGTTTAAATACTCAGCTATAAGCAATACAAAACGGAAAAATGGCAATGAAGAGCAATTACAACTTTTTAAGGAAGTGGTTTTAATATGAAAGCCACATGCGATGATTTCACAGAAATTATTCGTGTGAGTTCTTCTTTGTGCGATACTTAAGTACCGCCGTAAGGAATACGAACGGAAAAAATGGAATGAAGACCCAATGACAACTGTTGAAGGAACTGATTTTGATATGAAAAAGTCACATGCGATGACATCACTGAAATCATTCGTGTGATTTTTCTTTTTACGATATTTAAACACCTAGCCTTAAGGAATACAATACGGGAAAAATGGCAATGAAGACCCAATGACGACTTTTGAGGAACTTAAATTAATATTAAAAATCACATGCTTGACATCACTAAATCAAGTTGGAAAATCCTGGCAGCGCCGGGTAACATTCGCTAGTATATATGTTATATATATGCAATATTTCGTTCTCATTAAATAATATTTTTGTACCTTTGAGTCACTTTCATGAACTTAAATCTAATTAAACAATGTAAATATAATTTAAGAAGGATTTTTTTATATTAAAAATAAAATATCTCTTGAATGACCGCACATTAAGTTTTAGCCACTAAGTTTCTGGCAGTGAGTCCTTTTACTCCAGAATAGAGAAATGCTTGGACATGTTCTTCGTCTCTTTTTTTATTTTTCATCTTAGAAAAATAGAAATTAGAAACTTCTCATAACTTGTTTTTTTATTGAATCAAAATATAATTTTCTTCTCCGTTTTTTTCTTGTTGCGTTCATACAAGTCTGTGTGTCTGTAGTTGTTTTTCCTTCCATAATAAACAAATATCTTGTTGTTTTAAATCAAACCCTTGTTATATAAGTTATAGTAGCTTTGGTAATTTATCAAGTCATTGCTCTTGATCATCATTTTTTTTTCTCCCTAAGTAGTTTTGGCAACTTTTCCTTATGAAGTACAACACATCTTATTATCATTTAAATCAAATAACTAGATATTCAACAGCGAAGATTAAAAAACAGATCAGTTAAAGTGCTCCTTCATTACCTGGGATAGCTTTAATGTCAGCCCCACAATTTTGTACTCATGGGAAAAGAAAAAAAGGACTTTAATAAAAGTCCAGTCTTTTTATATTTCATAAAACGACGATACTGAATAATACGTCCATGGGTATACTTTTTAATACCCCCATTGTTATATATAGCTTTAAGAACCTATATTTGCCACATAGAGAAAATGGAGTACCAAAGTCATGTATGTAACGCCAAATATCGGTATATTTGTTTGCTTTCCCCTGTTAATGAAACGACATTAACAAAACGAAATAAAGTATCGGCTTTAATCTATAATTTATATATATATATATATATGTGTGTGTGTGTGTATATATGTATGAATATATAGATATATATATAAGTATATTTAAGATATATATTCACATAAATACCTTTACTAATTCTAGTTAAAAATCTTATTTATCTTTTTGCAACATAATATTTCATCAACAATTTTAATTTTATCCATATTTAAACTCGTTCACTGCCATACAAAAGATATATATATATATATATATATATATATTTAGTCACCTATATGAAACGTATTTACCAACTTTTTGTTCATTTAGACATACGTCTAAATATGAAAATATTGTAAATAATTGACCAACTCCGGCGAGGCATGCAGAGGTGAAGAAAGTTATTCAAAGAGTTGTTGAGAGCCTTGCCAAAAAATGTTAGTGGCATTCTTATATTTGAAAAAGTATTACCTGAGGCCTAGTGTCCTACTTTGAATGGTTGCAAAAAAACAAAGAATTTCTTCATGTCGGGGGAGATTGAATAAAGGTGAGAATGAGAATCAAAAGAGTAAGATTTTTGAGTCGTGTAACACATCATTTTCTTTTTAAAACAAGGACGATTTCTGGCTAATTAGGGGTCACTGATTCCAAATCTGTCCTTATTTTTTTCTCTTACATTAGGATTTTCAACATCTTGTTAGTTAATATTATGCATAAAATCTGTTTAATACTAAATTTCTGCGATTATATATATGATAAATAATTTTAATTCTAAAATAAAAACATATTTTAGAGCTCAATAATAAATAAATGATTAGCTGAATTAATTTAAATTTAGAGTCTGTTAAGTTGTTCATAAGCCAAACAACGCCAAAGCAAAATTGGAGAAATATATGATCACTGAATCTGCATTTATCCAATTTTAGTTTTTAGAGCCTTCGTTTATAAACTCTGACAAGTTTACAGCAATAGTCTCAAAATCATACGTGTATTTTCATTTCCTTTCGTAGCGGCATTTCATATCTTTAGTATCCTGATGGAAGTGATCATCACTCATGGAACCAAGGTTTTTTCTGGAAAATATATCAAGGGAATTCTTAGGTAGTGAACTTTAATGCTCATTTTGCATCCTACATCCTGAAAACTTGGTTGCAATTTACGAAGATAGCAGTTTCAACTACTACCAGCTGCCGTAAAACCAACTAAGACTGTACGGGACGATTCATGAGATATTTCTTCGTGGCGTAATAATGTAAATGGCCACGTGAAGTTACACAAACTACTACCTCAAAAACATGTTTTACTGAAAGACACGAAGGTATTGTCTTATACTGTAACCTTTTAAAAAGTATCATTTATATGCTACAAATATTAATTTAGGCTTCTTACTGCTGTCCCCCCCCCCAGAAAATTTGAAGCCAACCAGTCCCCAAGAGCAAAAATTTGTTATTGAGTACATTGTTACGTATGTTTGCTACGCTTACTAGTTCCTTTTAAGCCAACAGTTTACTTCCCAATCTAGTTTAAAATTTGTTATTGTGAAGATGAATTATTTCCTACATTTAAACTTATAAGATACAGTACTACTATCTGTTTACGGTATCTATTTTGATATCTCAAACTCAACCCTTTATTACATTAAAGTTCCTAATCTTAAAATTGCTTTATTGTCATTAAATTTTGATTGATGAGAATGAATAATTTCAAACAATTTCGTTTCCAACATTCTATAAAAAGCAACCACAAAAACAAGGTATCTTCTCATTTTAGCTCAAATCCAAAATCAAATGACTACAAATTTTAAGAATCGTTGGAATATTTTTTAGCTCTAGAATATATATTACTTCAACTTTAACAAACAAAAAATGAAAGTTAATCAAAGCCTTTATTAAATTACCATCCTCTTCAGATATTGTGATGCCAGAAGTTTCATAAAGGAACTAATGGAATAAACACATGCTTTTCTAAATCATTATTTACTCAAAACGTTTTGTGTTGGGCGAGAATAGTAATCCTTGTGACAGTTCAATCTAATATGGATATCTATATTTATCAAAGATACAAAAATATATTTTTTGGGCATTTATATTTTTAAGTAATCAATTGATCTTTATATAGTAGTACGTCAATATGATATAAAAAAGCTTATTGGGGGCGAAGGTTCGCATCCCGAGAGGGGAAGGTCATTTTTGGTATACCTCATTGATAAGCTTTAAGGTTGGATAGACTAATTTTATTATATAATACTTATTTATAACCCATCAGATGCAATTCTATCGAACCATATAGGTAACTAAAAAAAAATACTTACAACATGAATTTAAATGTCCTAATAATGTTCGATTTATTTTTTAACTTTTTACAATATATGCTAAGGTAAAGCTCTATCGATTCAATATCTAAAAATTAAATAAAGATTGTTTACAATAAACTTATATATATATAAGGTGATTCATATTTCACGTTTTTTGGATTTGAGAGTCGTCTCCCCCTAAGATTTACTTTAGTGCATCATCTTGTGGAATCAGAAAAATCGTTTTTATTTTTTATGTATACCCAAAATTCAACAGAAATTTAAGTTTTGAATACTCATTTTTATGGAAATACCCCAAATTAACATTTTGAAACTTTATTATCTCGTTTGATTTTGGATGTATATAGAAAAAAAAATTGATTTGAAATCCTTGCGATCATACCTACATTTTGCAGCAAATTGTTTGAAAATAGCATTGAAATTAAGGGCATTACTGACGATCGAGGTGGCGAAAAAAATTACAACATAAGTTTCTAATACTTTTAGGCCCGTTGAGCGGACGCTTCCCATTATTTGATTTCGTTCAAACTTTCACAAGATGATATCTATGACTAAAGTAAAATCCTCGGGGGAGCCCGACTCTCAATTTCCGAAAAACGTTCATTAAGAATATATATATATATATATTCTATATATATATAATATATATATATATATATATATATATATATATATATGCTCAAAGAACTGTAGACATTGAAAAGAAATCGAAACTGTTTTTTATTTTAAACAAAGGTTTTATTTTGTTGATGTTGTTTTTTTCTTCTGCTTATTATTAATATTTTGTTCCGTCTAACGGTTCTTCCTTTTTTTCTTGGATTGTAAGCGAGCAGTCAATTGGGCACGCAAGTCATAAGTGTGTGCCAGTCGTCAAGGTAATATTGAAAGTAAAAACAGGGTACTTTTTGTGAGTGTGTAAGAAGCATATTTTTTTTCTTTATTTTTATTTTTCTTGATGTGCGTTTAAGAGAGACAGAGAGAGAGAAAAAGTATAAGGTAGAGGAAGAAGGTATGTAGGTTATGATATAGAGGCAGCCAGCGTAGTAAAAATGAAGATGAATAATAGTGATGTAGAATATGATAATAAGAATAAGAAATTCTTCCTGCAAACTTTCTTTTAATAAATTATATGAATTTCCTTTTCAGGGTCCACAAGGGTCCAGGTTGGTGTGGGATGAAAGGAAGACACCTAATAAAACATTTTTTTGGCAGATGCCAAGAAAAGTATTTGGACTACTTGGCAGCTCTATTGAGAGGTGGCATCTTAAGATATTGTAGTGACCTAAACTTCTTGGTAATTCTTTTCAGAAGTTGTATCTAAGGAACAGTGAAGGAGTTGCCAAGTATGCAACTACTGACAAGGACTCACACGGCTATGAGAGATGTCACCTAAGGAATCGAGTTTGGAGTGGTGCAGACAGCCTCTCTCTCTCTTCGTTTATCTGCTCCTCTTTGTCCCCTCTCTCTCTGTCCCCCTCTCTACTGCTCTCTGTATTTCTTTTTCTTACACAACAAAAATACAATTTTTTTCATAAAAAATACACTAAAATACACATGAAATAACAAAAAATACATGGGCGTTAAGCTCAGTTGTGGCGAAATCAATGTTGATGTGGCAGAGGTTTGCCACCTTTGAGAAGGAAAGATCAATCAACATTGATAAACTGGATTGACAAATAAATATCATGCAAAAATGCGTATTAATATTTCTATGGATACGAATTATATATCAAACCATAGTTAAAGGTAAAAAAATATATTCGGATTATGGAATAAAAAACAAAACAAAAGTATAACATAGTTTACTTCAAAATTGCTGTGGCAAAACTTTGGCCTTTACTTTAGAGATAACTAATTATATATAGACTTCTATTATTTAATTGTGTTATAATAATAACGAATATATATATTATATATATATAAGAAAATATCACAACCTAGAGATAGTTTAAAAAAGAAAACTCAAGATAATTGCGTATTCCCTTTTTTGTCCTCTATACATTTCATCCAAGTAATAAAATATAAAATCTTAAGCACTTATGGAACAGATAGCATTAAATATACAGTATATGACCTTTCTTTGACCGTATAATTAAACCATTAGAAACTTTAAGAAGTTTGAAAAGGGCATGCAATAAAATCTTACAGCGGCAGGAAAAACGGTTCACAACTAAAGATTTTCTGTCTCGAAAAACCTGGAGGTTGACGGCTGCCTTCGGACAATTATGTAACAACAACGTAACAGACTTAAGTCAATATACATTATTCAATCGAGTTATTTACTCATACAACTTGGTATGGAAAAGTGGCCCTATATATATATATATGTTATAAATATAATATGTATATATATATATTTATTATAATATAACAATATATGTATATATATATATATGTTTATATTATCTATATATATATTATTATTATTAATATTTATATATGTATATATATACAGTAGTCTCTTATAATATATATATATATAAATTATATATATACTATGTAATTAAATAATATGGATATATAATATATATAATACAAATATATATAAATATATTTATTTATATATATTATATGTACTTATACGGTTACTTTGATCTCCTACCTGAGCTAGAAACAAAGAAAACCCACACTTCAACACGGCATCATGCTAACATTCCTCCAAACCTCTCTATTATTGTACTTATTATAGAAGGATTTGGATCCGAGAGTCCCCTTGGACATATTCATGAGCCGAGTCAGTAATTAATAATTATGGTACTTATTATAGAAGAAGAAGGGGAAAAGTATTCGTCATCCAGAGTGCTCTACCTTGTTCTTATTATTGTTATTGTTTACATTGATTCATCATTGCTTGGATCAAATTTCTCGAATGTGAGTGGAGGGTGTGTGTAATCGAGTATATTTC
This sequence comes from Caligus rogercresseyi, assembly GCA_013387185.1. Taxonomy (NCBI): domain Eukaryota; kingdom Metazoa; phylum Arthropoda; class Copepoda; order Siphonostomatoida; family Caligidae; genus Caligus; species Caligus rogercresseyi. The sequence continues at coordinate 14,346,897 of CP045905.1, read as the reverse complement.
TTGCCATTGGGCATATTAGTTACATTGGCATGATTCCAGTATTATCTTTGCCCGTCTCGTCTCATCCTCCTCCTCAATGATCGGAGGAGGAGACGAGACGTTGGGAGCTCTTTCATCATGTGGTCGCTCCTAGCACTGACTCGGCTCATGAATATGTTCAACGGGACTCGCGGATCCAGATCCTTCTATAATAAGTACAATAATAGAGAGGTTTGTGAGGAATGTTAGCACGATGGCGTGTTGAAGTGTGGTTTCTCTTGTTTCTAGCTCAGGTAGGAGATCAAAGTAACCGTACCCACTTATATTATATGTACATATATATAATTATTAATATTATATTTATTATATATAATACATAGTAGTCTCTAATAATTACTTTTTGTGATGTGTTTTTTTACAAAAACAACTTACACAATCCCACGAGTCAACTTTCTACATGACACCATAAATTATATATGTACTATTTGGGTGAATCGTATACTAATTATAACCGTCACTTATGATGGGCTTGGTGTTAAGGTCTCTTCTTCTTTTTTTCTCTGCGTCTCACACACAATAGACTTTAGAAATCTTATTATACAGGATAGAAAAAATTGAATATATACTTAACCTCACACACATATATAGTTGTTTTTTCTTTTATTTTCTCGACAACGAAGGAGCACACACAAAAATGAAAGTTATGCTTATGAAGAAACGTTGCCTCCCTTGGTTTTTACATGTATCCTACAGAGGGTTTGCCTATTATAAACTATAATATAAGGACTATAACTAACTATCAGTTCTATCAGGATCCAGAACTATAATCATGAAAGTATGGGAAGCTTTTTGGTGCGTGACACATTACCTAGTGGCGCCGAGTTTTTTATCAATTTATATCGTTATTTGCCATTAACGTCATTCATATTTCTGCAGTTTTCCAAAAAGTAGTTCCCATGGTGTAAGCACCCATCCGTATATCAAGTTTCTTATTACCTCCGCCGAAGGAGGTATTGTTTTCACTGGCGTTGGTTTGTTGGTTGGTTTGTTTGTCAGCAGGATAACTCAAAAAGTACGGAACTAATTTGGATGAAACTTTGTGGAGGTGTTGGAAATGCCAAAAGGAACAAGTGATTAAATTTTAGCATTTCTGAGTTCAAAATTAAGATGCAAAAATGAGCTAAATACTAATAAATATTTCAAGTTAGCCTACTCTGCCGATTATTTCGCTGTGCTGTGAATTGGGGGCCGTGAGCGTCTTCCTCGGAATTTCCGTCGAGGGGAACCTCCCCCGTCCCTCTACGCCGCCCCAGTGGTGAAAAATCCGCCTCGGAAGGCTCATAAGGACCCCGTGACGGCGGAGGTTTGCACTCTCTGAGTGTATATTGCCTCTAGTTGTATCTAGTTTAAAATGTTTTTTATTATTATGTATCTTTATTGTAATCAGAAATAATATTTAATAATAACAATATTATATTTCCTGTGATAGATGAAAACTCTGTATAGGACTAAAGTATTACATAAATAAATAAATGATGCTTTGTGTTGATTGCATGCTAAGAAACTACGATTGTTAAAATATATTGTTAGCTACACTGATTTTTTAAGCATCCATATATTAAAAAGATAGACAAAATATACAATTTATTTTTGCTTCCTCCGCTTCCAGAAGCTTATGGGAATTAATTAAATTCATAAAAAATGACATTTTAATGCTATCATATTTTTGGGGAAGCTTTGATTATCAACAAAATCTTTCAGTTATTCATTTTTATGTAGGTGCTCAGAATTATGTTTTGTACGTTGTTGACAAATAAGTGGAAAATAGAACATGGTCACAGCTACTAGTCAGATATACACTAGACCAAAATGTCATGAAAAATAGATTTTTGAATATGTTTGCCACTAATACGTATTTTGAGGAGTTATAATATTTTTATTGATCGTCTACAATAACGTTATAATTAAATAATTAATCTTAAAAATTTAGATGTATACATAAATATGTCGAAATTTAATAATTACACCTTTGATAGTTGTATATATAAAGACACATAAATAAACAAAATTATCAATTTCTAATTTTGACAGAAAAATCTTTAAGACAATTTTTGACACTCTCAAACTTCAAATCGGATATGAAATGTATAATAAAGCTACATATGATATGCAAATATTCATGCACACAATGTTGCAACAAATACACTAAAGTATTTAAAAATAATATTTTCATATACATGCGAACGGTGTAACATTCATTAAGGCATACACTATACAAGAAACATTCACACATGAATGCTGTATGTTTAGAGATAGAGAAAAAATGGTTTTAAAGAAAAGGAGAAGGAATAGAGTAAAAAATGTAGTCCACATAATGTCCAAAGTTCGCTTTACTCGCAGTCTTGAGGAGAGTAAATCAATTCAGAGAGAGAACTGTATTTTTTCAAGGGCCTCCATGACGTCATTGTGGAACCCTTTGAATGGACTATTCCCATATAAATCATAATATTATTCATTTTTAACAGTTACTCCTCATAGTAAGGATTTTTACTTATTACATCATATCGGATATGAAAATGTTATATAAAGCTACATAGATATGCAATATTCATCCACAACAATATAAATATGTTGCAACAAATACGCTGAAGTATTTAAATTTAAATATGTGCATATATATGCATGTCTTACATACATTCGAACGGTGTAACATTCATTAAGGCATACACTAACAAGAAAAACATTCATACATGAATTGCCGTATGTTTAGAGATAGAGAAAAAATGGTTTAAAGAAAGGAGAAGGAATAGTGTAATGACGTCATGTGGAACCCTTTGAAGGGACTTTTCCCATATAAATCATAATATTATCATTTTTTAAGGTTACTCTCATAGTAAGGATTTTACTTATTACATCATATCTGTCGATGAATGGTACTTTTTCCATAGGCTTTAGAAAAAAAGAAAACAGTTTACTAAAGGAAAGTCATGTACCATGGTGAGTTTTTCTATCGCTAGTATGCCGATATGTTAGCTTGATGTACATCATCAAATATCTCTCTATGATCTGGTATCGTGCTAATGGAATAAAAAATCAATACTGGACAAATGGTTGGCCTCTCGACCCAACCGTATATAATAAGATATATATATATATATAGATATATATATTCTAGATATTTGATAGTAATTAGATTTTTATCGCGTAAATATATAATGACGATAAATATTGTATTCAAATGCTACCGGTGTTGTTCAGGATTTCTCAGAAGTTTCCTCATAGATCTAATTTGATCATAATTTTTTTGATTAAATACATAAGATGTGTAAAGAATATACAGAGAACTGAACAATCAAACAAATTTTATTTATTTTATTTTTTCGAGCCATTCACCACAATGAAGTGTTTGATGTTCCTAAGGATTGTACACGCAAACATATAAAACATCTTAGGCTTAATAGCCATACAAAATGTGAGGGATTCAACCGTTTGAATAGGTACCTACTCCCTTCTACTTTAACTCTTTTCCACATAGAAGAGCCAAAGTCATGGAAGTCCGACAGTACATGGAACGCTCACGCCATTTTGACCCCTCGCGCATGAGCTGATCCATATAAAAAGAGATTAAACTCAAATAAGAATAAAAGCCTTTCACAGATAAATTTGGGGGTACTGTTCCTTATAAAAGTTTGCTCTTCAGAATGAAACTATTTCTCTGCATCACTTTTTTTCAAATTGAAGATTTCCGGTTTCCACTTAAGAGATCTCTCGTCAATTTTCGCCCAAACTGACGACCATGGCATACGAGACATTTATATCCTTTTGGACTGACAATGGATCCTAACTCTATAATGTGTAAGCATAGGCGTAGGAGACAGGGGGCAGGGTGGCAACTGCCCCCCCCCCCCCCCAAAAAAAAAATCGGGTGATGCTTAAATTCGGGCAAATGGTTGATGTATTTGGCATTAAATTGAATAAAAAAATATGAAATTATGAAAACAAACGGATTTTGAATTATAAACAAGAGCTTTCCACCTTTATATGACTTCACTTCACATTAAGAGTCCACCTTTTTCTCTCCTTTTTGTAGAAATAACGCTCAACTTTTTGCTTATGAGAAATATGAATTCAATATTATCATACATTTAGTTAATAATTTTTGCACACTGAAAAATGTACCTCGCACGTAGAGTTAAGAAGATTAGAAGGTAAAAATTGTTAATTAATGCGTTATATTAGGTGTTCCAATATAATGAGGTCGACCAATTAAAACTCAAAATTTTCATCTGATCAAGAAAAAAAATTCTCAAACATAACATAATCCCCTCCGACTGCAATGACGTCGTGGCTGTGTCCCCTGAGCTTCCTGAGTTGGTCGTAGAGCTCGTCTTCACTGATCCTCCTCATCGCCCGCTGAACGGCGAGTGTAGCATCCTCATGGCCTCCAAACTCGTCCTCCTGGAGCATTTGCTTCAACTTCCGGAACAAGGAATCTGTCACACAGGTTCAGGTCGGGTGAGTAGGGTGACTGTTTCACCGTTTCCACGTCCCTCCGGGTCAGGAAATCCCGGTATCAGTGTCAGTGTGGGGCGTGTATTGTCCCACATGAGGAGACAATCTTTCAGCCGATCTTGCCCTTTTTCAGGCTGAGAAGCGCTTCCCAGTCGTCCTCAGGTACTCTATCATGGTGTCCGGTCGGTTGTGGTCCCGGCAGGGTAGTGCTGTGATCGATACCGCTCGGCTTGCAGGTGAACCCTGTCAGAATCATCGTCCTTCCTCGCGTCTGTTTCACATAGGGGGTCTCGAACCGGGCCCCTGTGGGCTCCACCCAGACTTGCCTCCACTCCGCCGAATCCCAGTAACCAGGACTTGTCCTGGACTAACAGATGAGATACTAGGAAGTCCTCCCAGTGGTCCTGGAACAGCTTCAGGAGGTCCTGACAGCACTTCACTCGCTGCGTCTTGTTGCTTCAGAGAGCTGGTGAGGTACGAGCAAGCTGAGGAGGTTTCGGAGCCTAGATAAATAAGCCTGAAAACAGTTGTAGATGGTAGGGACACTCTGCAGCAACTGTCGAGTGGTCATCCAGGGGGTTATCCTCGACCAGGCACTTCTCACGGGCTACATTATCCTCTGTCCTCGTCTCCCGGGACGCCCAGGACGGGTCTTCTTCTCCAGGGCAAAAACACCCTTATTGAACTCAGGTGCCATCTCTGGAGGGAGGAGAGGCCAGGGCAGGGAAGGTATGAGAGCAGGTCCCCGTGGATCTCGTTGACTGTCTTGGCGAGCTTGATCCGGATCAAGAAGTAGGAGCGAAGTCGGGTATCTCCATTTTCAGCGGCGAGTAGAATGAATGATAGAAATGACGCGATTACTCACCTTGTATACTAACCTGAGTGGCGCCATACAGTTGTTCCCATGCAAAAATATGCGATAAGAACGCTCCCGTTGAAATTTTGAGATAGCGTGTGAACTTTTCGAGATAGCTAACCTACCTCATGATTTATGGAACAACCTAATACTTGATACTACTTAGAACTTAGTAAAAGAAATATAAAATAACAACAAATCAACAGTTATAGTACTACGACAAAAATAACGTTCTTCTCAGAGATACTTGTTCCGTGAACATACCTTTTGGAGTTTCGGCAACTTTATTCATCGAACTACTAACACCACTTTTCTCCATAGAGGTAAGTTGTGCTCACTGTATTAACCAGAATTTGCTTTATTTGAAAATTATAATTAAGTTAATGTTCACTTCACTAAGTTAATTCAATGAATTTTAGGTTTGGTGATGAGTAAGTCAAGAAAGAGGCTATACAGAAGCAGAGTGAGATGTTTAGACTGTCGGAAAAAGTTGATGGCGACTACAAGAGGGAAGACGTTGTCAAGAGTACATGAAAATGTGAACAAGAATTTTCATTTGGTCGATCAAAAGCAGAAAAAAACTTTTCCTTCGGAATTAGAACAGTGGAAAAAATGAGATATGATGCCAACGGAGGCCACTCCTATGTAATACAGAAGAATCAATCAGTATAAGGGCATACCAACTGACAATAATGAACAACTGAAGAGGTAAAGGTGAAATTTTTTAATTTGCTAGCTGTAGAGGCAGTGGTAGAAGATATACAGATACAATAGACAAAACAGAAATAATGATAAAGAGCATAGGCCCATAGGCATCATCACAGTGCTACAACTGACATGCGAGATCATCACATCAACCTCTGTGGATGAATACAACAGGAAACAGCTAAATCAGGGAAGTGGACAAGCGACTTAATCCTGACCAGTTCCAAGAAGTACCAATGGACGAGCTTTGATATTCCCACGAAATCTATAGTTTTGTTTCCCCTTCAAAGTTTTTATCTGATTCCACTTTCACATACAGCAATCGCAAAAAACCGAACGACTAGTGAAGCATGACAATGAGCGGTAATCATCGACTTGCAATGTCTTATTAATGGATGATTTCAAAAAGTCAATAAAAAGCATCAAACATCAGTCTTAGTCCAACTTGATACAAGCCCCAAGACATGTCCAAAAGAACAGAAATTACATTAAAGCTATTGTAGAGTCCATCTTGTACACCGCACAGCAAAACATCATCAGAAAGGCCCTGAAGAAGACAGATCAATGATTGGACAGCAGTCATACATAAACCGTGAAAACCTTATGGAGCTTTTGAATTTGCGATACAGAGACATTCATTGGCTTGTAAACTAGACTAAACTCAAATTTGGGGGCCCACGTCAGTGGCTTTCACCAAAATTCAAATGAATACTGATGATTGCATCTAATTTAGTACTACAGGAAATAGCTAAAATGTTAGGGGAGCAGGCAAGTTCAGTCTTATAGTGTATGAAACATCAGACGTTGGCAACCAGGAACAAGTGGTAGTGTGTTTGTACTATGTAACAATGAGTACTTACACAGAAGCATTCGTGGGATTTTATGAAGCCATGTCCCCAACCGGTGAGACACTGTTCCAAATTGTGCTTGAAGTTATCAACTGCCTAGAGTTACGCGTTGAAGAAATTGTGTACCATGCTATGACGGGCATCCAACAAGATGGGAAGGAAAAGGGAGTTGCCAAATAATTCAAGAGATATCAGCAAACGAAATAGTGAAATACCTTTGATCAAACTCCCTCTCTGAAACTTTGCCACCTTCACTGAGATTTCAAAGACCTGAGCTAAAATACCAGTAACATAATGTTCAGCAGAGAGATCTTTTTCTTGTTTGAGAAGGCTCAAGACCTACCTCAGGTCCATCATGAGCCAGGAAAGCTCTAGGCTTCTTAGCATCGAAAGGCGTTTTGTAAATAAAGTGGACATCGATACAATAATAGATGAATTTGGTAACACAAATGAGAAAAACATGTTTTTCTTGTGTCTTCTGAAATAAAATAATGTAATGAATAATGTTAATCACAATAAAAAATAAAATCTACATAGCTTTCTTCATTCGATTATTTTTTTCACAGATTTAACGTTCTTGTAAAATTCGGGTAAAAAGAATGCTGCCCCCCCAAACCAAACTCCTCCCCTACGCCTATGTGTAATTATAAGAATTTACTAAATTTGCCTTCTTCGTGGACAAGAGAATTATGGGTCAACTTGTAGAATTGCAGACGGTAATAAATTCAACAGCCCAGTTTCAAATTTCCTCGGACATTATAAGGTTTTACCATCCATGCAGACTGCGGTTTTATTTTTAATGCAACAGTTCACGCTTTTTTTGGATTGTTCAATTTTAAAAATTGTTAAAACATTTGTCCAACTAAAGGTTGGCGTGGACGGGAACCAGTGTATTGGCCTTGATTTGACCCAGCAGCCCGCTGGGTCAATCAAGGCCAATATACTTTTGGAGCACACAAGATTAATCGTAATTCTTTACCGCATCACAAGGCGATTGAGTGTGCTTATTTATTTATTAAATCATTGGTCGGGAAGAAACCACAATAAACAGTCCCACACACGAAGAGTTAAGATCCATCATGATAGGAGCAGCTGCGCGATACTCGGCACTCGGAATCAAAATCCCTCAAGTGCATCTTCCTCCTGGATTTGGGCTGGCGATATCATCAAATTAATTCCATCACTCAGCACACATATCTAAGCCTGACTAAAACAATCGCTTGAATATATCAACGTTTCATGTCAAGAACGGCATTATTGTGATTATTTTAGCTTTGAACAACATCGTCTTATTGTCCCTTTATAAAGGTTATTTAATCTTCTAGGCAGTAATAATGAGCTATAATGTCATTTATGTATTGTTTTTACGGAACCGCCAATTTATGTTTTTATTAATTATTGTATTGTCTTATGTGTATTTTATCTATTCGTTTGTTGATGATGATGATAAATAAAAAGTCTTAACCGAAAAAAAAATCAAATAAGAAAGACGAAGAAATAAAAGCCAACAATTGTTGTTGACTATTTATATAAATTTCTGGAATTATTAAGAACTAATTTTTTTTTTACATCTCAAATATATTACTATATATATATTATAATATACAGATATAAATCTATACTAGAAAGTAAGTTGAAAAGGAATATAATGATGTGTACAAAATATTGATTGTTCAGAACATTTTAAAAATATTTTTATCATAATTTTTTAGATAAAACTCATAATTTCAAAAACTGACACCATTTTGAAAATAACAATATGAAGCACTTTGATGTGAAACTTTTTTTTATATTTGTATCATTAAACTTTTCAGCTTTACTGAAAGATATAACTGTGTTGATTGAATGCTTCAATAACATGCTTTGGTGCTCATTGACTTCAGCTCAAATATGTTTTAGCTCTCAATACAATGCCATTCCAGTCACAATGAAAAAACAGACCCTTCAATACTTAGAGAAACAATGATTTAATTGCTGTGAATTGACTTAGCTAAAAATTGAATTACATTTGGAGATTCATCCAATGCAAAGAAATAATGGAGTAAATATTTGCAAGGATTGGTTCCATCCCTATCGATGTACCACTTAGAAACAAAGTATTTATAAGCATAATCTGGAATATTAAAGTTAATAAGACCATATCCGAATGTAGAATTATGGATCACTTGTCGAATTGCGGACGGTAATAAATCACAGCCGCAGTTTCAAATTTCCTCGACATTATAAGGTTTGTAACCATCCATGCAAGGACTGCGGGTTTATTTTTAATGCAACAGTTCACGCTTTTTGGATGTTCATTTTAAAAATTGTTAAAAACATTTGTCCAACTAAATGTTGGCGTGGACGGGACCAGTATATTGGCCTGATTGACCCAGCAGCCCGCTGGTTCAAATCAAGGTCAATATACTTTTGGATCACACAGATGAATCGTATTTTATACCGCATCACAAGGCGATGAGTGTGCTTTATTATTTATTAAATTAAATTGCACTTACTCTGGTCCAAATTAGATTATAGAAGAAACTAAATTCTTCTCTCGGCTGCGGCTAGGTATGGTGTTTGGAATTGAAGTTCCCTCCCTTCAGAGAACTATGGTCCTATGCGTCTAAGGGGAACTAATTTACCATACTCCATCTTTACCCTCAATCATCGCCGAACAATATTTATAATTTTTAAGTACTTTTAAGATGCGAATAGTTTATTCAATATTCTTGGCGATGTTTTAAATGATTCGATTTAGTTATTTGTGTGTTTAAGTTCTTATCGCCGTAAAATATTTTAGCTCATCTCCAAAGCTAAAGTTGTTAAACTCTGATGTTTTTTGTGTTCTTATTTAGCTTTGGTTCTTATGTTTTTATGTAAATTCTATAAAATTGACTGTGAATATAAAAACCCTGCAAATTGCAAGCATTTCACAAAATTATTTAATACATTAATTATAAATATGCATTAAGTAAAATAATTGCATTTTAGTAGGATGCTCGCCAACGCTGCTAAATTTTTTTTCTTCTTTTAACGCGTCTGCGTTCCATGTAATTCATGAATTCCATTCTTAAGTCCGGTTAAAAGCTCAATCAGTCTCAATGGAATCCCAGTAATGAATCTTGGTGGTAAGTTTTTATGTAGAAACCTCCATGTGACTCCCCCTGTATATAAATGATATTTGCAGTAATGTTAGGTCGAAACGAGCTATTCATCTACTGAGAGTATTTCTCAGAATACGTCTTTGATGTGTTCGGTTTTCAACCTCACCAGATGTGTGGAAGTTTTTTGGCTCTTAACCACAAAATATGGTGCAGTTCTTTTAGGGAACTATTATTTTAATGGGTTTAAGTTGTTGTTTTTCGTATTAAAGACTTCAAAAATCAAAGTTCTTATATGTTTGTTTTTTGGACACTCCAACTTCTATATTGTATTTTTTACCTATTCGATATATTGTATACTGTAAATAAATACCTTGCTAAGAAAAAATTAAAAATATTAAAGAAAACTCAATGAAACATAGGGCATTTATACACTCAGAGTGTAAACCTCCCCGTCACGGGGTCCTTATGAGCCTTCCAAGGCGGATTTTTCACTACTGGGGCGGCGTAGAGGGACGGGGGAGAGGTTCCCCCTCGACCGGAAATTCCGAGAGGAAGACGCTCCCGGCACCCGATTTTACAGCACAGCGACATTTATTGACAGAGTAGGCTCACTTGAAATATTATAGTATTTAGCTCGTTTGCATCTTAATTCTGCACTCAGAGATGCCAAAATTTAATCACATTGTTTTTTTTGGCATTTCCGACAACTCCACAAAGTTTCATTTGAATCCGTTCCGTAATTTTGAGTTATCCTGCTGACAAACAAACCAACCAACAAACCAACGCAGTGAAACACTACCTCCTTCGCGGAGGTAAAACTAATACACGAGATCAAGACACCTGAAAAGAAACTCCAATCCCAGAGGTTGTATGTATTTCTTTTTTCTTTCTACTTGGTAAAATTATCATGTCACCATTAAAGTTTTTCTTTGTTTGTTGTTAAAAAAATGTTCTTTCAATAGCTTCTTTCCTTTTTAGTTACTTAGGATTGGATAGGAGTCTTAATGGAGGATTCGTACCCATTAAGCTTTTAAAGTTTAAGTATACCTAAGAAGCCATGAAGGATAATTACATGGAAAAATGATTTACCTCCATCCTTTAATGAATCCTTTACGGAAGCTTTTAAGGTCGATTCTACTATTGAGATGGTCATTGATATATATATATATATATATAGATAATATAATATATATATATATATACAATATATATATGTATCTAGATGAGTTAGGTCCAATTATAGTTCTTGTATAGAGTAAACCTATGTTTGTTAGATATAAGAAAGAATACGTCAAATTTGGATACAAAGACAAAAGTGGCACATGTGCTCAATATCTAAATCCTCTTTACCATTTGTCCGTCTTGAGAATTCAAAATTCAAAATGGCACCCATTGAATACGTCTATCATTGGTCATGGATTATGCATAAAAATGACATTTTGGTTTTAATGTTGATAATAGTTTATATTTAGAAGTTTTGTGAATATAATTGGCAACATTTAGAGGTTTTAAAAACAAAATATAAGTAAATCGGCTACAAAATATTTTTTGAGTAAAAAAAATAGTTTTTCGGCCAAAAAAGTAAATAAAAATTATAAAACTTAGATTTTAACTTTCATTTAAAAAACAGTTATTAATTAATTAGTGTAAAAAATCGTAATTAAATTTATTTAAATATCCGATCAAGAAAATACGCTGGATTTATCCCATTAATATAAAAACATATCTAGAACATTACTAAAAATATATTTCATTTCTTCGACTATAGATTTGAAATATATATATTTTGGGAAACGCTTGGCTGGACCTGCTGCATACATTTTTTCCCTCCTTCCCCTTGTATAAAAGCCATCTTGCTTAATGTTTCTAACTCACGTAGAATAAGGATTGTTTTGATGTAGTACCTTCTTTTTCAATAGTATTTCATTAGCTTTTTGTTTGTATAATATTTTATATATATCAATATCTGTCCGTTCGTCAAATCATTGTGAAAGTATTACTTCCTTATACATATGGGTATATGACATAATTCCCTATCAATTCCACACTCGTCTCCAGACGATGAACACTAAAGAAAAAGTATATGAAACGCCAAAAAATAGAACATAAATAGTGGACTAAAAATAGAATGTCCACTAAATATTAATAAAATGAATCTACTTACTTATACAATCCTTTCAATGACAATGGGTTATGTTTAGTAATCAATCAACATGACCATCATCAGCTCATTAATAATCTACATATACGCTTTTACCTTATGTATGTTATACGACGGAAATCCTCTTTCCGTGTGGCATTGCCAATAAAAACCAAACATACACTCATAGCGGGTAAAGTAAATAGTTATGACTTGTGAATAAAGGTTTGTCCATGGTGTCCTAATACACATATTAGTTTTTATATCTTAAAGCGTCCAATCCATGACGGGTCTTCTTTCTCCAGGGCAAAAACACCCTTATCGAACTTAGTGTGCCATCTCTGGAGAGCGGAGAGGCCAGGGCAGGAGTCAGGGAAGGTAAGAGCAGGTTTCCTGTGGATATCGTTTGACTGTCCTGGCGAGCTTGATCCGGATCAAGAAGTAGGAGCGAAAGTCGGGTGTCTCCATTTTCAGCGGCGAGTAGGATGAATGATAGAAATGACGCGATTACTCACCTTATATCCTAACCGGAGTGGCGCCATACAGTCTGTTTCCATGGAAAAATATGCGATAAGAACGCTCCCGTTGAAATTTTTGAGATAGCGTGTGAACTTTTCGGGATAGCTAAATTACGTCATTATTTATGGAACAACCTAATATATATATTCAATACCATTAATAATACACAATTTACTTTTAAAGTACCGTAATGATGATATTTGAGTATTTGTTTACCTAAGTGGTTCAATATGTATTATACCCCCATTTAAAGTTCATGGGAACCTTTTTGATACTTAATAGCTATGTTTTGTTTGTTTATGGTCTTAGGAAATATTTTTTGCAGGGAATAAGTAGCTTATTTTCAGTAAAGTCTTCCATTTGATAAGAAAAAAACGTATATATAATCCCTTATTGTCATGAAAGGAATATTCTCATTATTTTTATTGAATAAATAAAATTTACTTCAGATTATTTGTATGTATGTTATATATGTACTTTCCTTAATTTCGTAATTGCGTCCCTTACTACCATATATATTGATGTACATAACATAAATGAATACACAGACACACATTAAATAAACGTGTGTTCTTTTGATAGTAATGATGATGTTTGATGACGAAACTCGCTTCTTCTCTCGTGGAGAGTGATTCTTTCATAAGAAGCCTATAGCTTGATTAATATTACTGTGGTTATGGTAATGTGTAAGGAATAGTTATTTTTATAACAGCCGGGACTCTGAAGAGGAAGACCTTCAAACCAATTAGGATTGCAGTGCTTTAAAATACTGCATTATTGAGCTGAAGTCATGAACTGAATTGCTGTTTATCCTCAACAGCAGCTGTTTTCCGCCATGCCCTTATTATTCCCTTACTGTTTTTTGAAGCCAATCACGTACAAAAAATCTAACATTTTTGTGCCTATATGGTTCGATAGAGTTGCATCCAACTGCTATATAAATAGCATTATAGCATTAAAATTTAGTCACTCGAACCTCTAGGATATCTTTAATGTGGTACACCAAAAATGGCCATCCCCTCTCGGGAGTATTTCGAACCTGGCGCCCCACACATTGTGAGTGAACACGCCTTAATGCACTTAGCTATCACACTCCCTTTTTACATTTTTAAATCTCTACTACACTTATGCTTCTGAAGCGGACTTTTTGCTCTTCTAGTGGAGAACGGCGAAGGATGAAATATTTGCAAGCATCAAGTAAAAGCTTTCAATATTTATTATTATAAATACATTTTACAAATATGCGAAAAAGGATGCATTCAATTAAGTTTGCAAATAGGTCATAACAAACGCCATCACGCCTACCCCCCCCCCCCCCCCCTTGTTCCACAAAACACAATATATTACCGCAATATTTAACAACAAAGAGTTAATGCAAGCATTGCAAATATGTTGGTATTAGAAATGTGAAACTTTTTATTTAATCATATTTTATAAGGTTCGTTTAAGATCATTGCTCATCCACATTGTGTTATAATACTCTTTGTTTCAGAGTTTTAAACGTTTAATTCATACTAAAAAATGAAGATCAAAGACCTAACATGATGCGTAACAGCGGTTCGTTTTTTCCCGCTATCAATTAAAATTCTAAATGCTTCCGTATCTTCCGGTGAACACTTTTGGCGAGTCCCTCCAATATCTTCTTGCATCAAACTCATCAAATTGGCAGTTCCAAGAGCTTATATATATATATATATATATATATATATATATTATATATATATATAATATATATATATATTATATATATATAGAGTCTTAAATATATATTTTGCGTTAATCCAAGAACGACCTGATATACAATATTCCTTCATTTGGATCTTTAGATTCACGCTGTTCTGAAACTTTATATCAGAGGGGATTTTTTAATTTTATTTAATCAAATATATATACATAATTTATACTCTCACAACATAAAATCTGAATGACTCTTAATAAAGGTTTTGTATCGTCATCAACTCCTTAGCTTAGTTCTACTCTTTAAAAAATTGAAATGGAGATCGAGCACTAATGTAAGAATCGAGATCCTGATATTTATATTTTAATTATACAATAATTGCTTTAAATATCATTATTTTCTTAAGCGCACCTTATAAATATTGCAAATAATTATCCTTTTAGCGCTCTGCATTTCATTAAAGAAATGCATAGGGAATTAAATAATGAAGTATTTGGAGTCTTCACCTCTGGGGGAAACCTTTTAAAAAATGCATAATGTTAAAAGCATACTTTAAAAAAATATTTTCATAATTTGAAATATGTAGATTATTTGTATTCAATCTTATGTAATTGGCAAACATTTTAATAAAAGTACCAAACCAACATATGATAATGATGGTTGTATTTGTGTTTGTCAACATTGTTGGTAAAGACAAACAAAATAATAATAAACAAAGAGAGAATGTGACTTCAGAGAAACTAAGTGGTTTAGAAAGCAATATATTTTTGGTGTTTATAATACCCCCTAATATATATATATATATAATACGAATTTTCTGCACTATAATAATTCATGATGACATATTTTAAAACTTTTTCCACATATAGGCGCACTGCATTATAAGGCGCTACATTAGACGTTGGGGTTCCGTTTATGCATACACTAGATGGGGCTGCACTAAATATATAATATTGATCCATATATAAGGCGCATGTTTAGTTTTGAAAAAAATGAAGGTCCGAGGTGCGCCTTACAGTACGGGAAATACGGTGTATATATATAATATATATATATATATATATATATATATATATATCAATCGAGAGAGAGAAAAAAAAAAATAGAGGAAAGTGAAGAATGAAAAATTGAAATTGCCTATTCATCTGCAACTTTGCGAGAACGACCCCTTACTTATGTACCATCATATTAAAAGTACATGGAAACTTTTGGTATTGTGTGAGTTCATATTTGAATAACCCAGCCTATTGTCTTGATGCATAAAATTCATGATTAGATATATACTTTCAAAAAACTTATCTACAATTATTTGTCAATGAATTATTACTATGATTATTAGTATTATTCACAATAGATTTTCTTTAATGGATAACATGCTTAGCGAGGATGACTCATCATCTTCAGAAGGCTAAAGTACACCTCAATTTGTTTCCCGTATTACTAGTTAACAGGTAACAATAGTTGGATACTGAGAAAATAATATGCTGTTAGACATGATGTAATAAATAGCAGGTTGGTATGAATGGAAAATTCGAAAACAAAGAAAACCTTGATGTATTTTAGCTTTTAAAATAGCTTCCAAGACTCAAAAGCGGATCTAGAGCAAGCAAACTATTATGGAAGTATGAAACGATCGTTTAATTTCATGTATTTTTTTTAAACTGTGGTATAAAAAACTTCTATCTTTTATTAAAAACTAAAGTGTTGATCTACTTATATATTATATTTTCATATAGTTTTATAAATCTTCTAAGCAATAAAGAGAGAAAAAACAATAATAAAGTTGTACAGTAAAACAAGGTTTTATTATTTCATTTAAGTCACGTGTGATATATTTCTTTGGTTTTAATAAAAGTAATAATACTTATCGATGTAAGTATTTTTAGGTTATAATTATAAGCAAGATCACTTTCTGATGGTTTAGAGCAGTCGTGCTGAATGCTGAATATGTATAAATTGTGAAGAGATGGCCGAGGTAGTTAAAAACAGAATATCTATTGATAAACTTCAAGTCCTTGTAAAAATAATTGGTATCCTGTTAATTTTCAATCGTCATTATACTTTATTTGAAAAATTAAAGAATGATCACAATTTTAGTTCGGAAAGAAATATGTCTATAAAATAAAATCTCAGTCAGAGTATAAAAGATAGTTGCACAGAAAATAAATAGGACAGATCGAAACGGAGAAAAAACCACAGTTCATACGTGTCTCCCAAAGCGGATGGGACCCAAACTACCTCAATAGAATTGATGAGAAAATATATCCGGGACAATATTGGACCTGAAAAGACATAAAATGGGCAAATTAGATAAAATAATATACTGGAACATGACAGTGCTCCCAAATATAGATAATATCCTCAGATGTACTTCCCTTCAACGCGGCCTCCGTCCAGGCGTGGAAGTAAAAGTGAGTAGAATTCATGGGGACTCCCAAATACATAGGTCTCAGCAGACTATTCCTCCTAGATCCAGAGGTGGACTGGGATTATTGACATCGAGATTCACGGGAATATCTGGTTTCTCATGATATAAACGGGTCAAACCTGTGGAGTTCCCATGGAAGATATTTTACATTAAAACGTGTGAAGGAAAACCTCAAAATTATCAACAAAAAAATATCAATCTGAAGAGAATTTGATCCACCTGTTGAGGATCTATTAGAAAAGAATGGGATCAGCTGTTCCTATAATGAAACCCCAGAAGTAAAATGTCCCATTCAAAAAAAAATATAAAGATCCGTTCCAATCAAAGGGAATGAACAATTTACTTTTGCTGAGATACCCATTCATCACAGGATAATCTTTCTTCATAATTCATTGAGGACAGGTCTTTAATTCCCAAAAAATATTTTTTTCCTCTAAAAGAGGTCATCATGTACGAATCATCCTGAAGGAAGACATGAGGAGAATCCACCTAACGTACTAGATGAAAAAGCCTATGTTTAGTTACAAAAATAAACATCAAAACATAATTACGTCAATCTTTCATCCCCAACTAATCTCAAAGCAAACTTAAATAAAATAAAGGATCTTCTATGTACTCCATTATATGGGCGAGGGAGAAACTCAGACAAAGTCTCGTATGCAAGACACTCTAGTTATCAATTTTATAAAAACATAAAAAATCTGGAAAAACCTAACTGAAAGTTTATTTTGATCATCCCTTCGTCACGGTTCATGGTAAAGCAGCTACGTTGACCATATGAAAAATTGTGGTGAGAGAAGGTTCCTAATGTATTCTAAAAGCTGGCAGATGAGATTGGATGAGTGGAATAATAGAGATGAAAAGTATTTTCCCCTCTCCATTATTAAATGAATTTTTTCCTTTGTTTTTAATCATAATGTCTATAATAACGTCTAGTAGACGCTCTCAAGTATTCTTCTTAAGGCATCAAACTGTCAATCATTTACAGACGCCGTACCTTTTATATACACATCACCAAAAACATAATGTTGATATATTTTTAAGGACTAAACTGTGCTTAAGAATATATATACATATTTGTATATATATTTTTAAACAAAATCAAAAAAAAAATGAATTTTTTTAACTAAATAATAAGAATAAGATTAAAAAGTAGATTGGCCACTTTTTTTCTTATTTTGGAATAATTAGACACATGAAAAGTACATGTAAAATATGTAGTAATGAGTGTACTCTATTCTTTGATATATTGAATAGATACTTATTAATTCTACTTCATTCGATAATTAATATGTCATCAATCACCTTTCAATCTTACTCAAAGGTCTATATGCAAATATTTTAGAGCATTGTGCACCTAGGCAAAGCAGCTTATATCTATTATATATATATATATATATATATATTATATATTATATATATATATATAGATATATATTCATATATTATATATAGATCTATGTATATATATATTTACATATATGATATATAGGTGATTTTTAATAACATTGATTGGTTTCTATTTACAACGATTTAAAAAAAATTGCATTGCATGAATTGTATAATACAATGAAACATGAAGTTGAACCTACCAACAGGACTAACATACTTATTCGTGTTGAATGTTCTACTATGGACATTTCGAAGGTAATGGTTTTTAAAAATTACAATTTTTTCAAAAATTAAAGACTGCATCACATGCAAAAATAAAGACATAATGAAAACTTTAATACTCGAAGGCTACTCTATACCTGTCACTGAAAGAATGAGAGTTGAGGGGAATGACACTGGCTGCTTCAACCCAAACTTTTGTCCTTTATGGTCCGATTGCAATCATGGGACTTTGCTTGAGAAATATACGCATCCTCCCCCCGACAACTTTAAATCCAAAAAAAAATTTGAAGAGGTTTTATAGAAATTTATTTAACTGTTAAGTAAGTAGTTTTATTTTTAATTGTAACTTTTTACAAGCTTTATTTGTGTTATATTAAGAAAATATTTATTTCCAAAGTTCTAATTTTAAAATATATTTTTACACTTTTACTTTTCAAGGTTGGAATTGATCTAATTCATATATGTAATATTTCACATGTATAACATATAATACACAATTGGAAAAAAAATAAACTGTGAACTATAAAATTTACCCAGTAACAAAATAATTCCCTAAACATTTTAATTTAAATAGTTATCCACAATTTCTTTTACATAAGAATGGGTTTGTACTTATCGGTGGATTTTATAAGTCACGTTTCAGATCATCCTGTTCGCCATCCTCTGGAGGCTGTCTGGCATGAGAACAGCGGGCTCCAGGAAATGAAAATAATAATTACCTCCGCCGAAGGAGTTATTGTTTTCACTGGCGTTGGTTTGTTTCTTGGTTTGTTTGTCAGCAGGTTTAATCAAAAAGTACGGAACGGATTCAAATGAAACTTTGTGGAGTTGTTGGAAATGTCAAAAGGAACAAGTGATTAAATTTTGACATCTCTGAGTGCAGAATTAAGATGCAAAATGAACTAAATACTAATAAATATTTCAAGTTAGCCTACTTGCCAATAGATGTCGCTGTGCTGTGAAATCGAGTGCCGGGAGCGTCTTCCTCTCGGAATTTCATCGAGGGGAACCCTCCTCTGTTCTCTACGCCGTTCCAGTCGTGAAAAATCCGCCTCGGAAGGCTCATAAGGACCCGTGACGGCGGGTTTACACTCTGAGTGTATACATGCCTCTAGTTTATTATATTTTTGAGAAACAAATATAGAACATTAACAAAATCCCACATACTCCAGTTCTTATATTCTCATTGAACATATATGATGACCAGTGAAATCTTACTGTATAAGCCTGTGCACGCATATATTTTAAAATCTATATTAATATACTTTGTACAACGTAAGTATGAAAATTCATGAATAAACAATGAAGTGTTTAAAATGATTGTTCTGTGAAAGAACATTATACCATTAATAAAATATCATTTTTATCAAACCAAAGAATCACAAATAAGAATAATATAATAAAAGCATTTATAAAAATTTGATGAGATTCTTTAATATTTTACATAATACTTTTTGCGGATATAAATAATATATATAGCAAATCAATCAGCAGTCAAAAAAAATATATATAAATCTGATAACTTCTTTAAAATATTATATCAATATTAAGGTTGGTATACAGATATGGTATACATGGAAGATATTGGTAATAATTATCCAGCGATGCACCAGGATTTGCATTCGATTGTAATAACTTACAAGATACGGGTTTAATACTAGTTAACACCGCTAGATTAGGGCACTTCTTTAATTAGTTTATTATACAGTTAGCTTTTGAATTGTAAGAACAGTCCATTCAAAATAGTAAAATCCTTGCCTTCTTTCAACAATTTTTGTCGCTTGAATGTAAATTGATCCTACAATTTCAACATCGATAAACAATAAATAAACAACTATCTTTATAACTTTTTTTAAAGATATTTGTATTTACTAAAGAAAATCGTTAAAAGGTGATACTTAAGCAATAGTTTTCGAAACCATGAACTGGACCGGTTCATCACTCTGGGCCGTCTCATCACTAGGAGTGATTTGTTATATATATATTATATATATATATATTATTTATATATATATATATTTATCTATATATAATATTGGTGGCTTTATTAATCAGTTAATAATATAGTTATTTAAGTGTTAACACGTCCGTCATTGTATTATGCCTAAGTGTACGACACCGATACAAATAAATAAAACCTTCATCCCTACTGATGAATGAAAATGTACATCTGTTCAAATGCATTATACTATATATTAAGTTGCATGTTCCTATAATAGCCGATGGAATCAAGCACGTACTCTACGTAGGTACATGTGTATATCTCAATTTGTATTTCGTCCTTGTGGAGATTTCGTAACAAATGCCATAATTAAATGTTCAACTCCTCTGGAAGTGCGTAAATATGCTTAAGCAAATGAGGTTTCAATGTCCTTATTATAATCATTACAGTCTTTTATCCAGGAACATGTATTTACTAGAGCAGGGGTGGCGAACAAGTTCATGTCAAGAGCCAAAAATTATTTAATGTGAAAGCCAAACAGCCTGACTTTGAACAAAAAACAAAAATTAAAACACATTGATAATATGACGCATATAAGATAATAATTAGAGATGTAAAGTTGAGGGATATTTTGGGCGTGTGAAAGGGAGAATGTCTGAAGGGTGCAATTGAGTTCAAGCTCCTTGTTATCACTATTCTCTCTCCTCTCTTGAGGAATATTTATTTCATTTATGAAGCAGGCCAAGTCGGCCAGAACGGAAGGTATTTATTTTATATTTGAATCTGTTTTTGCTTCTGTTCTGTATACCTGTAGCATAGAGATCTAAGGATATAGAGAGCTGATTCCTTTCAATAGCAGAGAAAACAGCGTTCTGTTGTTTCTGTGTGATCCAAAACAAACAAAGTAATTTGATCTACATCATAATAAGTTCATATTATTTGGATCGAAGTAGATTATATATTATTCGTAACAAAATACTTGAGGTATTTTCTATTTTGAAGGAGTAGACTTGATATGCAGTTACCTTCTTGTGTCCAGAGTCCCTTATTCCACAGGATTCCTGGACAAGGGGAACTCCCTACCTCATCTCTCAGCCGGACTGGACTATTCTTATTGTGAGTTGTTGAATGACCTCCTTGTCACTGCTGGTTTACCCACGAGGCTTGTTTTCTAATCAGATTCATTCTTTTAGCATATTGAGGCCAACTTTACGGCGAAAATGATGACTGAGGACAGTGAATTAATTATCCCTTCAGAATTCATCTGGGGAGGAGTGAATCAAGTACATCAAGACAGTTCTCGCGGGGGAGGCACGTGCAATCCTCCCTCCATAGCGAGGAGGACTGTTAGGCACGGATTGAGACTCATCCACGGATCATGTAGCCAACGACTAAGTTGAATGCCTAAAAGACGACCATTCCTTACTTCTTTGCTAATTCCAAGATATGGTTCTTCAGTCAAAACGGAGAGCAAGCAACAGGACTGACTTCCTTTTGAGGAAAAAATCATCATCTCTCGTATAAACTGACTTGTTCTTATTGTAAGTTATTCAATGACATCCTCAACACTAATAATCATTAAGACATATGATATTAAATACTTTATTTGTTTTTCAGCATAGGTGAGGCTCTAATTATCGTCAATGAGCATAGATCATTGAGTGGCATGACTAAATTAGGAACCGACGAGTAATCTAGGACACCGGAGAGCTATATCTTTCTTCAGATCTCTGAAACCGCCACGCCAAGGGGCAGACAGCGAGGACTTTAATATGCTTAGGCAGTTCGGGACATTCCTTGGCTGTTCTGGAATTAACAATGAAAGATTCGAGAAAAGTCACATACATTTTGTTTGCTTCCGTTCCGTATAAGATAATGTATATTATCTTTTAAGAGCTTTTAGATCTTATTAGGATCTCTATTGTGTAATATCTTCATCGACTTTCTTAATGCATGGCGGAACCCCCTCGATGGTGTAGCTTACCCCTATATCCTAATCGATTTTTTCGTATGTTTTATGTATCGCTTTTCTAGTAGGGGAAAATTAAATTGTTTAAATAAATAAAAATTAAAACACTGCTAACTATATAATGGCCTTTATTTCTTTAAAAGCATTTAGTTTCCACAATAACATAATAACCTTTCTAGAGTCCAAAGGTGTATTCAAATAGTATTCAATTAGACCTTCAAGACAGTTGATTTATATTTAATCTAAGACTTAATATGGACTGATGATACCTAGTACAAAACTATATGTTGTAAGTTATACTTATATAAACTATCAGCCAATCTGACAAATAGAAGTCTTACTCCATAAAATTATTCGATCAGGGTGCGTATGATTGTGTTGTGTAAGCAAGTTCGTCACCTAATAATCATAAAATATAGAAGAGAGGCAGAAAATAATTTATATTTCACAAAAATAAATACTGATATGAATATATACAATGTTTCTAATAGCTGTTGAAACTATACATTTTTACAATAAATAGCTTATGCTAATTAATTTTACAGTAACATATAGTTTGGTCTTTGAAAATATTAATGACCATATACCAAATTATTGATGCTTAAATTGAATGAGATTAGTAAGAATGCTTCGCATCCTTGTTCCTTGAATATCCTTACTTTCTTTCCTAAATGGAAGTCTTATACTTATACAACATTTTGAAATCTGTTTAATGAGACAATAAATGGTTGGATTCCGGTGAGGAATCAAAAATCAATATTTTGAAATCTTTTTTCAATACAATATTTTTTATTACAGCCATAGATATTTTTAAAATTAAGTTAGATTCTTTTGGCAGTCTATTATTGCATGAATTAATCAATCTTCTTAAACGTTTTCACTCTCTTGACAAACATATATTACATATTTTGATGGATATTTTAACGCTCTACTTAAAATCCTCCACAATACGGCAAATTCCTCGATAATATGGCATTTTCGCTTTACAATACAAACTGAACTAGAAATCAAGCGTAGCAGCTGTGACATCACAACAAAATAGTCAGCTGTCCCTCTCCAATTGCCTACGTCGATTATCATTGCCTCACCTTATTTATACTCTCCTTGAGAAACACCCCAAAAGAGACTCCACCGTTCCCTCAAAACTCCTCTATGTTTTGGTGTGTTCCTACTTACGTATGCATGAATAATATTCATTTTTGTGAAATAATAAGCAAATTAGTTCTACGGATTAATTTACATATTTATTTACAGATCATAGACAAACTTGAATTCCATCGCTGAATCATAATATGTTTAATATTTGTTTCGGTAAGACGCGTTCTTTTACATGACAATAAATCTTTATAGACACTAAAAACTCGTTCTGCGTCACAATTTACAATTGGGGCATTTTTATATACAATAGATTTTGGATTATTTACACCTACAGTTTCTCTTAAATAAAAATATCCGACGTTTTTAGACAAAATTTCTGTAATTTTTTCCTTGTAGGCAGGGTTTTTTATGTCCAATATTGCATCTTCGACTAGTGTTGAGCTAATCATGAGGGGAAGCCTCTCTTCCAGCGCCTTGATGAGGGTTGGTATCCCATCCATATCCTCATGGATGGAATTTATTTCCTTCCACAAGGACTCCTTATTCACCAGATCTTTAAGTGTTATTAAGGATGTACATTCATCATCCATCTCGTTGATGAATTTTTTTATGGCAGAGAAGTGAATCCAGTAATAACTCACTGCTTTTATCCAAGTTCCCTATCGCGTAATTACAGGCGAAGGTGGCAAGGGAACTTGGAGAGAATCAGTGAATTTTCGTTTTCTAGAGGCGGAAAACAAAAATAGCTTCTTCATTTCTCCAACGAAGAGATTAGCTTCAGGGTTCTCATTGCGGCAAAACTCGGCCAGTCTGTGGAATCCATGAGCCAAACATGTCACATGGATTACTTTAGGGAAGGATTTCTTCAGTTCGCCCGCCGCCTTGACGCAATACGATGCCCCATCCGAAATAAAAAGCTTTAACTGACTCGCCTGGTAATCCGGCCCAAGAAAGTGGTCAACATTCTTCCGAACCAAATTGAAGACTTTTAAATGGTTCAAGGATCCAACATTTAATAAGTCTATCAAGTAGGGTTTGGTTGGATTATCACCATCCAATGATCCCATCAACACAGCCGTCATAGGTCTGTCCTTGATGTCTCTTGTCTCATCCAATGAGATGTAAACATCTTTTCCTTGGACATTCTCTTTGATCTGGGACAGGATGTTGGAGCTCTGGGATTTCAAATGGTTATTAATAGTAGGGCGGGATGGAGGCCTTTGTCCACAATATTTTTCCATGAAGGCAATGAAATTTGGATGATTCACGACTGACAGAGGGATATTACACGATGATAAAAGTTTGGTCACATCATCTATGAAGGAGGACGAACTATCCAAACTAATTAAATTAGCTCGGAATCTCCTAAAGTTGATCCTGTGATTCTTACTATCCATGTGTCGCTCCAAAGGATATAGCTTGACAAGGATTACACTAAATCTGCAGAGCCGACAGGTCATTTTCTTAGTGCCATCATTATAACTCCAAACGTCGGAGCCACCATTGGCTTCAATCCACGAGTTGGGCGTTATTTTAGGCATTATTTATCTAACGGAATAGTAATTTTAACTCTATGATCTTCGGACACAAATTCTTACTGTGGATATACATAGAACAGAAGCAAAAACAGAGATTCAAATATAAAATAAATACCTTCTGTTCTGGCCGACTTGGCCTGCTTCATAAATGAAATAAATATTCCTCAAGAGAGGAGAGAGAATAGTGATAACAAGGAGCTTGAACTCAATTGCACCCTTCAGACATTCTTCCTTTCACACGCCCAAAATATCCCTCAACTTTACATCTCTAAAATTAACACCAATAACTTGGTCTACAGACATCAGTCTAAAAGGGGGACATATCAATGCATGGGGGCAAAATTATTATAACCCGTACGTTACGTTAGCCAACATAGTCTTATGTAGATAAACTCAAGCAAAGACACTTAATGATGAAAACAAGCAACTTTAGTAATTGAGATAATAATAGCTTAAAAATAGAGATCTGGGCCTCCAGTTGGGTGTAAGGCACAAGCACTTAGTTAGGGGGGGGGGGGGGGCTATGGCACGTCCATAGCGACGTGGGCCGTCACCCACATTCAGCCAGAGTCGCCACTGCACCTACCAAGAGAGAAGACTATATAAGCTACACATAGTTTTCACTTTCTCTGAGATATGAACAGAGCAGATATTTTCCAGCCTTAAAATGTGCATATATCAAAATGTTTCTTACATTTTTGAGTGTTGTAACTGACTAGTGAGACTTCTGGACTTGTTTTTAGTAATTCTTTGAAGACTGGTTTATACTCTGTAGTGGCCACTCGCAGCAGTTCTTTCACATGGAGTGTCAGTGCAAAATGGATCATTTTGGACTTGACGTGTTTCAGAGTGGAGAACAGGGACTCGCACACATATGTTGACGAGAACATGGAGAGCAGCTTGAGTGCAGCTGTTTTACACAGGTGTATTTTTTAGTTGGACAGCTCTCCAAAAAACAACGGGCCCATCCTTCACAAGAGATTTCAACCTGTCGTCCTCGTGCCAATTCAATGATCTCTAATTACTTGCTGCTTCATCGGTGATAAGATGGCACTTTTTAAGCAGTCGTCTCCGCATTAAAGGATCGATGGAGAAATGTGATCTGTGGTCTTTTCTGCTGCAAATCTTCAAAGCGCGCAGTGTGAAGTTCCCACACAGTGTGCACAAGCAGTCGTGCGTACTGGCTGCATCCACACTACAGCAGCCATATGCTGAATGTTGCGCAGAGATGGAAATTGGGTTAGATCGCTCTTTTTAATACGCTCTGTGAAAAGCTTCAGCTTGTTGAATGAAGAAAAAAAACTCTGCACCAGATCCGGCAGCGTTTTTAATTTTTCCCTGCAAGTCCAGGTTGAGTTTATCCAAATGTGGAGGGCACATCAACCAAAAACGCCAAGTCCAGGATGCCACACATGGTCTGAGAGCTGAGATATATTTTTTTTCTTCTCCCCAAAAATATTTTTATGCCTCCCAAAAGTTGGTTAAAAAATTCCACTTTTCCTCGGGACATCCACCTACACGTACAATGCAGAGGTAAGTCACGTGGCAGATCGCATCAAGTTCAGAAAGGAGATTTTTGAACTGCCGATGATTGAGAGCGTGCGTACGAATATAGTTCACGATTTCGTACGGGTTCATAACGTGGTCTAAATTGAGTGTTTTTGCACAAGTTGTTCACAATGTATGATACAGTGGAAGTTCCAAAAATCGGGAAATCTGCCATCACTCTACAAAGACCCACAAGTCCATTCACATATCCAATCACTGATAGTGCTCCATCTTATTGTCTGTGAGCTTATCGAGAGACAAATTGGCTTCTCAGAAACGTCCATCTGCTTCTTTCACGTCAATGCCGCGTGTTCGGTCTTTTAATGGCACAATATCCAGACGCTCTTCTTTAAACTGCCATCTGGAGAAATCATACGGGCAAATATTGCCAGCTGTGCTTGTCCTGTATGTCGCATGACTCGTCTAGAGCGACACTAAAATATGCACAATTTTCCGAGATCTGTGCGGAGATCAGATTCAATCGCTTTGTTTATGTCGGATATTCCGGTTCAACAGTGTGACGTGACAGCTGAAGATCTACGATGGCATCTTTAGTTTGATATTATCTGGACGGGTAAAGGTTCAATCACATCTAAATCAACTTCACTGTATGGTTTATTATGACGTGCTATATTCTACGCCACTTTGTAAGAGGCCAACGTCACAGTTTCTGCATATTTGCTGAATTGGTGAAAGACTTGAGCTTGTCTTTTTACCGACTTTTCAGAGTACTCACGTTGTGCGTGCGTAGTTCAGTGCTTTTGGGAAAGTCTCAGTCAATATTAGCATGAACCGGGCGAAAATGCCGTTGAAGATTTCAAGCCTTGAAATGTGATAAGGTGGAGCTGCAATTTAAACAGAACGGTTTTCCATTCTGTTCAATAAAATAATAAGCGTCTCCCCATTCTTCCAAGAAAGTCGATGTTCATCTTCGTATTTTTTCGTTTAGCCTTGCAGTTTTCCATTTTGATGACGAGTATAGCCTGCACTAGAACGCAATATGCTAATAAATTTCCTGGCATTAATCCTAATGTTTAGTATGAATACCTGGAAATAACAGAGGATTAAAGACTTTACTTGTCTTATTTATCGTTTGGGATCATGATATGAAGCGCAGGAAGAGTAAACATATTTAGGTCGAAAGCTAGGTATTCAGAATACAAGGTATGCACATTGAGAACTTCAACTTTAATCCATTCCCGGCGTGCTCTAATTCGTTCCACATACTTCTTTACATTTCAGATTATAATTTGGTTTTGATAAGATCTTGTTGATATTAAAATTGCTCTTAAGGAAGAATTAAACAATGAGGTCTAAAAACATGCAAAAATGAGAAGAGGCAAAGAGCCGCATTCCTATTGACCAAGAGCTGCATGAGGCTCGCGAGCCGCGTGTTCGCCTCACCCTGTACTAGAGTGTAAATCTCTAGAAGTATTAATATTTATAAGGAAAATATTATAAACGTGTCCATTGAAGGCCGGATCCCTTTTCGCGGATTATATATATATATTATATATATATATATATATAGTATATATATATAACAGGTCGGCTGATAGTCCCGAGACTAACTAATAAGAAAACATTCGAGGGCGATACAGCGATTATAGCGATCTTTCAATTTTTCGATTCCACTTTATAGTAATCTTTCGTTTTATCCGAAAAAATAGGCTTCTGTCTCGGCGATTACTCCTTCATTGTCCTTAAATTTCTTGCCAGCGAGCATTCTCTTCGGTCTGCAAGCAGGAAATAGTGTCTGGGGGCCAGATATGGAGAGTACGGTGGATGGGGGAAGCAATTCGTAGTCCAATTTATTTAATTTAGCCATTGTTTCATTGACTTGTCTTTTCATTGACTTGTGCATTGTCTTGGTGAAACAACACTTTTTCTTTTCAAATGGGGCCGTTTTTCAATAATTTCATCATTCAAAACGCTCCAACAAGGCTATATAATAATCGCTGTTGATTGTTTTCCCCTTTTCAAGATAGTCAATGGATATTATACCGTGTGCATCCCAAAATACAGACGCCATAACCTTCCCAGCATGACTGTTGCGTTTTCCTCGCTTTGGATTCGGTTCATCATATGCAGTCACTCAGCGACTGTCGATTGGACTCGGGAGTGAAGTGATGGAGCCAGGTTTCATCCATTGTCACATATCGACGCAAAAATTCGGATTGATCGATTGAACAGCTTCAAACACTGCTCAGAATCATCAATTCGTTGTTGTTTTTGGTCGATTGTGAGCTCTCGTGGCACCCACTTTGCACAGAGCTTTCGCATGTCCAAATATTCATGCACGATATGTCCAACGCGCTCTTCCGATATCTTCAGAGTCTCAGCTATCTGGATCAACTCACTCTACGGTCATTAAAATCATTTTGTGGATTATTTTTATGTTTTCTGGTGTAACCACCTCTTTTGTGCGTCCACTGCTCACACGACCACGTTTGAATTCAGCAAACCATCGAAATATGGTTGCTTTCGATGGAGCAGAGTCCGGATAACATATCTTCAAGCCAAGTTTTAGTATCGACGGTATTTTTCCCATAAAAAAAATAATGATTTATTAACAACACGAAATTCGTCTTTTTCCATTTTTCACAATAACAAAATTAGCTTCACTTAAAACGCATATCTCACAAACTAGTTGCAGACAGCTGTTGTATTTATGCATGTATGTTTTGAAGGTTGTACTAGCTGACAGTCATATGAAACAAATCCACTGGCGTCATCTATGTGTTAGTCTGGGACTTATCAGCCTTGTATATATATATCAGACGTTGACGTTCGCGGAAAAATTGTCGTTTGCCAAAAATGATCGTTCGTCGTTCATCGTTAATTTAAATTGAACGTTCGCGTTCATCGAATTTTTCTTATGGTGCGTCGTTCGTCAAAAACTTTGTCGTTCATCGTTTGCGAACGATGAACGACTTTCGCGAACGACAACAAAATGAACGATAAATCAACAAGTATGTAGATATATATATATATATATATATAGGTATATATCTATCTTATAAAAAAAGAACTCCGTTCTTCGTTTGTTCGTTCGTTGTCGTTTCCTGTATCTCCCGAACAGTTCATTAGATCTTGTCAAAATTTTCAGTGAATAGTTTTGAGAGCTCAGGGAGTGTTTTAGTAGGGTTGTCAACTCGTGGAATATCGTCATCTACATGTTTATTTTATTCGCCAAAACGTTTTTTGTCATTTTTAAAAATTGCCAAATTAGATTTTTTCCAAATTTTCTGTGTATGAGTATGAAGAATAAGACGTGCTTTGTTTTTTTAAGTGTTCCCGGAAAATTCGTTTTCTAATGATTACTTAAAAATATATATTTTTCTGTCCCTGTATGTCCCCCTAAATTTAACTTTGTGGAAAAAACAAATTTTTTATATGCAACATCGAACTAATCGAATTTTAATAAGGCTAAAGATGGAGAGTGATGTCAATACCCAGCCCTAAGGAATACAAAACGGACAAAATGGCAATGACGATGAAATGACGACTTTTTAAGGAATTACTTTTCATTAGAACATAACATTAGCACTCTATGAAATGGCTAAAAAAACTCTTTTTATGATATTTAAATACCCCGCCTTAAGGAATACAAAACGGGAAAAATGGCAATGAAAACCCAATGATAACTTTTAAGAAACTGATTTTAAAATGAAAAAATCCAATGGGATGACATCACTTAAATATTCGTGTAATTTCTTCTTTTTAAGATGTTTAAATACTCAGCCGTAAGGAATACAAAACAGAAAAAATGGCAATGAAGATCTTTGTCAACTTTTTAAGGAACTGATTTTAATATGAAAAGTCACATGCGATGACATCACTGAAATTATTCGTGTGATTTTCTTTTTACGAGTTTAAAATACCCAGCCTTAAGGAATACAAAACGGAAAAAAAA
>CP045905.1:14300189-14316421 GCA_013387185.1 Caligus rogercresseyi | reverse complement strand
AATAAGACATATAATAGTTTCTCATTAGATATTAATGGATTGATCTTAGATTCATTAAAATATATCGCTCTCTTTTGGGAAAGGGATTATCCCCATAATAATTTATAAATCCCTCTTCAGATAGATATATTAGTTTAAAAGAGTCTTTGTTGAAATAACTATTTGTATAAAGGATATCTTTTGATGATCAAAATGATGGTAAAGCCTTGACCCTTAGAGATAATTAATTTTAGTCTCATGACATATGAGTTCAAGAGCAGTGTATTCAACCTTCATTTATCTTTTGAAGTCATTCCCAAATACTGAACTGATTGCGATAATTAAAGATTTAAACTTTCAAACATCATTAGAATTGCTAATTTGTTTTTTTGTAGTGATGTTCATAGTAGACAATATATACGGAGGCTAAAAGTTGTTTAAGAAGCAAGTTAGCTATTACATCGCTGCATAATTTTATTCAAATAAAAGAAACATCTAATTTTTTTTTTTAAGAAGCTTTCCATTTCATATTTTTATAAATATATTTTTTGTTAGATAGTTTATATTAAACATGCTTCTATTCATTACATATGCATAATTTTATAACGAACATTACAAGAAACCCCTCATTTTATAAAAGTTGTATCTCAAATGTGGTAGAGCAAATTTCAATACTTTTATTTTAGAAGGTAAGAAGATAATTTTAACTTCATATATAACCACAGTAAAAAGGTCAAAAAATGACAAGGACAAACTTATACTTCTCCGTGGAGATCATTGCCAAAAAAGATCGTTGGGATATGGCAGGACTCAGCCCCAAGACTGTACGGAAACCCTAGTAGGACGAGGACATGGGTAACACCACAAATCACCCTGTCTTGTATATGTCCTTGGACGTTGTAGCGATCATGCCTTTGATCTGATTCCTGGCGGGCTATAGCTTGACTGCGATGGAGTACTTTGCTCATATGAGATTTCAAAGCCTTCCAATGGCCAAGGGGAGCCCCAGTAGACCAATACTGCCCTCAAAATGGACGGATTAACCAAGATATATATGGTAGCTACGCAGGCCTATCTACAGGAAAAACAGCTGTCTGATTCAATGAGATGTGCCAGATGTAAAATAACTTGGTTGTCACTTCTACGATGCTTCAAAATTTGATAATATGCAGCTTTTTTCTGAGGAAAAAGATGTAGACAAAATTGGACCTTTGAAAATCAGGAAATCGATTCTTAACCCTAATACCTAAAACTAGCATTTTCTACGGTCAAACACGGCCGTTGGGTCATCTGGTTATGAATTATATGTTATTGGATTATGTCAAAAAATTATTTTTATGACGATATCGTCAAAAAATATTAAACTAAGTTAAAGAGGCATAAATAACAAGTGGCAAAACGTATTTTTGCTAAATAGGTTTATGTTCTTCAATAATTGCCTAGGATAAACAGTAGTGAAGGTATTTATTTACTCAAAATAATTTCATGAAAAGAAAATACATTCATTTATTTGTATATTATATATTATCTTATGGACAGTGGAATAAAAAATGAAGCCAGACTCTAAAAACATTATTCTTTCATTTAAAGAAATAGTTTCTTTCTCTTTTTATTCAACTTTTGATATATAAATATACTCATGGTAATGTGTCAAAAGTCAAGAATAATTGTATCATTTTCTACTTAACAAAAAAATACGCATTAACTTAAAGTTTGTGTGTGTGTATGTGTTTATGGAGGAGGAAGGTGCAAATTTTGCAAACATAGTCACGAGTTTCCTCATATCATTACATTATGAATATTCAGCAACCTAAAGGCATATCAGATAAACTTTTTGGCATTGATAAGTCGTATTTATTTAATAAATTATGAAGTACCTACATAGTCATATTTTTATCATTAGTTTAAATTTATGCATTGTTTATATATATATATATATATATATATATATTATATATATATATATATATATATAGATATATATATATATATATATGTTTATATATATATATATATATTCAAGGAAGACTATCAGTCAAGCACATCTTAGCTGCAGGAAGAGCGCTCAATCAAATTACGTTGTTCATGGTTAATGTACGTTTTCTAATATACAAATAGGGTAGGCAGTAGTCCCCCTTTTGACAACCTCTTTTTTAGTAGATTCGCTACTTTATTAAAGCGGCATTAACAATAGGACAATAGTCTTCTAGGACAAGGAAACTAAGGACGTCAAGGCCCTCAAAAGAATCACGAGACCTCTAGCAGAAGCAGAGTAGGTCCTCTAGCAAGGCAAGGCGGGGAGGAGGCACAACAGCTGCTACTGTGAAAACGTTCCCAGAAGATTGTTCGTCCGTCCGTCAGGGGAAGAAGTGCTGTGTCCCCGGATGTCCTCCTAACCCTCTACCGTGTCTCCGAGCGAGCGTGGGTACTCCGGTTCCCTCTCATGTGGAGTGCTTTGTGAGATCGGTGCTAACTACAGTGGCCATGGGCCATGTGGAGGAAGGAAGGAAGTCTATCCTCTTCCTCGAGGGACTCGTGAGCTAGCTAGCTTCGACTCCTGGAAGCTCCCCTCTCACGCTTCCCTTTCTCCTCCGTCCGGAGGTCCCCTCCCTCCCGCCACGAGCCACCCGGGGACGCACAGCTTCAGCATCGGGGGAAGTGGAAGTCCTCAACACCGCACGGGAATCTGAGACCTTTGGCTGGTGGCCCGCTCGCGTCAAGGAGATACGGAGAAAACGTGGCCGTCCTCTGCAGCTCCGCCTCCGCCGGGGAGCTCCCGGGCTTGAACCAAGTGGTCCACCAGGACCGGACCGCCTTTGCCCCCGATCCAACATGCACACATCCAGGACAAGGACTTTTATTCCTTTTGGAGCCCGCTGCCCTCGGAGATGGAGGACATTTCTGCAGAGGACGAAGACTCCCACGCCGTCTTGTCAAGTCCATCAACGCCTGCTCCGTCAAGTCCATGCCTGTCAAGTGGTCTGTCTCTGCGGGTCGTGAGCACGGACGAGGACACGCAGCGGAAAGCCAAGGCATGCACTTTCGAAACTTCACACAGAAAGTCCTCTTCAAGAGCAAGACGGAGGAAGTCGAGCGGCACCTGGAGGCCACGCGGATTCAGAGCACCTACGGCTACACAGAGGAGTTCCACGTGCCCAGTGAGCTCATGGGCCTAGCCATCGGAGTCCACGGGGCAAACATATAAACGGGCATTTTACGGCATGGAAAATGCGGAGGTCACGAAGACTTTACTCTGCTTCATGGTGAAGAGTCTCTGCTGCAAGTACGAAGACGTGGTCGCCATGGTGCCGCTGCCAGCAATCAACTCCTCTGTCATCAAGAAGTGGTATGCCAACGTGCTGCAGGTGCTCGTCAAAGCTGGCAAACCTGAAGCTGCTTGAAGACGACGAAGAATGAAGCAGCAAGAAAGAAGAGTTCCTTCAGCTGCTCTCGGGGCCTGCGCCTCCCAGTGACCTTGAGTACCTCAACTGCACCAGGCCAAAACCTGCAAGGCCTGGCTTGCGAGACGTGCCAGGCTGGTACAGCCAACGTGAACACTCTGGTACCTCCAGACCTTCGCCAATCGCCAGATCTCAACCCCTGTGACTACTTCCTGGAGCAAAGTTAATTCTTCTAGCCTGTTAAAACTTCAACCCCAATAGAGATAACTTCACTTTATAAAAGATACTTAATAAATTAAATGAACAAATGTCAAATGTTTGTACGAACTTATTTATTTTTGGTCTCTCAGGCATTGCTCTTCCTCAACAAACAAATGAAGGAGTCCTCCTCACCCTGAGAGTCTCATCTGTAAGGCTCACAATTTGGAAATCAATGGTTATTGTCCTGATGAACCCAGCATATTCGTCTCCTTTGGAACCGTGGATCTTGAAGGAGGACTCCCTTATGGCTTCACTCCTTCTCTTGCAAATATGTAGATTGCTTCATGGTTCATGTATTTATAAGGAGCATCATTATTCTTCAATCGATACTATACACTTCTACTTGGGACCTTATATTTTGTAATGAAGCCCTCTGAACAGACTTTTTTTTATTTTATAAGATTTTCCTCTTCTTTGACATTTATATAAAGTGAAACATATTATTCCTTTTCGTCGTGTTTGAAGGAAGAACCCCAAACGACCACTTGATATTTACATATTTCATAATTCAAGTGTGATCTGACTTATTTCACA
Organism: Caligus rogercresseyi; assembly: GCA_013387185.1. Lineage (NCBI taxonomy): Eukaryota > Metazoa > Arthropoda > Copepoda > Siphonostomatoida > Caligidae > Caligus > Caligus rogercresseyi. The sequence continues at coordinate 14,312,246 of CP045905.1, read as the reverse complement.
TTTATAGATTTTATATTCCTGTATTGAAATAAAAACACCTTCACAACTTTCGTTAATTTTTCTAACGATATCAGCTCGTATTTCTTGTAACGATGGTAAAAGTATTTTGTAATAAAAATATAAGAATTATTCTAAAATAATACACAACAGAGTATTGATCTTCACAATTCTTAAGTGAAGGTAAGGTGTTCGTTAATATATTTTATGATATAATCTGTACTCTGCCACCTAAAGAAATAAATGCTTATTACTACTATAGTTAAAATTTACAAATAAAATATAGCCCATTAATAAAAATCTGAAATGAAAATAGTTATCATTGACCTTATCATGAGTATACTTGATGATAATTTATCACTTAAGGTCCTACCTAATCTTGCTAGCCTAGGAATTGCAGAGAAGTATTAATTACTTAATTATATTATTAAACGTTTTGATTTTTATATAAGACATAATTTGTCTTACTTCACTTATAGGAACTAGAATGGAGTCCTTAGACAAGATACTGCTCTGTAATAATTTTTAAACACATAAATCTGACTCTGGCCACTTCCTTTCCAAGTTACGCGAAGAAAGGGAAAAAGTTCCTTTTGTGTTATTACTCTCATTTCCCTGAATGAACCTCTTCAACGCAGCCCACAGTGACTCGATATTTAAGAAAGAAAATACATGAAAAAGCAAGGCACTGAGTTTTGCATTAATAATAACAAATATTAAAAGTATAGATATAAGTATAAAAATAGAGATCGAATGAGTGATCAAGTGAATATTTCGGTTGTATCAATCAGAGTATTTGTACGAATATATGCGGTAAATATAAAATAAGGATGAAACAAATATCCCAAGTGGAAAGGGACTCCGTTGAAATTATTTGTAGAATCTTTGAAATAAAATAAGAGTTTATTTCACTCTCATGGATTCAAATGTGAAAAACTTGGTGTAATTGAAGATTCTAGGGTCGAAACGCGACGTAAAGAATGGTAATAAGTCACCAAATTCTAAGATGATCGAATTTGTCAAAATTATGGCTCCAATCCAGGAAGGCAAATGAAAAGGGGAAGGAAGAAGCCTTGAAGTATCCTTTTTAAATCAAGAGGTCCAAAATTTTCCTTTCCCTGCATGAAGCCCATTGTTTTCGACTCCGAGACTAATATGGTGGTTGATCCGGAGAAATATATATATCATGGACATTGATATCATTCCAAATTGCAAGCCTTTAGAGATGAGACTCGAAGGCTGAGGAGGACTCCTTCATTTGCTTGTTGAGGAAGAAACATGCCTGAGAGACTCTTTTTCGTGATTGACGAGTCCAAGAGAAGTGTAGGAGGAGGCTTCATGAGTGGAGTCTCCGGAGTCAGCCATCCGAGACAGATCCGGAAGAGGGGGATGGAGGGAGGGTAGATATTTGAAGACGAATGAGTAGGAATAGGTCATGAAGAACCTCCTCTTATCGCGATCCAGGTGCCCAAAGATTCCAATTCTATGTGTAAAGTCACTATTTCTCCATCCCGAGACTCTTCAGGATGGGAGTAAGTTAATTATATATATCTCTCTCTGTGTCTTTCTCTATCTGTGTGTCTTTATCATATACTCTATATAAGGAGGAATTAAATATTCCATTTACGTCATCATAATACACAAATATAATGATGATGATAAGGCAATCTAAAAGATCTATTCAATTTCCAAAATGAATCCTTAATTTCTCGGCTTAAACACAAAAACACATCTCTGAATTTTTGATATTTTGTAGAAAAATATTCTCTTCTATCAACTCAAGGCCTCAGTTTTTTTGTCCAAAACAAAGAGGAAATCAGGAGAGCCGATTGGCTATAAAAAAGTGGCATCAAGGCAAAAAAAAAGTTTAATTTCATTACCATAGAGCTTTCAAATGCTCAAAATGGGCAATTCAAGTATAAGATATAAACAATAAAATATGTTTAATTTATTAGTTTTTTTCAAAAACTACATAAGGAACTCAAAAGTTTCCAATAAAAAATAAGGCCGGATTTTGGCCGGGAAAAGTCCAAATTTAAGAGGCATGTAACTTTGCTCAGACAACAAATTTCGAACTGAAACTTAAAACGTATAATGACAAAGACTTAATCATTCTATGGTGTAAATTTCATTTGAATCCATGAATCAAAAATTTCATTGAAGTAATTTTTTTTTGGAATGACCCATATATATATATATATATATATATATATATAATATCAATAGACATACTTCAATGTATAATGTGTTTGTTTCAAGAAGCTATACGAAATCATTATGTTTAAGGATTGTAATGCCAATAAGTTTGTCAAGTCCAAGCCTTCCATTGACTTGTCTTTTGAACGTCCAAACTAATTGCATAGCGCTGCAAAGCTCATATCTGACTGAACCTTACATCATTTAAAAGGGTAGATTTAACCTACTAAAATGACGCTATGCATGATTAGTTAGGATATTGCGTTCGAGGTAAATACATGCAACAACGAGTTTACAGAAAATAAAAAAAACTCTAAAAAATTGCTTATATTTAATTTTTTGCTCACATATCTTGTACTCTCTATGAATATTCAAACATACTTAACAATGGCGGCCATACTTTAAAGACATATACTGTTGTATCACAGTAAGAACTCGTAAATAAGGATTACCCACATATGATATAATAGAAACATGTAAAGCCTCAAAAATCGGGAGAGAAAATGCTTACTTCATATTCCAATATACCATAATAGACACAACCGGCACAACTTGTTGTTCGAGTGGCGGAAGGATTTGGATTCCCAAGCTCTCATAATTACGGCAAGTAAGGCTTGATTCAAACCCCCAACATGTCAGTGTATTGACAGGTGCGATATGGGAGTTCGTTAGTGATGGCTTTGGTGCATATAGAATATAGAGTGCCGAAGCAACGTAGAGTAGCGTTGAAATGTTTATTAGCTCGTCATTGTTGAAGGTATATGACTCTATTGTTGGATTGAACATGTCTCAGGGAAAGAGAGTGCAATAATTTATACAAATGCTCATTATTTATTTGCTATCGAATTGCCTAGGAATCTGTTAGCTTTATCCTTATTCCAAAGCTGGACTCCTATATATCATAAATAAAAGACAAGTGAAACAATGCAAACAATGATCCTTGCAGAGTCAAAACGTTTTTTTGGAGAAAAAAAATTGTTGTCCATTTACTATTATCAACTCTAGAGTGATATAATCATCTCATCTATGATTGACAACAATTATATTATATTACCAATGTTTGATATATCTTTTAGCCTACATTTCAACTAGGTCTTTCAAACTTACCAGTAAGCAATTTAATTTTTTTCAATTGGCAAATAAAATTATTTTTCTACGTCTGTTCGGCATAGTGAGGATATATTTATCGACATGAATGATAAACACCAAAATGAAAGTTCATTTTTGCCGTGAAAAATTACTTGATATAATCAACATTAATAAATGATATTGAAGGAGGCCATTCACAATGACATTGACACGGGGACGTCCGTGAGAAAACACATATTATTCACATATGGATTCTATCCCTAAGCTGCCACGAATCAAGTGATGCCTTATTTCATGATGCCAACTGGGTTTTTTTTTGGTTAAGACTTTTTTTTTCATCATCAACAAACAGTGTAGATAAAATACACATAAGAAATACGATAATAGATAAAACATAAAACTAGGCAGTTGCGTAAAAACAATACATAATTTAACATTATAGTTCATATTACTGTCTAGAAATAAAACAACCATTAATAAAGGGACAATAAGATGAAGTTCAAAGCTAAAATAATCACAATAAGCCGTTTTTGACATAAAACGTTGATATCTTCCAGCAATTGATTGTGCTGAAGTTGATGGAATGTTTTTATTATTATTACCTCCGCCGAAGGAGGTATTGTTTTCACTGGCGTTGGTTTGTTAGTTTGTTGGTTGGTTGGTTGGTTGTTTGTCAGCAGGATAACTCAAAAAGTACGGAACGGATTCGGATGAAACTTTGTGGAGTTGTTGGAAATGCCAAAAGAAACAAGTGATTAAATTTTGGCATCTCTGAGTGCAGAATTAAGATGCAAAATGAGCTAAATACTAATAAATATTATTATTATTATTTTATTTTTTTTAACGGTTATAAAATTCTTTATTTGGCTATCAAAATTATAAAACAGTGTAAAAATAACTACACTAAAATAGAGATAACTATAAATAAATAAATAAAAAATACTCTTGACAGTTGCGTTAAAATAAAACATGAATGAACATTGTAGAACATATTTACTGTCAAGAGATTATAACCTTATATACATGGACGAAACAGCGTTTATTTATTCTTTAAAAAATCCCGATGACGTCTTAAAATCCTCTTCAAAGCTTTCAGGTATACTCCTGAGCGAGATGGCACAAATCGTATAATATCTCCCGCCCATTTCCAAGAGGAGAACCAGGGTCAGGAATTTTAACATCGAGCGCCTCGTAACGAGCCGCTGCACCAAGGATGATCGCTCTCAGGTCCTCAGCTTCCACATAAGAGTTTGCCGTTAGTTGCTTAGCAATTAATGATTTGATGTTGCTTACTGCTGCGTTTAGAGCTTTATGACTAGAGGGGGAACTTTTTTCACTTGGTATGGCCCAAATAGAATATAGGCCTTTAGATATTAGGGGAAATTATTTTATTTTCAGATAATTAAGTTTTAAAAAATGCTTCACCAATGATAGCGCAGGGCAGTCAACGAATGCGTGTAAGATATTGTTGTAAAAGCAACCACAATTGTTGCAGGGTAATAAAATTTTATTAATTGTCCTGAAATTTGAAATTGGGCAGTAAATAAATATTTCAAGTTAGCCTACTCTGCCAATAGATGTCGCTGTGCTGTGAAATCGGGTGCCGGGAGTGTCTTCCTCTCGGAATTTCCGTCGAGGGGAATCCTCCCCGTCCCTCTACGCCGCCCCATTCGTGAAAAATCCGCCTCGGAAGGCTCATAAGGACCCCGTGACGGCGGAGGTTTGCACTCTCTGAGTGTATATATGCCTCTAGTTACAATTGCTCCTCTTTTTCTTTTGTCCTAAAAATCAGAGGCTGTCCTGAGACATTTCCTGTTGTTGGGCAGGTATCTTTATTTACTTTTATTTTCTAAACATTGTTTATTATGCGTCACTATTTTTGTTCTGTTTGCAGCAAAACGAATTTATGACGGTTAAATGTCATTCTCCACTGCGGCAAATAGAAGCTAACCGTTGCACTTTCAACACCAGTGGCGTAACGACACATCAATGGGCCCGTAAGCACATTATCTGCGTGGGCCCCATATGAAGTACAACAGGTGTAAAGGTCCAGTATAGGGCGGCAGTTGCATAAATTGGCCAAAAAAATCCAATTATGCAATTATCAGTAGTATATGATCACACATCACATACAGGAAAATAGCAACTGCGCACCTTGAATGCAACCATTGGTGACAGCGCATAACCAAAACCACTAAAACATTGATGGCGCACCATGCATGTCCATGAAAACATAGGCTATTTGGTGGGAGAAATCATAAACCTAGAAAAAAATTAGACGAACTAAAGCTCAAAGCGTATATTGTAAACGTTATCACTTTTCACAGTAGACTACTGACTGAAACCTCTTCCACACCAACCCGATGTTTGGCTATTGTCGTGCAGCGCGCACACAGGAGCGCGCACACAGACGCGCGACAGACCAATCCAGGACCCCACTTGCTACTACTGTGTTGTGTTGCCATTTTTTTTATCCATAACTATTTTAAGATATATAAAGTTTTTACTCACATCATAGATGCAGCTTCCGGGCCTTACTCTGCGCAAACTCTTCGATCAGGTCCTGTACATCCTGCTGCCGGGCACGGGCATCGACAGGATGGCGAGTCCAAATAGACGACTCTGTCCCATTGAGCTCCTCAGGTAGCTTTTAATTAGCTTTAGTTTTGAAAAGGAGCGCTCTGAGGAGGCCACTGTCACTGGTATTGTAAGAAAGAGCATGAGAACTGTGCAAACCTCTCCTAAGCTTGCTGTGATGCAGCTGTTCTCAATGAGCAGCATCTTTGCGAGCTCTCGCACTGTCTTGACTTGTGAGATACAATGTTTCTAGCAAGCACGGAATGACAGCAACTGAATGGGGAAATCTTCAGTAATGTCATCTCTGTAGATGTCGACCATTTGCTTTTTTTTTTTTTTTCTCTTCAGCAAGGTCTTTATTTCATTGTTTAATATATACGAAGTACACAATATACACATATATATATTAATAAAATTAAAAAGGAAAATTGTGCAGTGTTGAAACAAACATAAATAAACATTGTAGTTTAAAATTATTTTCCTCTTTAAGACCTTAAAAACATCAAATTACATAGGAAGTATAAAAAGCAATACTAAAACAAAACAAAGCATAAAATCACAATAAACGAACAAGACGTAATATTATAGCAAAACAGAGAAAAATATTAAAAAGAAGCATTAAAACAGAAGACAATCACTGGTTTTTGGAGTTCTTAAGCTTTTTGAACTTTGAGATGATTCTGGCGAGGACTCCAGCAAGACGAGGTGAAGATGAGGGGAAATATCTCACTACATCGGATCCATAGTTCCAAGTAGGACCATTGGTATTAGGAATTTTCAGTGACAGAGCAGAGTACCTTGCTGCAGCAGATATCATAATTGCTCTAAGGTCTTTTGCATCGACAAATTTCCCTTGAGTTAGGAGTTGGGCAACAAGTGCCTTGCAGTTCTGAAGAGCTGCACCAATGGCCTTAGTTTCATCCTGATCTTGTTTTCCTCTGGAAGGAGTGCCGAAAAGAATGTGTCCCTTTAAGTCTTCGTGCTTAAAGCCGGTTATGTAAGCTTCATTGAGCTCGATGAATTCCTTGATAATTTTTAGTGAGGGGCAGTCACAAAAAGCATGATAAATGTCATTGAAAAGTTTGCCACAATCCTTACAATGCTGGTTGAACTTAATTAACATCGTCGATATTTGAAGTTGAGCGGTAAACTTATGCCCATCCTTAACACTCATCAGTGAACGCAAAATTTTATTTTCCCATTCACATGACAAATCAAGAACCTCCATATGTTTTCTAGCAATCAACCTAGCATCTTTGGATTTTGGAGATCTATCAGAAAATTTTAAATACCAGGGAGTCAATGGAATATACGCATTAGAAGCTCTACGTAAAGGAAAGTAGAATCTCCCTGTTTTGAAGACAGACTCCTCTTGTATGTCGCAGAAGCGTAGGGTATTTTCTTGTAGTGCAATACTTTCCAGCTGGTTGGGTCCATAAAACAAATTCTTAAAAAAAGGTATACGATCGTATTTTTGACGAACAATGTCAATTGTGGTGCTAGAGTCAAACAACGGTGGTCTGATCCATAACACTCTCTGTAGCGCTGCCCATTCCTTTGAGTATCTAGCAATTGAGTCATTTGATAAATCAGTCCCGAACATAAGTTTCATGAAGATGCTGGAATTTGATATTTCATTCCTCCACTCAATTTGTGGCTTAGAATTAATATCAATAAAAACTCGTTTAAAAACTTTGGGTAAAATATTTTGTAGTAAAACAAGTCCTCCTCCCAATTCGGGCCTCCTTCTCTTCAGAGTTGGAACATAATTGTGGTAAAAAAGTTTTGTTAGCCATTTTTCCTCTTCTAGTATGAGACGTTCTCCTATAGTAGGTAAAGCAGTGGCCGTATATAAAATTAGTGGAATCAGTTTAAAATTATATAAGTCTATACGCTTTTGCAAGTTAAAACCTCGCCATGCTTGAGTCCATCTAAGAGCTTGTGCGTTAAGTCTTTCGAAATTTGACAAGGATGGTTGATTGCTATCCCACTCGATCCCAAGGATCTTAATAGACTTTACCACTCTACATCCACCGATAAACAAATCAGAAGACGGGTGCCAATGTCCAATGGGAAGAATAGCCGACTTCTTGATGTTGGTGTTTAGACCTGATTTGATAGAAAACTTTTTGAAAAAGGCAAGCACAACTTCTATACGTTTTGTAAGTTGTTTCTCTGAGCTAGCTTCTACCATCAAAGTTATGTCATCTGCATAAAGGTCTATGAGATGTTTTTGGTTGCCTAATAAACACCGAATCCACCATACTTCTTCTTCAACATTACATTAAGTTGTTCCATTGCACAAACAAACAATAAGGGAGAAACAGGACATCCTTGTCTACAACTCTTGCTTAATGTTATAGGATCACTCTGAAGAGTGTCAATAATGATCCTTGAAGTTCCATTATATAGAAGTGCCCTTATTGGATTAAAAAAACGTCTCGGAAGATATTTTCTAATGGCCTGAAGGATAAAGCTGTGCTTTATTGTGTCGAATGCCTTTGCAAAGTCGACTGCAATAATTGCTCCAAATTTTCCTCGCGTGGTTGTTGACCTTATGGCAGCACTGATATTACGTGAAATATCTGCTATGTTCCGATTTTCAAAAAGCCCTTATGTTGTAGCCCCAACCTTTTGTTTAGTATCGGCTCCATTTGTTTGGCTAAAATCCCTGCTAATATGCGGTACGACTCATTGAGAATAGTTAAAGGTCTCCAGTGACTCGTTGAAGTCCCATTTCCTTTTTTAGGAATGAGCGAAATCCGGCCAATAGTTAGAGCTTTAGGAAGTGCTCCCCTTTTTTCCATTTCTTGTCCGAATTTAAGAAGGTATGGTGAAATCTCTTTGGCGCATAAAGTAAAAAATTCCCTTTTATGTTGTCCGGACCGCTAGCTTTGTTATCCTTATAAAATTTTTCAATGTGATTAAGAATATTGTTAATGTAAAAACCGTAGCTGTGGGAGACTTTTTAGGACGAGGAAATCCAATTCTATCACCACCTAGCACCTCCTGGTACATATTGTGAAAGGTTCGAATAATAGCTTTGGGATGGGAAATCGTTTTTTCCTTCTGAATTATTACATCGATTCTTTTTGACAAAGAATCATTCTTAATTCCGAGGTTTTTCATTCTTTGAAGAGGGCAGCGTTCATTTTTTACCTTATTTCCCATCTCTTCCTCCGCAATTTCATTCATTCCATATGCTTGGATTGAATCTCTCATTAAGCATTTCACAAAAAGGGAACCCTCCTCCATGATAGCCTCGACATCTCGGTCTATCTTTGCCAATCTTTCCCTCTTACGGCTCAAATAGTAAATAACTGTTTCTTTGATGCATGAATTTAATTTATTTAACAGCTTGTTGCTTGAAGATTTGACGTTATAACCAATTAAGAGCCGTTTTTTTTAATTTTTTTCGAACTCCTTGTCTTGTATAAGCCAATTGGGGATCCGAAAAGGTTTAAAAGAGGGCGTACGGAACTCTACGACAACCATATGGTGATCAGAAGACGGTTCAAATTTATAGAATGCTCTCTTACAAAAGTAGCTTAAATCTGAGGACAGAAGTGCATGATCTATCCTTGAAGAATGCTTTCCGTTTCTCCACGAATAAAAATGCTCCCTATCATTATATTTCTTCATTATATCCACCAATCCCATTTGGCCAATAACAAATTCCAAGCTTTTTTTGTTTGGGTGACTATTTTTTTCTAAGTCGACGTTTAAGTCTCCTATAACTATCAGAGGTAGTGGGTCCTCATAGCAATACTTCAATATGGACAAAAGAAGTCGTGAGATTTACTGTTGGGACCGTAGGCATTTAAAACATTGAAGGAATAGTTGGGTGATTGAGTTTGCACTCGTATCTTGTGCCAATCACTTCTAAATGAATATTCGCTGACACACTCAGAATTTGCCACAGACTTGGACACCATTGTGATCACACCTCGTAAGGATGTACTACCTGTGAAAAATACAGTGAACTTTAGAGGAAGACAATAAGGGCATGAGTTTGAACAAGAGGAAGAGACCAATGACTTTATATCCTGCAAGCAAATTATGTCAGGCTGAAAAGATAAAATTCTTTTCATCATTGCATGCCTCGTTCTTCTATCTTTGCCTCCCCTAGTGTTTAAGGAGACAATTTTCTTTATGCCAAAGTGTTTAGGGGGATCCTTCATATTGAAAGTATTTTTTTTTTCTCCAACAACCATTACTGCAATAGCTTCTGTTGTTTAAGAGGAGCCTTTTCTTTCCCAGGAGAACCGTCAGGTTTATTCCTTTTGCTAGAAGATTGAGATCTTGTTCTTCGCGGAATTATTTTTGTTATGTCGATGTGAGAGTTATGCAATTTTTTCGGTACATTATCAATATTGGCGTTACTTCCCACTGAACTGTCTTCGACAGATCTTGCGTTTTCTATATTTGTAGTATTGTTCATGTTCGTAATAGATCTCTCGTTTTGGTTGTTCCCTTCCTCGACTTCAGACACACTATCTTCTTTATCGTTATCTCCACAGCTCAATTCAATTGCCTCCAAAGAGGTAGAGGTATCTTCGTCATTATTAGCCAAAGGGCCTGAGGGCTCATGACAATCAATTGTAGTCACTGAAACTACGGTTGAGCTTTTTTGACTCTGATTCTCCGCTATTATTTCCTGAGCCGGCTTTGCTTGAAGCGTTCTACAGTAATCAGCCCATCTCACATATTGATTTGTGCAGTCTCGAGCAAAGTGACCTGATTCGTAGCATTTTGCACATGTAATGGATTGACCATTGTAACTAATACGTGTTTTATGGCCTTTTAAAGCCAAAAATCCAGGAATTTCCCGTTCAGGACAACGCTTAGGCAGTAGTTACCATTTTTGATACCTTTCAATTTGCCCTCTGTAAAGACCATTTCCTTAGCAGGAGCATTAAAGGACCAGTTTGCTTGCTTGCCGAAACAGTTCGTCGTCTGTAGCGCGGCAGAGTGTCACGGGCTGTAAAAGCTTTTAAAACGTTCCGCTGTTGATCGTAGACCAGGTCGAATCGCTGGGTCAATGAGAGATGACGATGTCCAGACAGGTGTTGCAAGACTGCACTCGAAAGTATGAGTCTGCATCTGCTAGGCGTGTTCGCTCTGACTCAGCTCAGTTGCACGTCAAAATGCGCTTTCACCTTTCTCGCCAGAGTGTTCTCAAAGGCCTTGCTAACCCCCCATTTTCAAGAGGCCCTGTGCTACTTGGTTTGGACTCTTCGAAGATGCTCGCGGTAAGCAGACAGGTCTGCGATGGCGCAGTCCAGTAGCCAGGACTCGCTAAATGACAGGTCAGTTTCGTGAGACTGCAAAGTTTAGACACCACATTTGTTCGACGCTCCACGGGGTTTTTCTTTGGAGGACAACCAGACATACAAAGGAAAACTTCCCCATTAAGCGTTTCAGTGATGCTGCATTTCGCTCCCACTCTCTCTTTCTAATGGCTCGTCAGAACGATTTTTGACAGTGCCTTCATCACGTCCCCATCTGTGTCATAGAGCACTGACTGCCTCGTAGCGGGATGCCCATCTCGTCGGATAACTTCTTAAGTGTGATGTTGGAGCCGGTTTCTGTGGTCTCACTCCGATCTGCATTTATGAGCATGCCATAATCTTTATACTGTGTCCAAAAAACACATAAATCTGCCTCCACAACATCAAAAAAATGTCTCACCTCTTGTATCCTCACCACGCATCATTGAGGATAAGATTCAAGTTGTGTGAGGCACAATGAACACATACACGGACAGTCGACTCTTTCTCGCTTTCTTGCCTGAACACCAATGTATATGCCGCTCCATATAGCGCGCCCATCGTACCACTGCCCCTTGCGCTTGGAAGAGGTCCAGCCTCTCTCTCCTCCACAGACGCGGATTATCTCCTTGGTTATGTTCACTGGCGATGAGTCGGTAACTTCACGAAAGCCAACAAAAGATTATTTGACTGCAACTCAGTGGCAACCCCTTGCTATCTCGCATCAATAACGACATATCTAAAATATTGGCTCATCTGGTCCCACTTCGCCACATCTTGTGTTGTGATCCATGATCACCGAGAAGAATGAGATGAGCGTAATTCATCTAGAATGTCTTTCTGGACATGTTTGGCAAGGAGTTCGATCAGCTCGTTTGCTATCAGAGGGCTTAAGTACATGATCGAGCGAGCGAGACGGCTTATCAGC
>CP045905.1:14274281-14285700 GCA_013387185.1 Caligus rogercresseyi | reverse complement strand
TTGTCAAAATATTTTTTTAATACTCCATTTTGTATTAATTCTAAAAAAGTCCTTTACAAAATATGTTAAACTTTTCTAGTGTTTAAGGAAATTGTGAATTCTATAAAATAATATTTATATGAAGTATAATAATCAGTCTACTGCATCATAATATTTACTGAGAAAAAGATGATGTCTAATATTGGAATATGTTTAGGAATATCATTAAAATTATATTTTGTCCAGATATTCATCATTAGAAATGTATTACTTAGTGTGTAACAAATATAAAGTCCTTGACATGTCTCCTCACTCTATCAAAACCTGTGTCCAGCTCAAAATGCCTCATATTCTTAATATGAGTATGTTCGCAAATGAAATGATAATAATCCCAAGATCTCCCGCTGAGAGCCAAAAATTACACAACACTATGTGATTAAAAATCTTTTATTTCCAGATCCTGGTGTTAATTGAGTGAAGGTTTAAGGGGTGTATGACGAAGATGATTGAATGCTTACCAGCAGAACCCTGATAATAAGTGAAAAAAAGTAAAGATATTAATTATTTTTCAAGAGACAAGTAAAAATATTTGAAATTGTTTACAGTTGACATAAACAAATTTAAATTATAACTAGAGGACTCAGAGAGTGCAAACTCCGCCGATCCCCACCAATGAATCACTTGGTCTTTTTGTCATTTCCAATAGATGTCGCTGTGCTGTGCTCTCCTCTTTGAGAGCACAGCACAGCGATCTATTGGCAAGTAGGCTACTTGAAATATTTAGTAGTATTTAGCTCATTTTGTATCTTAAAGAAGTACTCAGAGATCCAAAATTTAATCACTTGTTCCTTTGACATTCCCACAACTCCACAAAGTTTCATATCGAATCCGTTCTGCACTTTTTGAGTTATCCTGCTGACGAACAAACCAACCCACCCAACAAACCAACGCTAGTTGAAACAATACCTCCTTCGGCGGAGGTAATTATTTATATAACCATCATATAAAATGAAAAATGTCTAGAAGCGTACAGAGGGTCCTTTTTGCGGATTTGGTTAGATGGAGTCCCACCCGCATGGATGTAATGGAGCGTTGATAGCGCTAAAGTGAGTCTTCGGTCCTATTTGGTTGTTAAATTATGTCTTGAAATATACTTTTAACAAAAACATCCTTTTTTGACAGACATTCAATTATATTCTTTTGTTTATTCGATAGGAATATATGAATTATGAAATCTAAAGATTTTTATAGTAAATTATACTTTGAACCTTAAATAAATAATTTACTATTAAAAACCAATACAACTAGAGGCATATATACACTCAAGCAGAGTGTTACCTCCGCCGATCCCCACAACATTCCCATTCAACATCTCTCCTTTCTACGCCCGATTTTCTATCTCTAATCATTGTTTCCTCTCTGTTAGCTCATTTTGCATATTAAAAAATCACTCAGAGACGGAAGAGGAAGAAGTTTAAGCTACGTCACTGGTTAACATAGTCCTGAGCTGATATATGAACAATAATACTTCAATGAATATTTTTTTTAGCGTTTGTTCTTTCCTACTCCCTGAATAGAGACCCCATTTCATTTAGTATTTTTGCTCATTTTGCATATTAAAAAGCACTTAGAGATGCCAAAATTTATCACTTGTTCCTTTTGGCATTTCCAACAACTCCACAAAGTTTCATTCGAATCTGTTCATTACTTTTTGAGTTATTCTGCTGACAAACCCACAAACTAACAAACGCCAGTGAACCAATACCTTCCTGCGGCGAGGTAACTAGAGGCATATACGAGTATACACTCAGAGAGTGCAAACCTCCGCCGTCACGGGCCCTTATGAGCCTTCCGAGGCGGATTTTTCACGACTGGGAGGCGTAGAGGGACGGGGAGGGTTCCCCTATACGGAAATTCTGAGAGGAGACGCTCCCGGCACCCAATTTCACATCACAGCGACATCTATTGGCAGAGTAGGCTACTTGAAAAATTAGTAGTATTTAGCTCATTTGGCGTCCTTAATTCTGCACTCAGGATACCAAAATTTATCACTTCTGGCTTTTGGCATTTCCAACAACTCCACAAAATTTCAGTACTTTTTTGAGTTATCTTGCTGGCCAACCCCCAACAACCACAACGCCAGTGAAAACAATACCTCCTTCGGCGGAGGTAATAACAGTTCACATTGCTAAACAATATGTTTTTGGAAACAATTTGGACCCTCATTTTCTTAAAGGCCCGGATTCATCAAGGCCATCTAAATGCTTAGATGGAGGGATGCTCCTCTTAGTCTTCTTACGAGTAAATGAGATGACCATATAGGTCACGAAGAATGAAGGCGTAATGCCAAGGGAAAAACGTAATTAGAGAAGGGATGAATGGTTTCAGACCATAATGCCCCTAGAAAGTTAAGAGAAATGTCCATTTGAATCTTAGATAGGGAAGTAATGAGGGGCTTAGGTATCATTAATATATAACACTTGAAGAATAATGATCTTTTTCCCCTTTATTATTGTTAATATTTGGTAAAAGTGGATATACATATATATGCCTTAATTGGCTATAGCATTTCTTCTCAGAAAAGTTGTTTCTCTATGTTTTTTTGACACTTTCAACAGATATTTTACCTCCACCGAAGGAGTATTGTTTTCACTGGCGTTGGTTTGTCGGTTTGTTGGTTGGGTTTGTCAGCAGGACAACTCAAAAAGTACAGAACAGGATTGGGATGAAACTTGTGAGTTGTTGGAAATGCCAAAGAAACAAGTGATTGAATTTTGGCATCTCTGAGTGCTTCTTTAAGATGCAAAATGAACTAAATACTAATAAATATTTCAAGTTAGCCTACTCTGCCAATAGATGTCGCTGTGCTGTGAAATTGGGTGCCGGGAGCGTCTTCCTCTCGGAATTTCCATCGAGGGGAACCCTCCCCCGTCCCTCTACGCCGCCCCAGTCGTGAAAATCCGCCTCGAAGGCTCATAAGGACCCCGTGACGGCGGAGGTTTGCACTCTCTGAGTGTATATATGCCTCTAGTTTTGAATTTGTTGTACATATTAACAAATATCAATATTTTTTTCTAATTTTAATTCCTTTGTTATAATAACAAATATATATTGACGGACTTCAAAAATAGAACAAAATATTAAGTAAAAACAACTTTCGTTTATGAGTTAAGGTACGTTTATATTTCATTTATAACGATGTACATTGTACAGGCATTCCAATTTTTATTCTACAAAGCAGCTCCTCAAAGCATAATAATGTCAATTAAGGCAATCCAAAAAATCTATACATTTTCCTGTAGCAAATATGCTCGAGCACCAAACTAGCTTTGATGATAAAGGTTTGTAAATATTATCTTGATGTTTTATATCATCTAACTATATACGGCTGCCCATATATTTAAAAATACAAATGCAAAAACCTATTTCTAAGTTTTATCTTTGCAGTAAAAATTTATGGCTGAGTGTATTTGGATTTCGTATAGTTCAATTTTTGAAGGCCATAAATTTTGGAGAATAAAATCTTAGTAATATTTTGGCACAGCTATTATGGTTACTTTGGTTTAGGAAGGTTTGAGTCACATACATATAAAAATATATGTTCATATATATATATATATATTTATATCAAAATACTATCGAATTTATTGAAAAAGAATATTAACATTTTTTTGTAGAATACTCCTGACCAATGTTAATTTGAAACTATGTTATCATTTTTTTGTGTTGTATTTATATTTAGATTATATCTTTATAGAATATAAATAAAAGGATGAAATAAACTTTACTTTAAGTTCGTTTTGTGCATAGATATTTAAGCTTTATTTTCCCTTAGCTTTAGTTTAATTTAAAAAACACATAAAGTATTTAAATGACATGACAAATCTAGAACTATACAGTGTGTTCCATCAAATGAAATTTTAAATTGCGAATTAAAAGTACTTTTTTCTTTAACATAATTTTGAATTACAATGTTCATTTATGTTTCTGTTTTAACGTACTGGCTTTAGATTTTTATATTTGACTATGTTATTGGTATTTCACTATTATTTTTTTGAATAATAAATATATATTTAACCCAAAAAAAAAAAATAGTACTAAAATACCTAAAACTCCCTCATAGAAAATTATTTGAAGGAAAATAATGGATTTTATTATTATTAAACATTTATGTCCGTTATTGTAAGAGTACATCTTTTGAAGCCTTACAAAGTTGCTGAAAATGACCCCCTCCAGCCTGAAGACAAACGACGCACGCTACAGAACATTCTTGCAAACGTTTTTTGATCGTCTTCTGGCTATATCTTTCAGCGAAGGTTTGAACACATTGTATGAGAGACTCAATGGAATCTGGGGTTTCCATATAAATATAAAGTTTTATGTTGCAGCCAAGAAGTAGAAGCCAAAGGGTTGAGATCTGAACTGTGGGCTGGCCAGGAATTTTCCAACCTTTTGTTGATGACTCGGCTACTAAACTTTTAGAAAGGCTAAAGCTGCATTTGTGAAATGTGACGGAGCGCACGTCTTGCATCCACAAAGTGAGGTGCAGAATGGTGCAACCTGGGCCAAGTATATCCTGGAGCAATTTGAGTTATGAAAGAACATTAATCGATGACAAATGGTCATCATCGTCAAGGATGTAGAACAATTGGAACCATTTCTATTAATAATGGCAACAAATATTACCGTAACACCATTCCTACCATTTGTTTCACAGATATTAAGAGGATTGTCATTACGTCGTTTTTTTTATGATGAATGCAAAATAACTTCTCATCAGTCCAAATTATTCTATCGACAATGTTTGATGGTTGCTTCAGAATTCACTGACAAAACTGCGTTCTTTGCTTTTTTATGGCATCAGTTAATGGTTAAACTGAAGTGTAATAATAAAATGGAATCGAAGATCATGTCTAACGATCATCTATAACGTTGTTTTGGTGGTGAAATTTGCTGAGAAGATCTTCTTAGAGAGCAACTGGGGATTTCATCAAAGAAACTCTTTACCTTGTGAGTCACTGCTTCTGTTCTTTTTGTTTTCTTTATTTTTCTTGTGAATGGAACCAGTCACATTGAAATGATAAA
The DNA here is from genome assembly GCA_013387185.1 of Caligus rogercresseyi. Taxonomy (NCBI): domain Eukaryota; kingdom Metazoa; phylum Arthropoda; class Copepoda; order Siphonostomatoida; family Caligidae; genus Caligus; species Caligus rogercresseyi. Next base: position 14,280,636 of record CP045905.1, on the reverse strand, counting down.
GAACTCTTGTCAACCGGATCAGCTTTTGCCGCCTTCCACTGATCTTGAAGTGAAATATACATTCTCGGCGACCTGTGGTAAGAGAAGGTGTTTTTCAAAACTCCAGAATGATCCATTTCTGTTCAAGTTCAGAAAACATTTTTTCAGGCTGAAGATGGTTGACAATCAAGGTATTTTATATATATTGATAAAAATACCCTCTTTATGAACAAAATGGCGTATCCATAATAAGATTTGAATTATTTAAGTACTTCTAATTCGTAATTTAAAAATTACATTTCTGATGGTACCCACTGTACTATTGGTATTATATTTAACATCACTTGTAGATTTAAATTATTTTAAATAAACTTAACTGAATGAAATACAAAAAGTATTACAAATGTTTTTGCCAATGTTATTATGAGCAAAATAGCGCTCCATGTGCTTGCAGAACCTTTTCTTAATATTTTTATAAGCAAGGATTTAACATTGTAGTAAATATTCATTATTTTTAAGTGTCAGTCGATGAAATCATGGTATATTTCACTAAATAACCCTCTGCAAATCTTATAAGCTTATACAATCGTAATAATCTCGTTGATGTTTTATTTGAGATCTAAGTTGCAGGTATTCTTGAGCCGTTCCAAAAAATTATTCGTGTCATGTTCGAATAGAGGATATATGTGACTTAACTAGAGAACCACATGGCTCATATGCATGATCTCTGATATTATTGATATACATTGCCATTGATGTAGGAACAAAATCCCTGATTGTACTTTCTGTGGATGGGATAAAAAAGATTTATTCGTCATCATAAAAAGAACTGGGACCATGGAAATAAAAAGATATAAGAACTTATTCTCTTCAGTTGTATTTATGTGTCCAATATAAACAAAGATTTTGTACTAAGTCATTGTAAGCTGACCATAGAGATAGAATCTATCTCTATGATCAGCTTACGATGACGTAGTACAAATTACTTTGTTCCTATTGGACACAAAGATACAGCTGATCGACGTTTCTCTGCTATTGAAGGGAATAAGCTCTCTATATCTTTATATCTCTATGACTGGGACTCAGAGTGAACAAGGCCTGGTTGAAAATCATTTCTTCGCAATCATAAGGATCCTCTATATTTCTGTTGAAGTAATTATTGAGGCAATTCCACTGAATGATCGAGTCAGACAACTTTTTTATCAACATTTAAGAAATTATATATATATATATTATTTTTTTGTACTTCAGTACAACAATTTATTTAATCTCTCATATACATACACAATAAAACATTCTCAAATAAAAAATCATCCATGTTGTCAACAATATTATTAATATGTAGTCCAAAATTCTACCCTTCTACTTCTACCTTTAAATATGTTATTTGTTTTCACGCCAAGAGCTCAATCGGCAAAGGGAGTTTCGTTTTGCAGCATGCCAGAGCCACGAAGATCCCTTAAAATAACTCACGTAGGGATGCTGGAGTCTTCATATTTGATGCTTTACCCTCCCAATAATTCGTTGTGAAGATGTGAGGCTTGATATTAATAGATATTTTGCTCTTGCAAAAAAAGAGATAGACTTCCAAGCGTTAAAAATGTGTTCATTATGAATTCACACTTTATTTGCGACCTGTTATTAAAAAACAATATTCCATCTTCTCCTCCCCTTCTCTTATGAGCATACATAAATTTTATGTCTATCTTTTTATTATCTTTTTGCAAGGGGGTTTCCCAAGGTCTGTATAATAAGGTCTGGGCAATACAAAAACAAACATGTATCAGTGTGACTACTCAATTACGTCATATATATATATATATATATATTCGTTCTCCAGTGACGTCCATGGAGTAGTTATACTGCTAGGATTACATGTCTGTTTTTGTATTGCCCAGACCTTATTATGCAGACCTTGGGGTTTTCTACTCATACCTATTAGGGTGTTTTGAGGAGCTTCACGACGCGTACATAGAGGGAGTTGTTTGTTTTTATGGATTACTGGTCATCATGGAGGTTTTATCCATAAAACTATTATAGCTTAAGTTTATCAGCTTTGCATTCATTAACGTACAATTTATATCCACGCCTTCTATTCAGTCTTCTTCAACATTATCCAGGAGCATTTTCCTGCAACACCTCTTACTGAACAAGCAAAAAGTATTAATCACCTAGATATGATAGAACACTGTGTGGGGCATGAGCTTAAATTCATTCTTTTCTCCACTTAAAAAGGTTTGTTTTAATACTGTGACGAAAAAAGAATGCCATTAAGGTATAAATATGTTGATTAAAAGATGTTAACCCATTAGTCTTTTCGCACTAAGTTCAACGGGTTTATTTATCTGATAACTATTAGAAAAGCCTTTAGAAATTTACAAATCTTGTCTCACAGATATCTGAATAAGGAAAAAAATTCGAAAAAAAAACTATTTTTTCTTAAGATATGCTTTATTTTTTATCTTCATTTTATTAAAGCGTCTCATAAACATGGAGAATTCCACCCATTCATAAATGGCCCCTATAATTTTGCTAATTAATGTTCGCCACTAATTAATCAATATCAATAAATGTTTTGGTGCTAACTTGTTTATAATTATTTAAAGTATTTTTTCATAAAAAGTATGTCAATTTATTTGTAATAAATATTGTATTTAATATTTGCCGCATATGCTATCAATAATTATGTTTTATATATTAACCTACACTATAAATCCTGCTTTTATCCGTATTTTATTTCATATATATATATATTAGCTCTCATATCAGATATCAAATGTTCAGGGAACTAAAGCATAATATAGGGCTATCTATCGTTGGTGTCCAATGATTTACTTCATACATTACAGAGAATTATGTATGAGGAACCCTTGGCCATAAAATTGTTCTCATGAATGAATTACATCAAACGAAAACTTCATTCTGTATTAATAAATGTGATTCTTTGACCCACATTCACTACTCATTGTTCTTCCTAGAGGGCAATTGCCTTTAGTATTCAAGGTCAAAGCTAGTATAAATAATTAAGTATTCCCTGCAACTTATTTTTAAATATCTGTAGATTAGTTTGAATTCCTTTCTGCTCAATTTTTGATCATAACTGTGAATACATGATATAAGATAATGAAGTCATTAATTATTGTAGGTCGATTTTATACCTTATTCTTTTAAGGAATGAGATCATTTAGTACTTTTAATGGACCTACGTTTTTAGAGGAAAAGGGATCAGATACCAAAATATATTTGATCGGTCCCAGAATTGACCACAATTATTTTATGCATACATGAATAAAAAAGTATGCCATAACTAAATAAATGTTGATATGAGTTTTTCAACGTTTAAAGTATAATCAAATAATTTCATATATGAATGAACAATATTCAAGACTGTTTTTATAGATACATCCAATCAAAGCATCATAGAGACTAATTAACATGTTAAAAGCCTTAATTTAAACTCGTTTAGTACTATTTTTATACTTACCGTCCGCCGAAGGAGGTATTGTTTTCACTGGCGTTGGTTTGTTGGTTGTTGGTTGGTTTGTCAGCAGGATAACTCAAAAAGTACTGAACAAATTCGAATGAACTTTGTGGAGTTTGTTGGAAATGCCAAAAGAAACAAGTGATTAAATTTGGCATCTCTAAGTGCTTTTTTAATATGCAAAATGAGCAAATACTAAATGAAATGGGGTCCTATTCCGTGAGTAGGAAAGAACAAACGCCAAAAAAAATTCATTGACGTTTTATTGTTCATATATCAGCTCAAGGACTATTTTAACCCAGTAACGTACTGAAACTTCTTCCTCTTCCCGTCTCTGAGTGCTTTTTTAAATATGCAAAATGAGCTAACAGAGAGGAAACATGATTAGAGATAGAAATCGGCGTGTGAAAAGGGAGAATGTTTGAATGAGAAATGTTGTGGGGATCGGCGGATGGTACACACTCTCTGAGTGTATATTTTTTTCCATTGTTATTCATATGGAAGTTCTTCATTCGAGTTTCTTGGAGGCTTGAAGGATACGATTTAAGGCCTTTCAAAATTGACGGTATATTTCATATGTTTATTGTAGTCCAACTACAGTTGTTTTATAACCCTATCAAAGTATGCTAAATAAATATATATAATATAAATGATTCCCTCTCAAGCGTTAAGTTTGCATTGCTGAATTATGAGATATTATTCATTCTATTTTCTTAGGCATTGAGTGATATTGGAGAAAATATATGCTATCTTTTTATCATCATCAAATATGTCGATAAGTGGATCATACACATACTATCAGAGAAAGAAACACTTTTACCACATGAAAAACATTTGATTGATTAGTTTTAGCTACATTAATATGGTATTAAAGTGTGTGGACGATTCCAATTATAATGTTCTTATCATTTAAATATATCGTTCAATACTGATTTTAAAGTATGTATCAAAGCATATACATCTTTAAAAGCAACTCTTTGCAGCTTCTATATTTTGAATAATAGTTCATTCTAATTAACAAACATGAGTATCAATTACCTTAGACAACTATTTCAGGTAGGATGTTAAATTAGTTCTTCTCAGGCCTAATTAGGAAATGCCGAATCATTTGTTAGACATTTTTTACACTGCACATGAATAGATCTTATATGTACGTTGGGAAGGCCCATTTCCATACATTTACATAAGGAACTTCTTCGATACAATATAACATCATTCATGCGTTGCACAGGGTTTTTGTTTTGACAAATGCATCTTTATTTCCATATATGTATGGTAGTAAAAGAATTCAACATTGTAGGTACATGAGTTTAATATAATAACAGTTTCCAATATAAAAGACTGGTTTAAATGATGAGCCAGACATGTGTTTTGAATTCATTATTGCTTGTCTTCTTTATTTAATGAGTTGAAAAGGTCAAATATGTACATCAAATAAAGAAAAGACATTTCATGTTGATATATTTATATATATTTTTTTTTTTTGCAATGTGGAATATTGAATTATGTGATTGAATTAAGTGGATATCTTTACGTTATATGTTGATGTTACATTGAAATTAAACCCAAAATGAATTATGACCATTGTAGAGTGATTATCAACTATATTTTTACCCTCCGCCGAAGGAGGTATTGTTTTCACTGGCGTTGTTTGTTGGTTGGTTGGTTTGTCAGCAGGATAACTCAAAAGTACAGAACGGATTCGGATGAAACTTTGTGGAGTTGTAGAAATGTCAAAAGGAACAAGTGATTAAATTTTGGCATCTCTGAGTGCAGAATAAAGATGCAAAAGAGCTAAAGTTAGCTAGATGCCAAATGAGCTAAATACTAATATTTCAAGTTAGCCAACTCTGCCAATAGATGCCACTGTGCTGTGAAATCGGGTGCCAGGAGCGTCTTCCTCTCAAAATTCTGTCGAGGGGAACCCTCCCCCCGTTCTCCTCACGCCGCCAGTCGTGAAAAATCCGCCTCGGAAGGCTCATAAGGACCCCGGTACGGCGGAGGTTTACACTCTCTGAGTGTATACATGCTTTAGTTTGAACATGTTTTTGAATAAGAGGATACAACAATATTAACAGTATATAATAATATACCAGTAATATTGTTCATCATGTCAAAAATCATTTGTATATCTTGCCAAAATATACTTTTTAGGTTAAAAATGAGATAATATGGTTTAGTTCTACACATTCAACCGTTATAGGTAATAAAAAAATATCTGTGCTCCATTGCAAAATATCTGATTCCGGAGCAAGCTATAGATTGCGTATTTTGAGAACATTTCACTCTCATGCAAATTTTATAAGTAAAAAAATAATGTTTATATCAATAAATATAAAAATATAGAGTTCAACGCGTGGTTATGGAAGTATCGTTTTTATATAGTAGTTTAAAAATATTATTACAGCCAGAGGAAGTATATCTGAAAGGAAGATAATATGTTATGGTCTTCACACTTTGGTGTTTTAGTGAAGTGGATAAGCAAGTATGTATTGGTGTATAGTTTATTTGGAGCCATACAAACTACTAAATGTATAATGAGTATATGATAAACCATTGTGCCGTCTTATGAACCGACTCGAGGGTTCCAACACTCTGAGGGGAAGTTTTAAAAGAATTCCAAACTATATTTGCTCATGAATTCTAATGAAATGAATCATTTTTTAATTTCATAAAGGGCTCCTACTAAATATTGATACAACAAAGGTTTTTTAGAGTTTGCATATATATCTAGGGCTATATCATCAGAGATGCAAACTCCGCCGTCACGGGGTCCTTTGAGCTTCGAGGCGGATTTTTTCAAGACTGGGTGGCGTAGAGGGACTGGGGAGGGTTCCTCTCGACGGAAATTCGAGAAGAAAGACGCTCCCGGCACCCGATTTCACAGCACAGCGA
>CP045905.1:14251638-14274181 GCA_013387185.1 Caligus rogercresseyi | reverse complement strand
TATTTGACCTATTTATATTGTCTAATTGCAATTCCTCAAATAGTTATATTTAGCCACACAAGAAATGGAAAAGTTTTCTCCTTGCTTAAGAAAATATCCATTGTTTTCCTTTCCCCTTAATATTTTTTTTGTACACACAGTGGTATGTAATTATTCAATATGTAGACGATTGTTTTGATCAACTTGCCCTCTGGGTTATAGTGTGTATGGCTACGTTCACTGTACGTATATATGCATGGCATTTGTCATGTAAAGCCCCTTCTTTCATAAATGGTATATATATATATCTCCGTCAGATTCTTAGACAGAAAGTATTTCCTTCTTTAATTTGTATGTAGGACAGAAAGAAGGAGAAAAAGGATTATATCTATACAAATTCGGTAAAGAAACCATATCGAAGAATGAGACTCGATAATGAGGCTCCGATTATGTATTTTGAATTAGTGTTTTGTCTTTACATGTACTTTGGCCCGTCTCATAGAGACTTAAGGTATACCCTCCTAAGGATCTAAGAGACAACTGGATCATGTAGATTTCATCTCCTCAGTCCTAGGTAGAGGACCAAAAATTGATTGTCCAGAAGCGTATTTATTTGTAACTGTCTTCAATATTAAAGATTCATTTACTTTTTATGTGATAGGCCGTAGTGATGAGAATACTTTCCAAGAGTGATTCTCATCGGTGTGATAACCACTCCCTCCTCGGATAACTTCATGGTATCTTATAACTAAGAGGTCAACCGACATTAGTTTTTTAATGCTGATATACTACCCAAAGTTTTTCTTGGAAAAACCGATAGCCGATAATCGGTCAATAGTTCATCCATACAATGCATATCTATATATATGGTTAAATATTGAGAAACATATTATTAAATAGTCAATTGAAATAATATAAATTACTTTTTATGATTTATTGATGTTGCAACAGAACATAAACAATGCCCTACTCGCCAGTCGTTTTACAGTGTCTTTTAGGATACAATGACCCCTAAAAACTCAGCTTATTTTCTCTATTTTATGATAATATATGTAGGTATATATATATATATATATATATAATTTATTAACAATATTTTTGAAGGGAAATTAAGAAAATCAAGATATTTAATTCTAACACCTATAAGTGCCAAAAGTTGCCGAAACCGATAGTTTGTAATATAACATACTATCGTGCGCCGATATATTGTCGACCTCGTAATACGAATTATTTGCTGTGGATGACTATGACTGTGCATTTCAGAGTGGGTAGCTCATAGTATATGAAAGTTAGTGAGAACATAACATTGAACCATAAGATATAACGATAGAGAGCTGATTCCCTTCTTAGCAGAGAACAGCGTTCTATTGATTCTGTGTTCCACTATAAACAAAGTAATTGATTCTACGTCATCGTAAGCTGATCATAGAGATAGAATCTATCTCTATGATCAGCTTACGATGACTAGATCAAATTATTTGTTTATGAATGCAAAGATACATATGTTTCTGACACAATGACGTATTTCTCTGACGAATCCATAAACTCTCTATATCTTTATATCTCTATTCATTGAACTAGGGCAAGTTGGATGTTGTTGTGTTGAAAGCCGTAGGAGAGAAGGAAAGAAGGCTATCAAAGGGACTTTATTAAAGTATCAAGGGATATTTTACAGCCAAAGAGTATATATTTGTTTTGTAAATACAGCTTTGACTCTTGTGATGTTCACCGTGATATTATTATAAAAATATGTGAGGTTTACTCCCTTAGTTTTGAGTCTTATCTCTTTGAAGAAGAAAAAAATAAGAAAAACAATTATATTTAGTATCAATATCCTCAACACTATATTGATCCGGTCATACTATATGAATAGGCAAGTCATTTGAGAAGAATACTTATACCTAAATATTTGCGTTAAAGTAAAGTAGTGCATGCAAGGAAAAGTAAACACAAAAAAAAATTGGCCAAAATTTTGGTTATTTCTTCAACGTTAGAGGTCACTTGTCCACGAAATTACGTCACAATCCTATTTAAACCGGTTTAAAGGGATTAAAATAATCAAAAACACTTTTTTCAAGATAAAAAAATAGAGAATAAGATAAAGAGAGCTGATTCCTCAATTTCAGAGAACAGAGTTCTGTTGTTTCTGTGTGTTCAAATAAATAAGTATTTGTACAACGTCATGGTAAGCGGATCATAGAGATAGATTCTATCTCTATGTCATCTTACGATGACGAAGTAAATTACTACTTTGTTTATAGTGGACACACAGAAACAACAAAACGCTGTTTCTCTGCTATTGAAGGGAATCAGCTCTCTCTATATTTATATCTCTATGATAAAAACGTCTCCAAATATAAATAATAAAAGGACTTTGTTATTATTTCAAAGAGCTCTAGCATCAAAGCAGCGCCCCTTACGGCTAACGAAGAACTAAAATTTTGACATTCCTTTTGGAAAAAAGGAAGAATTTTATGTCATGCATGCGCCAACTTACTTTAACGCTTTACCTAAATATTGTCCCGAAAAATTATGATATTGTTTGGTTTGACAAGATTAATTTTGATCAAATATATTGTTTAGGCATACTTGCGTGATTTTCACTCAAATGTATTTGTATGTTTTTTCCGTATTCCATTATTTTTCTCTATTGACCATGGTTTCCTTAAGCCATATAATTTTTCGCATCTTTATATAAACATAAATTTTTCTCAGGCATTTTTTTTCCTAATATCGCTTTTCATATTATCCAAATGAATTAAAAAAACATTGATAGTGTATTTAGATAACATTTGGTATTTTGTATTATATTTGTATACCTGCAATTGTCAATTTCTCATCGTTAACAGAATCATATATAAACACAAATCTATAATTAATATTCTAACAGATTTTTAAAATATATAATATGATTCTTTAGGTTAATTATTTATTCATCAATGCGTTAAACTAAACTTTTTGTTGCCTAGGTATTAATGATTCATCACATTAGTGAATGATAGGATTCGATGGAAGTGATTCATTAGATAGGATTGTTCATGATTCATGTGGTGAAAGCGTATATCCTATGATACACAATCAAGGTACAGTCGTTAAAATTGTAAGAAATCGCTTCAATGAATTTTCGCAAGTTGTATTTGAAATGAAAGTCCTGAATGACGCATTCAATACTTTTCGCGTCTCTAAGTGCAAAGGCTGAATTTATTTTCAGTGTTTTTTTAAAAGAAGTTGTAGTATTCATAAAGAACATTTTTTTCTGTTCAGTTAAAAATAAAATACTTTTCAGCAAAAAAAAATTCTCAAAAAAATGATTTAACTTGGAGATGATCTACTGTTCCATTATACACATTATTATTTTTATATAGCAAAAGCAGGATTGAGACAATGGTAGAAACCTCACAATCAAATTCAATACCCTGACGTTGATATCGATAATTTTAATACAGTAATAAATTTTTTATAAAATATAATTATTGACAATAAATAACGGAATAGCGAGTTAATCTTTTTAATATTTCAATATCTATCTATATTTACATATAAGATTAACATATATAAGATTATATATAAGATTAAAAAATATTATATATTCCTACCCGGAAATTGAGGGTTTTTGATTAATTAATAATATGCTAAATAAAAGTTCAATCAATGTGTGTAAATCTCATTGCTCTGGCCTAATAAAACCAGTAATTTTGAATTATAATGCTCATTTATGTTTGTTTTTTAACGTAACTGTCTTGAGATTATTATTTTTCTCTACTACTTTCTAGTGTATTCTTATATTTTTACACTGTATGGATTTAGCTAATTAATAAACATCTTAGCCATAAAAAAATACTAGAAACATTGTTTAATGGATTACATGTCTAAGGATAACAAACTTCTTCTTCAACTTGATTGGTGGGAACAAAAGAAGCGTGGTTATAAAAAACGCTTCACTTTGAAATGTGAATATGTACTCACAGAGACAGAATATCATCCATCATGTCTATTTTCTGGGCTTCAAACCATGATGATCCTTTGATTTGACTCCTCTTATTTCGCGTTATTAACTAATCAAAACTCCTCAATTCCGGGTACGAATATATGATAATTTTTGTAATCTTATATCACGATTATTGGACCATCATTCCAAAAAATGATCGTCAGTTAAGAACAAGGCTATTGGCGAATTCACGAGATTACCATAATGACATTTCCATGAAAAACTGCTTTTGAGATAAACAAAAATTCAAAGAATGGGTATCAATACAGATGAGAGATATTCAGAGGGAGTAGATTGGGATTCGATGGGGAAAATCTACTATCATTAGTCGTTTTAAAAACGTATTTAAAAAGATAACTTAAAACATCAACATGAGTACCCTCTTTTTCTTTTTCCTTCTTGAAACTATAACACCCTAGTAGGAGCTGTTATCTTAAAATGGTTGGTGGGTCAGAACTTATGTTCATTTATTGGCACTAAATTATTTGACGAAAATTTGCAAAAAATCCAAGGTCATAAATTGATCTAGCTAAATTTGTAAAACTATTTTTTTTTTCAAATAACTAATAACAAAAGTTTTGCTTCATAACGAAACCTTTGAAACCAGTGACGTCCGATTTCTAACAATGCTAGAGATTTTTAAATTAGATATTCGTTTTCAGCATCTAAAAATAAACTAGAATCGCTGGGACTATGTAAAAGAACTAAAAAAGTGGTTTCGTCCTGGGAGGTCTATATATAATATATATATATATATATATATATATAGATATATATATATATATATATACTATATAATATATTATAGATATAATATATATAGATATATAGATATAGATAGATAGATAGATAGAAATATTATATCAGTAGTTATATTTTGGTTGATTTTATACTATAAATTCCCGAAAGATAAAGATGTTTTTAAACTGGGCTTTTGTCCCATAGCATAAATAATACTTTTTAGTCAATAATAGCCTAGATTGTTTGTAGAGTTAACTCAGTAGCCCCTTGTCCTAATACGTAAATATCAAAGATCGTCTGAGCACCGATATTCGTAGGAGGACATTCCACTGAATCATAGCAGACCTCTTTAAATTTTATGCTGTAAAGTTAAACAATATTTGATAAATATACGCTTCAATTCGAAACTAAACTTGTTTATTATAACGAAATTATTGGACCCACATGTATAATGTATACATATATCAAATACTGACTATATCTTTCTAAGGAAATCTTCTGTTGTTTGACACTCTTTATATCTTCATCTGGAGATCATTGTTTGGAATATTCTTTTTTTAATAACATCAGTATTTATATATTAATCGTAAGGTGTAACATTATTTTTAGAATAACATGTTTAAATGTGTTGTGTTTTAATTGGATTGTTTAACTAATTGAGACATGTAAGGACATCTACATATCTATAAAACGAGGCCTATAATAATTTGGCATGATTTGCTACATACTTTTTAATCAAACTGTATTTAGATTATTTTTTAGAAGAATATATACTTAAAAATATCGAATATACAAAAGCATATATATATATATGTATAATCTTGGATTTAGAAATTCACAGAGCGGATACAAGCCACTAATTCGAACCTAAAACAACATTTTTATCTATATCATACAAAGTAATTAAAAAGCTAAGATGAATTTATCTTTACTTAAATGTATTTTACCCCTCATAGAAACGGAATTTATTCTGTGTAATTCTAAATTTTACTAATAGTATATTTTTAAATTCTTTCATTGATACATTCACACATTTATTAACAACATTAAATTGAATAGAGTAAAATAAAAACCTTCAAAGGGAAATGATTACATTTGTGCATGTGTAATTTTTATTTTTATAAGTACATGCAAAATCATTTGGGAACGAGGGAAGGACTTTAAATACGATACACTCCTTTCCGCTCGTTGAATCTTTCAAATTGTTTGTATGGATTTGACCACACCTAAGTATATGGCAGATATAGCTTTTTTACATAAATGTTCTTTTGTAGAAATACAATCAAATGCAGTACAATATACATTTCACTCAAACTAAAATTAAAATAACAAACAGTAAAATAAAAACTCTCTGAACAGTTATATCAATTTTTTTTTCACCATTCGATCGTCTCTAATGTCTTTAATTTCAATGCTACTTTTAAACACAAAATGTAGGTATGCTCGCAAAGATTCCAAATCAGTTTTTATTTTTTCATGTACATCCATAATCAATCGAGATAATAAAGTTTCAAAATGCTCATTTTTGGGTATTTTCTATAAAAATGACTATTTCAAAACTTGAATTTCTCGTTGAATTTTGGATGTACATAAAAAATAACCGGATTTGAAATCCTTGTATGCATACCTACATTTTGCGGCAAATTGTTTGAAAGTAGCATTGAAATTAAGGACATTAGAGGCGATCGAATGGGGAAAAAATTTACTACATAACTTTTGGGCCCGTTGAGCAGATACTTCCCATTATTCGATTACGTTCAAACTTTCACAAGATGATCTATATGCACAAAAGTAAAATCGTAGGGGGAGCCCGACTCTCAAATCTGAAAAATGGAATAAGAATCACCCTAATATACAGGGTCTTGCAGGTAAACCCGCACAAAGTTGAATATCCTCCAGATCCGAAATGGGAACAAAAGTGATACCTATTTTAAATAAGAAAGTTGTTTATAAGACATAATATAAGAATACTATTCAATATGGCCGTCTTCAGCCTCAGGATGTCCTCCAAATGACGCCTGAACCTCCCACAGGCCGTGGAGACCTCCGGAGGATCCAGCTTGTTCATCTCCGACTTGATGGAGACCTTCAGAGACGCCACATTGCTATGGTGTGTGGCGCACACCTCCCTCTCCAACTTCCCCTACCAGTAGTAGTCGCATGGGTTCAAGTCGGGGCTGTTGGGGGCCAGGTGTTGAAGTCCAGAAGGTGGGCACATTTTTCTTCAGCCAGGACTGCACAAGTTTGGCCTTGTGGGCGGCGCCGAGTTTTGCTGAATGTGTACGGGGTCCCGGAGGCCACAGAGTCCATCCAGGGGAAGACGACAGGTGGACCCCACGCTTCCTGGCGAGGATGGACATGGGCGTCCCCGGATTGGCCTTGATGGACCTCTTGAGACCAGCCACAAACATGGGCTTGCAGATCTGGTCACACCTGGGTTTGTGCTCCTTCCTCTTGGACATCCCTGACTCCTCCCACTTCTTGGTGATGTCGTGGACCGTCCTCCTGGGTACTTGAGCACCTTGATGGTGGCTGCAGTACGGTGACCGTGTCCCTCCAGGTCTGTTCCATTTCCGTATCAGTGTATTTGTTTTGTTTTCGGGCGCACCTCGACAGTACATTCACGACACCTCCTACATGTGCAATATCTAAGCTCTACTTGCACTCCTCATGGATCTGGACGAAGTTGAACTTTGTGCGGATTTACCTGCAAAACCTGTATATATATATATATATATCTATATATATATATATATATATATATATATATATATATATATATATATGTAAAACAACATTTATAATAAGAATTTTTATTTAAAACCTACTTTAGTCCTAGTTTTCTAAAACTAATGTTTAATATAATTATATCCCTGTTTCGTATTTATCTGTGTATATTCATGGAATATAGAAATGTATTTTGGCGAAGAAACTATATCATAGTTTGGAATAATAGCATTGTAAGAAAGCCTTCTATTCAAAAATAGTTTTTGCAAGTTACCAAGCCTTATATAATTGGATTGAAATAATCTTACCAATTTCTTATAACATACAAAAATTTACCACCTTTATGTACACATAATCATGCTCCGTTCCGCTTATGACTATTTCAAGGCCTTGTAGAAAGTTGAAATAATAATATATGGATTTAACCATAATTATATTTAGCTCCTTAAAACTTTCAAAAGACTTTTAAAAACAACATAAAAGTCGTTAAGGTGTGAACATCATAGTCGTTGTCGTCATCATCATATATACGGATGAATAACAATTTCAAAAGCTCAATTTAACATGTATATACATATAATGAAAACATACATGCAACTGAAGTAACGTCCTTGGCTTAATATGAAACTCTCTGTAGTTAAGTGCCTACAACTTGATGTTAAAAAGTTCGAGAATGAAGCCTTGTATCTCAGTACAGAGATTATTCATTATAATGTCCACCTTGGAATACTATCCTGGATTTGCATCACAATTTGAACTTATTAAGACACCCGATTAAGGAAATAATGGTAACAGTTCCAACATCCAAATCTTATTAGAGATGTGCTGTCATTAACGTCCGTACATTTATTAAATATTTCTTTAATTTGATATTATTAAATAAATACCCGTCTCATGGAAGGATAAATGGCATTCTCCGGTACATCAAAAGCACTGATGGATTGATAGAGGTTGTTAAAAGAGTTTGTTGCAGTTTCTCATCCTTATGTCATGGTGATTATCCTTTTCGTGTCTGAGAGGGACTAGTGCCAAATCTCCTAAGTCTCCTTATCCCAACATTGGTATGGTTAGAGCTGCTTCCGTAAATAGGCCACCATAAAAGGAGGATATAATATTCAAGAGCGCCATTTGAGTTGAAAATAAGAGAGAGGATAAACAATATTGCCAATGAAGGAAGATGTATAGAAGCTCATCTATAGAAAAACATCCTCCTTTATGTGCATAGTTCTTTGGGAACCTTGGAATTCGCAAGAATGCTCAACTTGATCATGTGAAAAAAGCCATTGAAAAGAGAAGAACACAAGAAGAAGTTTGTAATGGCTTCGGGGGATCTCATGCACTGCCCACGAGGTTAAAGCTCCAAAAGTGACACATGAACCTAAGAGTTACCGTCAATGAAGGCGACTGTGATATTTACTGTCGGATAGGTCGCAACTAGGAAAAAAATTGGAGGAGGAACATGCTCGAATCCTCCCCGAACAAAAAAGGCATCAACCTCTCTTCCCAGGCAGCAGGGAGTGGACACATTTAAAGCCGCCAGAGTAGAACATGTCCAGTGCTTTCGGTCCAACCCTCTTATGCGTACTCCAAGTCGCAAATGCATCGCTCAGGAGATCCTCGTCATTCTCCAGCAGCCACTACAATTACCATGATAATGTTAACTGATTCAGGCAGTCCAGCACGGGACAACTTAAGTATTTTTGAAAAGTACTCTCCTGGCTGTATAATATATCCAATATAATTGTTTTTCGTACAAAACTCATTTATTCAAGGTGATAAACAGAAACTAAGAGCTTCTTCCACTTCTTAAGTTTCCTAATGCTGAGTAAAATGTTGTTTGAGCAATACAACAAATACCTGCTTTAATAGTTAGAGACATTATTGTCAAAGAATATAAGGAAGCCCTAATGAATTTATCTTAAACGCTTTTAGACGCTATCATGAGTGCCAGGATCAGGTCAGCCACATTGTGTTTCCTTACCAAGTTAACATAACAGCCTTATGTATAATAATTTGTATCTGTCGTCGATCGATATTCATTCTGTACTAAACAAAGAAGAAAAATTCAGTTCCCTTAAAAAGTTTTTCAATGGCTATGGAGCGATATGAAGTCTTTGGAATAGAAAAAAGGAAATCAAATGATAAATGTCCCTTAAAATATTTGGTCAATGGGAATATATATTTTGTCATTCACTCCCTATTTCTATTCCTTAAGACTTGATATTTAGACTACATTCATTGTTCAATGAATATTGACTAGTAATTTTTCCTGCTCTTAGTTGTTTAATAAAAGCTGTTTTCCTTTCAAAAATACGACGTCTTCTTTCTTGGCGTTCAAGTTTTTTTTCTTTTCTTCTCCAGTTTCCGTTCTTTTTCTTCTTGATAAATGTAACAACAGATTTAATGACTTTAAAAAACTTTATCCCTGGTCATTTTTCTCTCTGTTTAGTTTTGTGTAATAAGGTTTTTTCCCATTGTGGTCAGTCATTATTATGGTTGAATCTCAGACAAACAAAAAAAATAATAATATATATATATACTAATAACTAAAGTACCTTGAACAGGTAGAAAACAAAAACAAATATCCTTTAGTATAACAACATATGTTGCTCCAGTATATTAAATACAAGGAGTGAAGAGACCTTTCCTATGAATAAAAATATAGCTGCTATTATTATGAGAATCCTGACTCCTGGTCATATTGAAGAGCACTCAAGGTGCAGATACAAAAGGCAGTCAAGGACTTATTGCGGCGAAATTCCAAGACGCATCAAGGGCACAAGCCTAATCATTTATTGTAAGAAAAGAGCATTAAGGTGTCATAAGAAGGATTTCTAACAGAGCAGAATGAAAAAATAGCTATTTATTTCGTATAATATATTTTGATAATAAAAATCAATATGAAATTCATAAATAATGTTCAAGTTTTAATTAATGGTCTCAGAGAAAATGAGTTTGATAAAAACATTATGGAAAAATTATAGAATTTAAAGGGAAAAAAAATGTATAGTAACGTTTATCTTTTTTAGCAAATGAAATATTTTTCTGTAGAGCTTGAGCGTCGATTTTCGACGTGCAATTATCTCAGCAGTTACTCGTTCAATTTTGTTGTAAATTTTGAACAAATGTTCAATGTTTGAAGATAATTAGCTTGTTCTACGATCATTATTTGACTTTCGTTTTCTAATGATTCTATAAAAAAAGTATATACAAAGGATTCGTATAATACATGGATCTAAGCTCACGAGAAGAGGCAATTTGTGTGTTATAATGAATAAATTTCTTATCCCGAAATAGATGCTCACACCTCAACAGCTACGAGAATAATAATGCTTCATTTCATATAATTAACAGACTTTTAATCCACCTCGCTATCTTTCAACAAATCACATTTGAGAAAAAGTATTCAAAGTGTATCCTTTGTTATAGATTTACATATACTAGTAATTACAATTCATCAATCAACATTAAGGATGTATAATGAAGTGTATTAGATGTACTCTAGAAGGTTTTTAGTTGTATCTAATGACAGATAGACTCTCATAATTAATTTTAGAGGTCATGAAGATAATATATTTAATGAACATCGTTTATTCCCATTAAATAGTGTATACACGGATGCAACTACGTACAGTTGCACGGTTTATTCAATAGTTTAAAGGCATATGGCCATAGAACTCAAGGATAAGTAGCAAGGATCCATTTATAAGTTTTAAAGCACTATCAAGGTGTGAGCCTTAGGTTAGCAAATTATTATTATTGAAATCTGTGGATTAACATTATGTGAATAAATGTTTATTTATTGAGGTCTTCATACTTAACTTTACGCAACATATAATGAAAATTGATTTAAAAAATATAAAATGACGGAAAAAAACATGCATAAAAATAATTGTTTAAGCTTTTAGGAACGATTAGGAATTGCCCATTCAAATTTTCAGAGTTCACTACCCTTATCAGACCAAATTATACAGTTAGAAGCCTATATAAAGGAAAAATTAAATACTTGGAAAATCTTAAGACCTTTGACTATTTTTATGTAATGTAATTGAATAAAACTAAATACTTGGATTTCAAAATTTAAACAAAACTTGGATGCATTTTATCGTCACCAAAGGGTAAAAATACATGAACTTCATAAGATCAAAACTAAACTAAGAACGAATCAATAAAATAATATCCTAGGTTCGATAGACTAATTATAATGCTATATGCTTATTTATTCCTATCGGATGCAATTCTATCGAACCATATAGGCAAAAAAAAAATATATATATATGGAGGTTTAGGAAGGGAAGGTAACTGTGGTTGATTATCTTCCCCAAGAAGGTGAGGTGACGATTCGAAGAAGGTAATAAGTTATTGCTGATCGAAAGCATATTTCGGACTAGTTGGTACCATGCGTATACTTAATTGAATCCAGGAGTTAAGGATTTGGCTCTATTTGAGGTCTAGAGTATTTAAAACCCATACAAATAAAAATAAATATATGAGATGTACTTAAATATTCAAAACAATATTTTAACTCTTTTATCTATAGTGCATATACAAATAACCAAAGGACAAATAAAATACTAAAACAAATTTGTTACAACATGCAACAAAACTATTAAGGTATATTACTCATTTATATTTATTATTTTATATTTATTCTTGTATAAATAAAATAAAATTGTTTGTAACCTTTTTAAAGGTAGATAGGATTTTTGTTGATTGTATATTTTTAAACAAAAATCAGAAAAATATTACTTCTTTAATACATAATACTATACATTCGTCTTTGATAAGAATTAAGAAAATATAATAAATTTTATTGGCAACCACCACAGTATATATATACAAATATATGTGAATTATATATTTGGATGTATATTTGGATATATATATGTATATATACATGAATAAAAACTGTCTGATATCCATGTTAGCCTCCAAATTTTACTATTTTAAATCATTTGATTCCTGCAAATAACACAAGCAATCACCTGTTTCATTGAGTACATATAGGTCAATGACAGTTGTTCAAAGCCACGAAAACAATCAAACAACTCACAAATGAATTTTGTTCATTATGGACAATCATCCTGGATATTCTGTTTTGCTCTTGAACTTGATGCCAAAAGTATAACAAGTCATCTTTGTTCTATCATGGCTGCAGTTATGACTTGTAACTTTTTCGCTTTTTTCTACTTCCCTCATTGGAATGATATCAACAACGATGGCCATCAACAGTACGTGCATATGTGTGCGGACTAAAAATAAATAATATTAAATAAGCTGGGTTTATTCGAAATTGAAAATTTTTTCATCAATTTATTGATTTCGATTTAAGCACAAATAACATGATTTTTTCATGCCGATTAATAGTTATTAAAAAACCCAACATTCAAGTTGTGTGTTGGCTCACTAGTTTAGTTATAAAAACAAAATCATTTGGGTATAAGCATATACACTAAAAATTCGGTACAAATGTATTTTAACAAATAGAAAAATTCCCTCACATAAAGTTCTATAGTATATCTGCTTCTATTTCAGCTTAGTAATACATCATGTTGATTAATTAATTAAATATTTTAACAGACAATAAATATATAAAATGTTTTTTTTGCCATGAAATAATAATATGCACTTTATAACTAAAGCTCTAATGTAATTTTAACCAAGACGTTTTTATATTTATTTGCACAAACACTGAATGCTTATATCCCACTGGGATTTATATTTATAGATAATGTTATTTTTTTATTCAAGTATGTGTTAAAATAACAATCTTTAAGCAATGATTATGAATAATGATTTGGAATACAATTATATTTCAGAGCCCAATATTCCTGCAAATGAGTCCATTTATGGTTTGACAAATCACTGTCACCTCTTAGGGCTACAAAACAATCGTCACCCATAGTGCTGAAGGTTTCTACAATTCACAATTATGACACATTAAATCCCCCTCTAATGGGACATCTGATTCCGAAGGTCATATCAATTATGTGATATTGGGGCCTTTAAAAAGCGTCTTCTAATGGTTTACGAGGCTCCAAAAATCAGGAAGTTATGACGAAGCTGAATTTCCATTCAAGTGCTCGTGTAATCTTTGAGTTACCACCTTTGACTGTACCACAGAGGCACGCATACACATTATGTCATAATAAAATAAATGGTCACGTACAAGTATTTTCAACTCTTTCATTCATTATTTAAATCTAAATTTATATATATATATATACCCAAAGCTAATGCGAAATCAAACATAAATTGGCATTGTGGACTATTGTACTAACAAATATATGTACACCAAGAATTCTTATGATAAAACACATAGCTTATATTTTTAATATATAAACATTTTATTTCATATAACACATACTAGCTAATCTACCCGACTTTTTTCGAGTATACGTAATTATTCATAAAACTTACCTGAATTACATATGTATCCAAAGTACTTGAAGAAATGATGGGAAATATTTGCATCTATTATATTTATTTATTTCATATTTAATGTAACAAAAACATCACTATTAACGACATTGTCAGTGAATCCTTTCTTTGTGACGTCATTTTTGAGGACATTAGACTGCATTATGTTATACGGTCAACAATTCTTGATTTTTTAAATAAGGTTAAGAGAGGGACCCCCATCACGGTGACACAAAGGTTTCTGATCTCCAGTGACGTCATCAATAGTGTTAAAGACCCTGAAGGACACTCCTTGGATCCTAATGTATATCCTTGCCAAATTTCATCTAATCACTCCAATAGCTTGGTCGTGAATAGAGGAAAAACAAATAAACAAACTGTGAATATTATATATATAAGAAAATTGTTATCATAAATCAAATGGTTCAAAGTCCTTTCAAAGAGTTTTCCTGGACTTTTCCAAAGATGAATACAGAATAAAGACTTCAATGCGTAAAGCACCATTTATTACTATAAAAAAACATTTGTTCAAAGTCCTATAAAAGGATTTTTCCTGGACAATTTTTAAGGTCAATGTAGAATAAAATAACTTTCAATGTTGAGAGTGGAGGTTCGACTTAGGAAAGATCAATTTAGGTCAATCTAAATGTATAAGATCCTACACACTAATAAGCTTATTTGTATCCAGAAAGATGCAATCGTATCGTAAATAGGCAAACAAAAATGACATATATATATAAACATTATAATTTACTATTATAAATTAAACAACACGTATTTCTATAATAATAACTATCCTTCAAGACATTTTTAACGTAAATACGAAATAAATCGCATGAATAAGCGTTTTTGTTTACTTTAAAATATATACAACATGATTCGTTATGATAAAACCAATTCTTACAAGTTATTTAAATAAGTATTTCAATTTAAAAGGTTCACTACTATGTATGAATACATTAAAACAAATGCTTTTTAATAAAGGGGGTGGGGGTTTTACTTGGACATTTTTAAGGTCAGGACCTTGAATTTTTAAAGGCTTCATTATATTCTTCCAAGCCTGAATGGTATTATTTTATATGCCTGAGCCACTAAAGGTGGAGAGAGAGAGACTTTTTAAAGCCTCAAAATAGTAAATAGTCATTGGAATGTGTGTGTGTTTGAAGCATTTTGTGTCTAAGGAAACGACTACCTTCTTCTTTTTTATGAATAAGTGTGTAAGAAAAACTAAGTACTCCTTGGTGAAAGCCTAGGAGCTAGGAGAACCAAGCAGGGCGGCCTGCCTTTAAAGAAATGAACGGTTCGCTGAAAGTGGGTCTCCTTTTTCCTGGCTTTGCTTGCAGCAACAGGGTATATAAGCCCCTGGAGTCTCTGAGTCCTTAGTCAGTTCCGTTCAAGTCCTTTGACAAGAATCTTATAGAGTCAGGTAAACACCATCAACAAAACGACGAAGAAGACGAAGAATCAGGATCTCCTCCAACAAGAAAAGAAAATACAATCATTGGCATTTAGTCTAATCTTGGATAGAATTATACATCAGTGAATCATCATCAATTGTGTTAAGAATTTCATATTTTGTCAGTGCGTGCTCCTCGGTGGTGACTTGATTAAATATATATATTTATATCATTGGTATTTGATACAGCATATATAAATAAATTCATGCTCCCTCCCTACACTAGAGGGGACCTATTTCACTTTCAAAAAGCAGGCTTTCAGGCAATGATAAATAATAATAACAATAAGAATAATATTTTCACCACTCGCTGGCCGAATAGCCTTGTAAGTTAAAAGAGTGACCGACAAGTCCCTTCAAGTTCTTTTTTTTTTGAAAGAGGAATATAATTTTCACCTCCTGTATTTTCAAACCGATTTCCTTCAAAATATATTTAGTTCCTCTCACTACACCGGATAGAAAAGATCTTCTCATTGACTGTAAGGTTTATATATATATATAATTACCCTTTAAATAATCTTAATATATGTCTTAGCAAACTAAATATACTTATAAAGTATATATATATATATAATTGTTACAATCAACTTTTTGGGATCTTTTTTTTAATATTCCTCCGCCTCAAAATAGAGGTGTTTTTTAAATACAACTATTTATACATTTCTTATTTGTATATTTGCCTTTAACATAGGATTTTTTACAGTATGAGGAGCATTTGCTTATAATTTATGAAATTCCTTTTCATTCATATATGATTCTATTCATTTTTTTATGGAGAAAAAAAAATTACTTTTTAAGACTCATCCATTTCGAAATTGCAAAGGTTCTTTTACTCTAACGGTTGTAATTTTTTCAAGCATCACTTAAGCCGAACAAAGGAGTACTCCATGATCTCTTTATCCATTAACTCCAGCTTCTTATAAAGCAACTCATCACTCAAAATTAATATAATTATGCATTTATTTGTGAGAAAATTAGTTTCTTGTAATTAATGCATTTTCACACTTAATTAAATATAATATTTTCTTATTCCTTTAATTTAAAACATTGTTGCACTTTTTTCAATGCATATCTAATAGCATAATTTGACGGCTTTTAAGACTCTGTGCAATATATTGATTATTAAAGGTCAAAGGAGCAGTTTTTTTTGTAAAAGTATGTAACTCATAGTTTGACCAACATTTCTGAAGTGATTCATGATCAAAGAGTATTCCTTTGATCTATATTGTACAACATTTTTCACAGTTTCACATAATATAATGTTGTGCTATTTGAAAAGATGAATTAAAGCTCCCAACTATTGCAGGATGACTTTTAATACATTCTTTTGAAGTATTTTATCGCTTAAAATATAGTTTGAGCATAGATTTCAATACATTTCCCGACTGAATCTTTTTTCTAAATACAGTATAAAATACACAATTTCAAAATTATAAAGAAAACTTTCTTTAACCGTATTTTCTTATTATCAGAGGATAATCTTTTAATAGACTAGCATTTTATACTTATTTTGACCGTTTTTTCTTGATAGTTAAAGTATAAATTTGTTATTTTTAAATCTTAACAACTCAACTAAAAGAAAGTAAAGGTTTTTTTTTGGTCACATTGCGTTCTATGATAATATAAACATGTTTTTTCCAATGAATCAACAAGCAATTGAATGCATTATTGGCCTAATTTTATCCCCATTAGAGTATAAGGATGGATTGTTTTAATATTCTTAATATAAAGGAAGCTTTTTTGCATTCCTTGATCGTCTTTTTTAAGTTATTAGACGTGTATCCTATTATTTTTGACTTTTCACCTAACCACTCAAATTCTCCAATCATAGCAGCCTCTAACTTAAGCTTGGACCCCCCTTCTCATAAGCCCAATCGCTCTCATCCTTCTGCAAGCCCCCCTTTTTAACAAAACAAAAATGGCTAGCAAATTAGTTTACGCAACCCTCGTGGCAGCCGCCTCAGCTCACTCCCTCTATGTCCGGGACACAGAGGCTAAAGTCAACCGGGACTCTGGCTACGGTGCTCCTGCCCCCGCTCCTTCCTACGGGGCCCCAGCTCCCTCTTACTCCGCCCCGGCTCCTTCTTACTCCGCCCCCTCCAGCTCATACTCTGCCGGAGGCGGTGGAGGAGGTGCTTCCTACTCCGCACCCGAAACGGGCTATTCCGCCCCATCCGGATACGGAGAGGAGGAAGGGGGGCTGGACCTTACGGCCATTATTATCCCACTCCTTGCCCTACTTGGCCTTAGCCTCCTGTTCCCAACATTCGTGAGCGTCACTGCCAGGCGAAAGCGGAGTGTCGATGAGATTGGTGAAGGTGAGTTATCAAGGCCTCTCTAATCTTTCCTCTCTTTTTCTATATTACAGCGAAACTCTCCCCCACATAATAAAAACCCATATCTCGCTTCTTCTTCTTCTTCAAACATTGTCCAATCTTCCTGCCCTATTTTCTATATATCTTCAAAACAAAAGAGTAAAAAAAGACCCCACATCATCATGAGACCAGTGATTTTCTCCCTCCTTTCCGGTCTCGCCTCTGGCCATAACTTACACCGCCGCGACACTGGCGCATCATACAGCGCCGGAGGCATTTCCTCTGCAGCAGCTGGTTCTTCTGGTGGTGGCTCCTCTTTTGGAGCTTCCTATGATGCTGGCGGTATTGGCGGCGGGGCTGGTGGTGGCTATAGCGCCCCTTCTTCTAGCTATGCTGAGCCATCTGGTGGCTCTGGCCTGGGTGACTATGGCGGTGGATCCGACTTTGATTTCCCTATTGAGGCCATCATACTCCCACTTATTGCCCTCCTGGGCCTAGCTCTCCTTTTCCCCACAATCACAAGCGTGGCTGTTGTCCACCTGGAAGGAGGCGTAAGCGGTCTGAGGAGACCAATGAGGGTAAGTAGTGTGTCCGTTGGTTTCTGGATCCGTTGGTTGTCCGTCCCTACAAGAAAGCATCTTGCTTGTTTCGGTGTCCTTACCCCACCTCTTCCTTAATGTTCCACTTTTTTGTGTCCGTTTTATATATCTCTAGGTAGTGTCTCTATCAATATTATTATTACATATATCTACTGCCTCTATATCCTGGATTCCAAGTTTTCTCTCCTCCCATTTAGCGTCTGTATATGTTAAATATATATTTGTCCTTGTCCGGGTTTGTTTTCGTCCCTTTTTTTGTTCGTAAATCACGTCTTATATATATATTTGCTGCTTGTCCTGGCAGTGAATGGCGGTCGCTATTCATTGCCAATAAAACACAATTGATCACATTTTTCTATAACGTACTTTTCCCTATATTTTCACAATCAGAAATTGGACCCATGGGTGGTGTTCTCAGCCGTGTCAACGATATCTACTACTCTGTGGTTGAAAGCGAGGAATGTATGCAAAGGATTGCCTGTGAAGTTGGTGGACTTGCCAAGGACTTTGGCCTGAGCAGCTCTCCCGTTTCTAAGTATGATTAAATCCTTCATAACAAGGGGAACGTGCCGTGAGGAGAGGCTACCCCTACAGACTACAGGGATCTTAATCCAGTAAATCTGAGAAAAATGCCAATTCCTCACCGCACGTTCTTGCATATAAAACAACATCCAAACGACTTTTCCTCTAAACATACATCTCTTTTCCCTCCCCATCTCTACAGGATGATTGATCCCCTTGTCTCCAAGAAATACAAGACCTACTACAAGCAGTTCACCTCCGGAGAAGACTGTCAAAAGATCAAGTGTGGATCCTTTAGCCTATAAAGCTAACAAGAAAAAAAACACAACCCTCCCAAGCCAATCTTTTTTTTTCTTCTATCTTCCTTCCTAAAGCATTCATTTTCTCTCTCCTGTCTTTTGATAAATCACTCCTATAATATCCCTTTATCAACTTTAGATCTATTACCTACTGATTTAAATCTTATAACTCTTATAACTTATATTCTGGGTCATGCAAAGCTGCTGATGCTGCTTTTTTCTTTGAATGTCTATTTGGGATGTTATCTTTTCTTAGTGCATCCTTTTTGGGTCTTTTTTTTTTCTTCTTTCTTTTATTCCTAATTACTTTTTTTTTGGTGAGCACATCAAAAAAAAAAACTACTTACATTCTTACAAATATATT
The DNA here is from genome assembly GCA_013387185.1 of Caligus rogercresseyi. Classification (NCBI taxonomy): domain Eukaryota; kingdom Metazoa; phylum Arthropoda; class Copepoda; order Siphonostomatoida; family Caligidae; genus Caligus; species Caligus rogercresseyi. Next base: position 14,254,771 of record CP045905.1, on the reverse strand, counting down.
TCCTAAGACCCAAAACTTCTTTAGTATTAAACAAAAAAGGCATTCATCTTTAATTATTTCTTCTTTTTATTCTTTCACTGATTTTTACAACATAAAAAACAATTTTTCTCACGTTTCTAAACGTATATAGAGAAAAAAGTATTTACCTCTTCTATTATAAAAATTATATTGTGATATATTTTTTATAGTCTACTACTACGTCTACCTACTGTTATTGAATGAAAAACTCCAGTTTTTCAACTCTCTCTCTCTCTACCTTAGACCTGGATCATTATCATATTCTCAAGGCATTCTCTCACACAATATAAAGACATTTCTTTAACTTACTTATTACGGGCTTACTAAGCAATTAAAGAATCATTTCTTATAATTGAACGAGAGAGATTCCCTTTTAAAGAGAGATTTTGATCACATCATATGATTTTTTTCTTTTTTCCCTTTCATACAAAATTGAATCAAAACATAAAAGAAATCATGCAAAAATTATGATTTTCCAATTTCATCAAGTGTATTAATAATTCTAGTATCTCTCAGAAGTGTGAATTCATTTCACACGTCATTTTCCTTCCATCATTTCTATGAAAATTCTACTTATAATATTAAGCTTGTTTATCCAAGCGGGGGAAAAACCCTCAAACTTTTTTAAAAAACCATTTCTCCATTCATAATTATTATTATCAGTATATAATTCCCTCAACTCAAACACCCCCCCTTCCCACCCATAGAGACTATTTTTATACCCCCCCTTATATCCTCTGTTTTTGAGTGTAATCAAAAATAGTTGAACAATAATAATTATAATAACTCTTATAAAATATAAAAAATTATTTTTTTAAAATAAAAAAATTAAATAAAAAACAGTGTCGTTTGATTTATTCATATATCATTATTTCTCCTCCTTCATCCACAACTTTTGTAGATGAACAAGCCATTAAAAAATATATTGAAAGCGTCAAACATATTCATTGCGTGTTGTGTGTTTTCTTCTTCTTCTTTCAAATGAATGTAAACTTACATACATATATAACTCGTTAAAAAACAAATTCTTCTTGGATATGTCAAATATGTTGAAATCACATTTACTTTCACTTATTACTTTTTTTAAACATAGGTGAACATACATATATATATATATACATATAAAAAGAATATCCTGTTAGGCAGTTTGAAAGAGATATTTGAAGGAGACTTCTTAGCACAGGTAGAGGGAGAGAAAGAAAAAAATAAGGGCCTCTATGTAGGTCAACACAATTTAAGAAGGAAGGTTGCATGTGAAGAGAAGAACAAAAATAATATATATTTAATATAAAACTAGTATGAAAGTAGAAAGAAAAAACTTGCTTCAAGACATATGTATATATAAATATATACGACTGGTCTGCCTGCCTGACTAAGTGCCTGCCGAGAGTAACTTCCCTTCTATTTAACTCCCCAACTTTCCAATAACCTTCGAACCATCAGCTAAGGCATCATCAACAAAACGATAATAATAATAATACAGGAGAAGGTTGAATTATTTCCCTTCATGGTTTTTCTTCTGTGTGCAGTAGCTGGTTTGTTGATCCAACAAGTTTGTTATTCTGCTTATTCTTATTATTACTATTATGGTTTTCACTCAGCATCACGAAATAGAGGATCATACACAGCCAGTCCTACTAGGCTGTATGCGCAGGATGTAGGTTCAAGGGCACGTCCGATTTACTCCATTCATCCAAAATATTTTAAGATTCACACAAGGGGGACGACTGACTACCTGGCTCACTCACAAACTGACTGACCCTCAATGGAAAAGCATTCATATATATGTATATGTGTGTATGTAATAAATAATGATTTCAAAGGTCCTTGCCGGGAGCCTATAGCTCTTTAATTGAGTGAAGGACAGATCAAGTTCCTGGCCAGCCAAGAGGGATTCCTACACGAGATAGATACTTTCTTTTGCTTCTATATCAACAATTTATAACCTTCGAGTTTATATGTGTATATGTATATTGGATGTTTAAATACCTGTTTTAGGTATTGAATGTGGGGAAAATACTTTAATTGGTGTATATACTTGGGCTCTCCAAATGTAATTCAATTGAATATATAAACAAATGTATCTGCGTGACAGACTACAGTTTGTTCAGTAAAAATAGGACCATTATTCTCCGCTTCTCAATTGTGACCTCAGAAAGAAATTCTTTATTTTTATATGGAGTCATCCCAAAATCCTTTTATACTAGATTTCTCATCGACCCACCGCTCATATTTCCTCTATCTTCTAAAGATTATTTTAGGGTTCCTCCTGATCTTCCGACGAATCCTCTTCACACACGCCTGGGTTCTCCCACAAACTTTAGTGTGGGTCACTCCTAGGCCTATCGGATGTTTTTTCGGTCTCCTCGAACCTTTGACTGTGTTGTTGTAGACAGTCAGTTGTAGGTCACTTTTATCTCCTTGAGCTTCTTGACAATTTCACTCAATTACTCAACCCTGCGCAATGAAAGGCACTTAGTGTCAAGGAAATTGACACTCATGAGGAATTTCAAACACGAAATATAATCTATAACGTCGCAAAGTCCCATTTCTCGACCTATTACACACCCTATATATATATATATATAATATATATATATATATATATGACTTGCTGATTTTCCTTCATTTGTATCGTTCGCAACGATGAACGACGAACGACAAGTTTTTGACGAACGACGAACGATAAGGAAAATTCCTTATCGTTCGTCGTTCGTTTTTGGCGCAAAAAAAGACAAAGATTTTTAATTTTTTATGGGACAAATTTCCTTTATAAAAAAACGTCATCACTTTTTTCAGAAATTTATTTCTAAAAATAAGCGCCGTCAATTTTTTTCAGAATGGCGAACGACAACCGAACGATGAACGATTCAATTTAAAATTACGACGAACGACACTTTTGGCGAACGACAAACGAATGACAATTTATGGCAAACGTCAACAAGTCTGATATATATATATATATAAGATATATACACATATATATTTGAACAATGAAAAAAAACATTATCGCTAAATAAGGGAATTCAACATTTTTAAAATGGTTGAAAAGACACAACTATCGTCATACCCTTATGGTAAAAAAGATTTTGAGCTACCAACTTTCACTTTTTTT
>CP045905.1:14239900-14251538 GCA_013387185.1 Caligus rogercresseyi | reverse complement strand
TAATACAGATAACTCCTACAGTCGGTAGATTTATAAAATATCTACAGACACCGACGGAACTCAGCTTTCTATTGACTACCGGTGGTAGATTTTTCTACCAAGTTCTAACCCTGGATTTGAAATATTGTTAATGTATTGAATTATGAATCATAGACTTATACTGATGAATATTTTGGAAATAGTTTCATTATTTTCTAGAAGAACTAAATTAAAAAAAATCCTGTTAAGAATATAAACTATTTCCTTCTATAGATATTTCAATTTATTCAGATTCCATTTTGAATGGAAATTTTAAAAATGAAAATCTCCTCAAAACTTCAGGTTTTTACTAGAAAATATTACGAGCTAACTTTTTAGTCAGCCGATACCGATCAAACAAACTAGGATATCGATAGGTGTATTCAGAAAATTTCCTAAAAGGAAAGTAGATCAGTAATCTTGAAACAAATGCAACGTCGATAAATCTACCAAAATGCCGAATATCAATCGCGAGTACCAGCTCTATAGAATATATTTTTTTTAATAATATAGGTATACAATAAACTTTATAATTGCTCAACTTTCTTTGAGTTCCGTTGAATTCATTATGTTCTCTTCATTGATCGCAGGTTTCGATGAACACCGTTCGATTTTCGTTTTCATTTAAAGGTCGTTTAATACACATCCATTTCCTATTTCATCATTGTTTCTATGTTAAATTCGGAACATAAAGTTTCAACTTTTGCATATGCGCTTGTATCAGAAGTAAATGTGGCTAAAAGTTATTGCCGGACTCCTGAATTTTTAATGTCTTTTATTGCAAATAATGTCTACTAATTCAAGTATTTTTCTTACCAGCTACTTGAACTTTAATTAATTATTGCACACAAACAAAGTTCTTTCATGTTTCGTTTATATATGACATTTTCTTTAAACGGAACATCGGTTTAAAATACATATCTGGCACGGCGTTCCGGATCCTTCAAACTCACTAATATATCACTGACTTGTATATAAATATGTCGAATCATTCTTTTCAAGGCAAGGAAAATTTAAAGGTATTATTAAACCAGAACTTTTACCCTTTGGGGACCTTTTTCAAAGTTACCATCAAGTAAATTTAAAAGTTCCTATATCAGAGTAATTAGTTGCATATGTTGCATAATTAAGCTACACAATGGATGTATAAATGTCCTTAAGATTTCCATTACTTTTTAGCTATTAAAGTCTTTTCTCTAATTTTTGAAAAAACTTGAAATCTGAAAATTTTATTGGGCCACGTTTGACCTAATCGTCCCCAAGAGATAAAATACGTTTCTTAATGTTTATTTCAGCATTCTTTTTAAAATAGTGTCTTACCTTAAGCGCCTTAATGTTGTAATCAAAGATTTCTGAGACTTCCTTGGACACTTCCTCCACAATACTCTTTCCATTAACTGGAATAATTTGTTCCGTCCTATGTTGTCTTGAAACCTCTGAAAAAATCATGAAAAACGTTGATATTGATCATTCTGATACGCTGGGTATGCAATACCTTTTGAAAGATTTCGGCTCCTGTCAAATCCCCATCTCCACTGGATATTTTCCGAAATGCCTCGTCTATTCGAGCTGTCCATGACTTGACTCTGAAAAATAAAGGTCTTTACTTAATAGTTTCCTTGAAAGTGCATTCAGAAAACATAAAAATGATCTATAGAAACAAACATATCTTTTCGATTGTAGTTGTAGTCTCTGTTTCCCTTGAATATGGGTTGAAAGAATTACATCCGTATGGTTAAAAATTAGCATTATTTGGTGCGATAGAATTGCATTTGACCGGATATAATAAGCATACTAGCTTATAAAATAGTCTATCGATTCTAGGATCTTTTCAATGAGTTGGATCAAAATTGACTGGAAGAGGCGAATTTGTGCTCTCAACAATGAGAGTTGAACACGCCCTATCGTACTGAGCTAATGCGTTCCATTATTTCTATCATTAATTTGTCAAAACATATGAAAAAAACATATACATGGATCTCAAAGGTATCACAAAAAAAAGAGCACATTTGGGGATAAAAATATGTTATAAAATATATACATTTTACAAGAAAGTAAGCAGACACCAGGGTCAACTAAATATCTGATGTCACAGTAAACAAATGTATAATCATAACAGTAAACGCTAAGTTTGTACATCTGGTTACAATATGTAACTAGGAACCAAAGTTTTATTGCTCTTAACGTAATAAGTATAGAGGACGACAAGGTATTTAAATACGGCAAAGCAACATTACTCTTTGGTTCTTTAAAGCAGGATCTCTCCGCAAGAGCGAAAGCTATATATTGTGCTCTCTTAGGGCTAAAAGTTTAATTGCCCGGATATTGGCTACATATAGTCCGATTTATCCATCTGAATGAGCCAATTTTGTTATTCGACGATGCTCGGTATGCACTCGAGATCTCATAATTTATTATGCTTTTTGATACTCATGGGCTTACTGGCAAGTGTTTATGGAGTATCTCATAGTCTTTTCAAGATCTATAGAAGATTTAATTTTTTTGAGAAACGCTTTCATTACCTCCGCCGAAGGAGGTATTGTTTTTCACTGGCGGTTGGTTTGTTGTTGTTTTGTCAGCAGGATAACTCAAAAAGTACGGAACGGATTCGGATAAACTTTGTGGAGTTGTTGGAAATGCCAAAAAAAAAAGTGATTAATTTTGGCATCTCTGAGTGCAGAATTAAGATGCAAAATGAGCTAAATACTAATAAATATTCAAGTTTGCTCTACTCTGCCAATAGATGTCGCTGTGCTGTGAAATCGGGTGCCGGGAGCGTCTCCTCTAGGAATTTCCGTTGAGGGAACCTTTCTCCGCCCCTACGCCATCCCAGTCGTGAAAAATCCGCCTCAGAAGGCTCATAGGTCCCCGTGACGGCGGAGGTTGCACTCTCTGAGTGTTTATATGCCTCTAGTTGTTTTTGTTTTTGTAGACATTTGCTTCTTTAACAGTTTTAATATATGTTTCTTCAGCATCGACACAAATTATTTTTAAGATAAAATGCTATTTATATAGCTTCTATTGTGCATTAGTATAGATTTCATTTTAATAATTTTATCTTTGTATATTTTTCTAACTTTGAATTGAAAAAGTAAGATTTGTAGGTTTTGAAGTATGATCATTGCTACATCTATTAAATTAAAAGTATTTATTCGAATGTCTAAGACAAATAAAATTTTGGGCATTTGTAGTTTAAAGGTCTGAGCAAATGATAAATATTCATAAATAAAAGTCAGCTCGTAATGAAATGAATTGTAGGTACTATCTTAGAAACGATAATATTATTTATTATTCTTAAATGGACACAGATAAATAACTTAACATTCAACAAAAAAATGATAATGAAATCTATGTCATAATATATTTTACTTGGAACATGAAGTGTGAACCATTTAAGGACGTATTAGTTTATACAGTGATTGTATGAAAGAAAAAGAGTGTTGAAAATAACGAACACATGATATACTAGAGGCATATATACACTCAGAGAGTGCAAACCTCCGCCGTCACGGGGTCCTTATGAGCCTTCCGAGGCGGATTTTTCACGACTGGGGCGGCGTAGAGGGACGGGGGAGGGTTCCCCTCGACGGAAATTCCGAGAGGAAGACGCTCCCGCACCGATTTCACAGCACAGCGACATCTATTGGCAGAGTAGGCTAACTTGAAATATTTATTAGTATTTAGCTCGTTTTGCATCTTAATTCTGCACTCAGAGATGCCAAAATTTAATCACTTGTTACTTTTGACATTTCCAACAACTCCACCAAGTTTCATCCGAATCCGTTCAGTACTTTTTGAGTTATCCTGCTGACAAACAAACAAACAAAACCAACGCCAGTGAAAACAATACCTCCTTGGCGGAGGTAATAATACATAATTTCACACATTGAGATTGCAGTCATCGAACACTATCTGACACGAGTTTCGCTCATACCAATTGTAAATCGCTTCATCGCAGCTGATTAATCGCCTCTCATTTATATGACGCCATATTTACACATAACAATTATGATTCACTGAATCAAGAGTGACGTCAAAATACGTTTTAAAGTGTTTAATACTTTGTATCAAAGGACATATTATTTTAGAAAATGATTGTTTGAAAGAAAAAGTGCGTGGAAAATAACGAAAACATGATATAATATTATGACATAAATCATTTCACTCATGGCGATTGAGATTACAGTCATCGGGCACTATCAGAGCCAAGTTTCGCTGCTACTGATTGTAAATCGCCCCATTGTATGAGTGACGACATAGTACATTTTAAAGTGTTTAATACTATGTATCAAAGAGCCTACAACGGAAATATGGACAACATGAAAAGAAAAGAGGATTTTTCTTTTTCCGCCAGCTTACATGAAATCTTACTGTCATTCAATTAGTCAAAAATCATATTTAATTATTTTTTTAAAAATTGGTTAATTTTTTGTTGAAATTGTGATTTGAAAATAAAAAAAGTCTTTATTCATATACACAAACGCATAAATTCTCCTCTCTTACAATTAAAAATAACAGGCAAAGCCCACCGGAAAGTCAAACAATTGACTCCCTTGAATCAGCCATTCTCAAACCGGGGTCCTGACCCCAATTGGGTTCGCGAGATGATTTCTGAGGGTCGTCAAATTAAACCGGTTTCCTATTTGTTTTGTGCAGGTTTCAAATTTAGTTGGATGTCACTTTCTTTCATTAAGAATAAATATAAAGTTTGCAATGTTTAAAAAAAATATTTGAACCGTGCTTGAACAGCAATTCTTTCAGTCATTGTTGACCTAATTATTCTAATGAAAAGTAGCCTCGTGATATTTCTTTACGTTCAATAAATGTTTGAAAAACCAATAGTCTAACTTTTGAAAAAATAGCTGAAGTGTGATCATGAGTGCTTGTCTGATTAGTCTGTCCGACATACGTTTTATCCATCGTGTGTCGTTTCAGCACCGCGGGGTCGCTACTTTATAAGGTTGAAAACAACTAACTAAGATTATTATGTATAGAGATATTATACATCCAAGTTTTACGCTGACAAACTTGAAGAATTCAAATATTAAGAGCATATTCGACGAGTTATTGCACACATAAAGCCTGATTTACTGACAAAGAATTGGACTACAAGTTTGCGGTACTTTGGCGCAAGAGACCATATGCCAGACATAATATTGATATAAAGTTATATATTTTGTGTATCAAAAACTTGGATATTTATTTTTAATTTTTCATTATAAAAAAATAACCAGCAGATAATTGAAACAACAAACAGGTAGCCATTTATAATCTTCATTCGACTCAAGGATAACCTCCTATTCAAATGCTTAGCTATTATAAAACCAGCATTAGTTAATGAAACCTCTTTTACAAGGTTCTTTTAAAGCCACATAGCTGTGGATCAGCCTTCATTTCAAACAGAATGACATTTTCTAATAAGTAATGTAGACTCGAAGCAAGGACACCACTTAAGGGTTTATTGAAGTTCCATTTGCATACATATTGTTCCAACTAACTAGAAATAAACAAAGGCCTAAATATAATCAATCAACTCTAACTAATATTACATTGATTGTCTTTGAGACCTACACAATAACCACACATCAATATATATGAACATAAAAACATCACAAGATGATTAAAATACAGCTGGGCTCAATCGTTTTACTTCCAGCGTTAATCTTCTGGATCTGCTTTATGTTTGAGTAGCACTCGTGCACCCAAAACAGATCGGCCTTCAACGTCCATAGATATGCCTGCCCCTAGTTTTAAACCATTTTCTTATGATTATTATACAATTTTATCAGTCCTTTGAATTCATATGTAATGATTTACAATCAAAAATATTTTAAACAATTTTGCATCCACAAATAAAACATCAAAATGAATAAATGAGTAGAAAACAATGTTTCGAGTATTTTTTATGGCCGAAACAAAACATAAAATGACGTAGGTTAATCCTACTAAGCTAAATATGTAGTTAGACAGACCAAGCAATACCAAACTCCTGGATCGGAAGCTTCCATAACGAAAGGCTTTTAAGATAACTTCGATCAAAGCCAATTGTCACATCATATATAGTTAAAAATAAGTTGCAAAATGCCCAACTAAGCATATAAAGTCGGTTATGAAGTGTGATATCCTCACTGAATAATTAGCACCGCTTAATCTTTTGTGTCCACTCCTAAGGCTTTTTAGATCATGAAGGTATTTCTTGAATGCCTATAGGGAAGCTCTCGTTATTGTTTGACAAATATAAATGTAAGGCGTGTTCAACTCTCAATGTTGGGGGCGCAGGTTCAAATCTCGAGAGGGGATGGTCATTTTTGGTCTACCTCATTAATAAGATCCTAGGTTCGATAGACTAATTTTAATGCTAGTATGCTTATTCATATCCAATCGGATGCAATTCTATCGAACCATATAGGAAAAAAAACCATTGTTTACTAAGGAATATAGTAAAGACGGCGATTGGCATAAGATCATTATGAATACTTCTGGTTATATATATATATATATATATATATATATATATATATATAAATAGATATAAAATATAGACATCCAAGGATGGTATTGTAATAAATTATAGACATCCAAGGATATTATATTTATATAATGCTTGCTTCAAAATAAATTTATTTTATGGACCTGTATTTATAAGGTTTCCTTTCAGGCGTTTAGTTTTCCTTGACGGACTCAATAAATGATCATAAACAGTCTTATGGACAGATGTAGGAACACATTATTATTTATACGAAGTTCCCATCGAACATTAATAGTAGTTGTTTATAGTACTCACACAAAAAAAGAAAGCAGAGCATCCAATTAGTTAGACTCTGAGGAAATTGAGTCATACTTAACTACTTAGAAGCAGAGTTCATAACGAAGGAATGATATGCAGAGAGATAGAGTGTTCGATACATGATCGTTAGTAAAAATAAACTTACTCAATGAATAAGACATTTGTAACTTAAATAATAATGCTCAACATTTAGATAAACAATTTAAGCTTCTCTCTTAGAAACTGTTTTCAACGACCATTGTGTCGAACAGCTTTGGTTCCAACCAAAGATAATAGATAATACAAGATGCGCAGAACGCAATGTTTAGATTCCTCTAATTAGAAAAGAAAAACTGAAACATCACACATGACGTCACATTATCGATTTGTTATGATTTATGGCATAAAAATATCTATATTCTCGTTCTTTTCTCTCATTATCTTTCTGTGGGTTTGATAGACAGGACTACTACTTTTATGGACTAGTGAAAAATATAAATAATCAAACCTTTTCAGATGTTAATAAATTGGCTCAGTTTCGGCCTGAAAATTATAAATCTAATGCAAATAACATATTATTAAACCAATTTCATTTTTTTGCTGAAAATCATGTGAATGTAGTTACACATAGTATAAAAATCTTATTTTTATATGAAATTATATACAAGGTTGTGTGGCTTCATCGATATTAGTCCACCATATTACTATTGTTATTTATTTAGATGGTGTAGGTATTAGATATACAGGCAAATCGTCTAGTGATGACGTCACATTTTTATGATTTTTATTATTGGAAATATCCCTCTTTGTTTACTTGAGTTCGGCCCCCCTGGGTTCCAACTAAGTCAGGAAGTTTACTGGCGACCCAAGAAGAAACTTCTTGAGCTCGCACCGGCTTGGGATGCTTTTTTCTTGGCCAGGAGGCACATTTTATTAAATGAAATGTGGGAATACATTATTAAAGTCAACAATATAGGATAACGGGATTAATTTAAAAATTGCACCAAAATAATTATGTAGGTGGGCTTAAATTTTGAAAATGAAATAAAAATACTTAATAGTATGGGAACATACATAAGTCAAAAGTGAATTGACATCACAATCAAAACTAAAAAATACGTAAGATTTCGTTTATTTCTTTTATATACATATTGATAACATGGTTTATATCCCAGTGCTTTGTACCCTTGGCGGATCTTTTGCGTATATCACACATATTGTGCATTTGTTAAAGTTCCATTGACTTTGAATCTCCATTTCTCGGGATGTGCGTTAAAATTCCTCTTTGTTAGTCACACTTTCGAAGCTATTAGGAAATATAGTTCGTATCTATAAAATGTGTCTCTTAGTTTAAAAGAGTTCTAGAAGATGTGATCAGTTATTTCCTGTTTCGGGCAGTCCCTAGGCCTTGTGTATAATATAATATTTTTTGTATTTGTCTTTTTTGGAACATAAAAAGACGACTAAAAACGTAATTACTCGTGTGTTTTTGTATGTTTTTAAATAAAAAAACTAATTTGGAAAAATATACTAGACATCGTGTGGGTCAGTTGAGGAGACACTTATTCGATTTCGATCAAAACTTCACAAGATGATATTTATACACAATAGTAGAATCCTAAGGGTACCTGACTCTAACATCCGAAAAGGGTGAAATAAGAATCACGCTATATATATATATATATATATATATATATATATATATATATATATATATGATGGCAAGCGGAACAAGATTCTCGAGAAAATGTGCATAAAAGTTGCACTAGTGTGGCCAAGAGACATAGGGCTGTGGTTCGAGCAATTGTGGGCACGTGGAATATTTCGTATTAAATATTTTGAAGCAGTTTGTTATCAATAAAATTTATAATTTAATATGTTTTCAAAATTAAGTATTTTAAGAGCTATTACATCATTTCCATGTTTCACTATCTCTGCCTAACCCTGTATATATATATATATATAATATATTAATTAAAAATAAAAATACCACAATGCATCATCGTAGTCATACCGGTTGCCACCAAATTATTTCCGATAGATATGTAACTTCAAAATTAAGTCCTCGCTGGTCATTCGTTTACATTTCATCTTTAATCTACTCCACTGATTATAGGGTCCTAAAAATATCTCAACTTGCCTTTAGATATCTTTAAATTACCTTATTAAAGCATGATTTTTATTATTAATGCATGGTTGCCTGGAAACTGCTTGGTCTATCAAAAAGTTAATATAAAAACCTTCATACATAACTTCAACCACTAAAGGCAATATAATTAAATAGCTTTGAATTATGTAAGCGAGGTATATTGAAAGTATCTGTGTACCGCCAAAAGATCTGGTTTTTCGTTTGCCCGATTGACGTAATTGAAATACCCGTCAAGCACGAAGAATCACATATATCAACAATTTTTAATGGGATATATAATAAACATAAGATTACTGACATTTACAAACATAAAATAATCCCACTTTGGAAATGTATTCCATGTCTTTTTTAATAAATATTTTATCGTCTTGCGATATTTCTTTCTGTTTTTGCTTTTTCTACTCCCTCAATACATTTATTACTTAGACGTACATAGTTATATGCTAAAATTATTATTTTGGACAGTTGATAAATAATGCTATTTTTGAAGGAAAAGAGAATGGGTCCCAACCTTGCATAAGTCGAACTAATAACAAATGTATACAAGAGATATAGATGAGGACCATTCAATTCAAAAGGTCGACTTTATCATCATTACGATTCAACATCCATTTAATTCCATCATATATTTCCTTCATTTCATTTTCTCTCTACAAAAAAGTTCACTTTTACTTGATTGGAAAGGATAAAGATACCATACAGGGACTCCTCTCTCGATTGTGATTGGTTATCAAAAAGCAGCTCGAATAAAGAAAAAAATTGTTGCACTCACATACCTAATCTGTTTACTAGTCTATTGTTGGTGTTAAGATTATTCTGATCTAAGACTTTTATTTTTATACATCAATTAAAAAGAGGCTGAACTTTCGCATAAATATCCCGTTTGTCCTTTTTCACATATTTTTATTAACTTAATAAAATAAATCTTCACACTTGGGGAAAATAAATTAAAGAGTGGGACCCATTGCTAGCCCATCCGATAGGAAAAGGAAAAAAAGATAGGGTTTTATGACTAAAGCTGCCACACATGGGGCTATTATGAGAACCTAATTGGTGAAGAGATGGAGTTTTTAATAAAAAAAAGTATTGGTGACATGTACATCAAACCCACCAAGGTGTTGAGACAATATTGAGTGCCCAATACGGGATGGTAGCACTGAATGAAGGGGTGTATTGTTAAGCACTCCAGTGTTGGGGAAAGGCAGTGACAGTGAAAGAACAAAAGAGATAGTGAGACTTCATACTATGATTTATTATTTTTTCCTTATGAAATTTATAATTTGATGGCATCTGTGAACATGTTACACCACTCAGTCTATTTCATGATACAGAATATACACTCTCTTGTGTTACTTCTGTTGCTATATTTCCTCAAACATAGAGAGCTATAAAATATCCTATTATTCAACCTACCATAGGTTGCTTCAGCACTCTACATTATCATTGGTCTTGAGCCATATTCCTTCCTTCTAATCGTGTTTCATCGACTTTAATGTCTAAATATTTCATACTGAAAGGGAAATTAAAATGGCTTCAATCTGACTCCAACATTATTGCTCTTCCTAATCTATTCATCGCAATTGGGCATCACATTGTTGTATAGGTCGGAGCTTGGGACCCATTCTCTTCTTCTTTTGGGACCTTCCGTCTTTTTTGTAGAAATCGACTTAATATTATATATTTCATATTTCAAAAAGAGGATTTAAAGCTGCTATTCGGACATTGTTCTTCCCTTCTTTTATTTAGTTTACTGTGCATCCAATTATTATATAGGTCAAAGCTTGGGACCACTTGTCAGCTTTCAATTGAAAATTTTAATCCTATAATGCTTATTATATCCACATGAATGCAAATCGATCGAAGCAAATAGGCAAAATAAACAGAATATGAGATAGCAAATCTCTTGATTTATTAAGGATAACATATTGGGAACCTTTTCTTGAGCGTTGATGATTAGGAGAAAGAAAAGAAGTGCCAATTAAGAAACCAGGTTAGTAACATGAGATTTGGCGTTACTTTTGTGTAGCTATTGAGGTGTGTACATAAAACAAAATCATATTCATAAAAAGACTAACACTAACTGTATTTATTCATAGGTCTAAATCAATGCCCTTACGAACCCATTGTTGAATAAACTACTCAAATAAAATTATTTCTGTTAATTAAATAGAGCAATCCTCACCAAATGATGCTTTGTGTGCTTGTTTTTATCATCCAAATACCACTCTGGCACTCAGATGTTTTCAAAATAGACAGAAAATAAGAGTTGCCACTGAAAAACGATATTTGTTGAATAGCTTGCGAGAGCTACACTTATGCATCCTTAGCTATCCTATTCATGGCGATATTCCTGGCTGGGACCCATTTACAGCTGTCAAATTTACAGCCAATCAGATAACAAAGGAGAACGGTCAGGGCTTTTATGAAATCATTTCTGCTCACTCTGGATAACTAAAGTTATGTTATTATATCCTTTTGAGAGCCCTTCCTTAAAGTAGCCCTCAGAATGAGTTTCTAAACAGAAAGCACCGACCTAAATGAAGTCTCAAACACAAAAACCATCCATTGAATATAAACCATTATAACATTGATTGCTTTAGACATATCCATCATGAAAGGAAGATTATTTTGTCAATACTTACGTGTCTGCACTCGGAAATGTCTGCGCGAGCCACTTCCTTGCCTACATGCATAAGGATGACGAA
>CP045905.1:14225320-14239800 GCA_013387185.1 Caligus rogercresseyi | reverse complement strand
GGTTTGTATATGTTTGTTTTTTCTACTAACTGCTTTTGTAAAATACACTAGATGTCAACTTTTTGTCTACGATCTGAAATGCTCAACAGAGGAGATAAATTCAGTCAACTTAATAGGTCTTTGAATACTAAATGGCTGCCTCACTTGGTGAAAACATGCTTTGGTATAGAAAAAAGGAAATTCTCTTATATATATCCAGTTAATTCATCCTATGTCATCTTTTAAGAAAAGGTTGTCCTTTAAATGACGTCACTGGATATAGCTTTCGTTCTTATTTACTTTTTTCTATATTCCTAAGGATCTTTATACTTTGACTGTCAAGGGATATAACAAGTATTCTTTCCTTCTCCTCTTTGTTATTTTTTCGGTCAAAGTTTTTATTTATATTCGCCACATCAATACAGTGTAATATAAAAATACACTAAATAACAAACCAATAAATAAATAAAAACTATTTTTAACAGTTGCGTAAAAAAACAAAATGAACATTATGGTTCAAATTTACTGTTAAAAAGTGATGATTATTATATATAAAATGACAGTCTTTGTTTACTCGACTTTAAGAATATATATTTCTTCGAGTAGTCAACATAAAATGGCGTCCGTCGAGTATTTTCTTCCCTTTATTTATTGATTCTATTGAGTATTCAGATATTACAGCATTTACTACAAATATAGGTCAATCCATGGTTGACTTTTAAGAGCCGTTTTAACAACAATAGTTTGTAATGGGGGATAAAAGACGATAGACACTAATCGGTTGATTTTTAGTTTAAACGAGGGGAAGTATTGTTCTTTAAATAGAGTTGAAATAGTACAGCGATGTATCCGGAAACACAAATACATTTCCAAAAAGTCAATACTGATGAAGCAATATTAAGGGTTATTAATTACTTTTATTAATTAATTACATATATTAGTACATTTTAGACATAATTACTTTATAGTCAAATAAAAAGATACGACGCACTTTTGAGTCCTTGAACAATATATAAAATGGTCATGTATTATTTGTCAAATATATCCATATATATTTATATTTTTATGATTTGTAAGCTAAAACAAAACAAAAACAGCAAAAATGAATTTAGTTGTTAACCTCAACAATATTTTATGGAAGAATAATATATTTTTACGATGTTTCTGTATCCAAAGAAGCTAATTTAAAGATACTGTCTTATATTCCATTGCCGTGCCTTTTTTCGCTTAACGAACTATACTTTCGCCTTATTATTATGAATTGATGTGATCAAAAAGTGAGACATTTTCTGATTGTAGATTGCTTCATAACAAAGTGATTAAACTAAATAATATTGTTATACTTAGAGGGAATAAGACTGCAAAGTAGTTCTTTTTTTCTTCCATTGAATTTTATTGAAACCAAAAATACATATTTGAATGAATTTTGCGCTGAACTATTATATTTCAAAATAGTCATGATGGAAATTATGTATAAATGGACTATTCATATAGAGAAAAGGAGTTTGAACAAAGATATATATATATATATATATATTAGGGCTGTTCTTATTTTTCAAATGTTTGAAATGTTAGCAACATTGTGGATTCTGTTTTTTGTGATAAAAGAAGACGACATACAAAGTTTGAACAAAATCGGTCAACATTACGAGGTCGCGCAACGAGGTCAAAGTTTTAAAAATTTAGTAAAAATATAGTTTTCCGCAAATTTCTTCAAAATGGTGGACGTTACAGACTTCAATAATAATTATTTGTTTGAAGGAAATCTAATTTACTACCAGACGTATGTTTGATGTTTTTTAATAAAACAAAGTTTTCAGTAAAAACAAAGAAAAATGGAGTGTGTAATGTTAGCATATTTCATAGCTTTTTTGTATCAATTAACTTCACTCGCCTGTAGAAGATGACTTGTTCGCTTCAGAGTAAAATAGTACTTTTAAGTTTAGTAAAACTTTGAATGATAAATCCAAAAATGACCTTGGTTGCATTCTATCAATTCAGAATTCAGTACAATCTGAGTTTACATCATATGATTCAGAGCCTGTATTGACCTATAAGAAATCGATTATGAAAAAAATATAATAATGTGTTTCTTAGATTTGCGTCAAGGTATCCTCTCAAAATTTTACTTTGTCTCTGACGCATTTATAATCCATTATATGCGTCATTTTGTACGCGAGATATGCTTTTTTAATGTACATATAACTCTCTACTTATTAAATTGACATGATTTAGTATACCAAAATATTAAAGCTGGTGTACCAAGCTTTCATTTGATATGTTTGGTGGTCTAAAAATCGCTATACTTTAAGAGAAATAAGCAAATACATTTTTGCACGTACTCTCCCAAAAAATTGATCCTTTGATATGAGAATATACAATTACCACTTGGTAACTGCTGTTACTGTTAGCTGGATAGAAAGATAAAGAAAAAAAGAAGGGAGAGAGTATTTTGCCTCACTTCTCTCCTTTCTTTTTTGTTTATCTTTCTATTCCAGCTAACAGTAACAGCAGTTACCAAGTGGTAATTGTATATTCTCATATCAAAGATCAATTTTTGGGGAACTGCTGTTAGTGTACCTGATAGAAAGATTTTGTTCAAACTTTGTATGTCGTCTTCTTTTATCACCAAGAAACAGAAAATCCACAATGTTTTTAACATTTCAAACATTTGAAAAATAAGAACAGCCCTAATATATATATATATATATATATATATATATATCAGGAAACAACCGGTACCCGGCCTGGCCCGTTCCCGGCTGTTTTTTTTAACGTCCCGGGCCGGGACTTAAATATTATCGTTCCTTCGTCTTCTGAAGAGACGACGTTTTTTTTAGAAGATAATTTTTTATAGAATTTATATGTTATTTTCAAAAAGAAATTGATTACGTTTTTTTATATTTTTAAATATTTTTATCTTTAAAAAAACGTTGTCACTTGCAGAATGACGAACGAACGAACGATAACAATTTATATTAATTACTTATTATTTAATTGAAAATTACTTTTAAACTATCCTCAATTCTTGATCACTCGTAGTTTTTCTATATAGGGCTTTAGAAATATTGAAATTAAATAATAATGTAATCTATATACCATATTTAAATTTATTATAAATTAATGGTTTCCCCCCATTTTATAGGGTTTGGGCCTAATACAACCGTGACATATCCTGTTTTCAATACCTCTGCGGGATCAGTAAGTATTCTCTAACAATAGCTCACGATGAACTGGCAAATTAAAGTATCATAGCCAAATAGTATGCTTTTTAGAGCGCTTTGAGAGTGAAACTTGAGTCTTTTTTTTATTTAAGATTGACATCCATGTTTTTAACCATTTTGAAATGGATTGATGTACCATTTTAACCCCGATTTTTCCAATTTACAAAGTTCTTCTTTAGCAGAGTGGTTTAAATTTTATGAGTTAGTGATTTAATATATATAATCAATATACTATTTAAACCTGAACGGCTCCAATTTTTTATAATGCCCATAAAATTAATGGTTTGCTTTTTTTAAATCTTTATTTTTATTATTTATTTTTGAACTTTCTTTTTGACTATATGGTTCGATAAAATTGCATCCGAAAGGATATAAATAAGCATTATAGCATTAATATTAGTCTATCAAGCTTATGATCTTATCATGATGCAGACCAAAAATGACCATCCCCTCTCGGGATTCGGACCTGCGCTCCAAATATTGAGAGTTGAACACGCCTTAACTTACACGGCTATCGCACTCCCTTTTTCTTATTAAGCAGAAGCTTCTAAGTGTGGCTCTTGCAATCGTAATCATGTCATTGCGAAATAAAATTATGTTTGATTGGAGTGACAAAATAATACATGATACTTTTTTGATCTAATAAACAATTTGCCAACTGATACATCTGTGCATCATTCGGCCTTTTTCCCTCTTCAGGACAATCAAACCCTGGCCGGCGTGGTTTGGGATCGACATTCCCGTACACAACCTGAATCCCTCATACCTCGCCGTCAACTCGGCGCTCTGGGCTATGGTTTCGCCCTCAATCAAACGGGTTCCTGGTTTTTCCATCCAGAGCTTTGGTCCTTCATGAATACTTTGAGGATCCCTCCCATGTGGACTTTGCGGACGTTATTGGGGAGACGGAGGCTCTTAGGGATGTCCGGAAGGCCATGATAGATAAGATCAGGGAGACAATCCATAGAGATCCATCAGGAAAACTATGAATTCAACTATATGCATATTCCTGACTCTAGTTTCAGGTATGAATACTTTTGGGAATGAGTAGAAATTCATTTTTGGGCCATGAAATCCTGATAACAGCTATCGATTTACATACATAATGCAATTGATAGTTGTGATATATATTAAGATGGCTGTAAGTTGAAAAAGATTGATATCCGTAGAATATATCTTCCGACAACAGTACAAATCTACCGAATTACAGAATATTAATTGGCTGTCCCAGTTCTGATAAACATTTTAAATATGCAACCATATCGCTAACGTCATTTGATGCCTAAAAAACGTATCTTAATCATCAGTTCGTATTCAATTATTTAGAAAGCGGATATTTCCTGCTATCAATTTATATCCAATACTGGGATGCCTTTTGGCATGAAAAACTATATGGTATAACCCTTTCGAGTCACTCTTCCATGACAAAAATTAAATAAAATATCCAATATTATTCCATTATTAATATACTTCTGTTGAAGCTTTTATCCCAAACCCTAGATCTTATCATTATGAAAATAATCAAATTAAAACCTGAAAATAAGAAATATCTCATTAAATCCAAGCATGCGCGGGTGCGCTTACTCCAAGAACAAAAGAACAACTCTAATGAGTACTCTTTTTGATAAAATATATTGTCATTACCATTGATTATCTTTTTATTTCAGCATTGGCATCGTTCATCCCAAGAACTGGCACTACATCAAACCAGAGCCACAACAAATAAAGATTCTCTCAAAGCTTTTAAGCTCCAGGAACGACGTGCAATTTGCTCCTTGGAACTACTGCCACCGAAAGGAAACCATGAAGTCTCAAGAGCTCACTTGGATCCTCAAACAAATCGACGGAGGCAACTGCGAGCCCCTGGAGTCCCTCTATCACTTAACCTGGGATGCCAAAAATGCCCTCCCCGTATTTGACTCACTCAATGCTCAAAGCCTCTCGTTAGAGGACTTTCCGTCCCGCTTTGTTCTCACAGAGGGAGGTCTCTCCATACACAGCGGAGACCTGGAGTTCTCCCGTGATCCCTATAACTCCAGTTTGTATAAAATCATGACGAAAGAGTCGCGATCCAAGAGCGACAAACCCTTTCTCTTCTTGGCCAAGGAGACGCCAAAGATCACCAATCGAATCTTACCCAAATACAAAGTCGAGGAAGGTGACTTTGAGGATATTATAGAAATTGTGACGCGACCAGATATGCCCCTTCTTGAGCCATCAGAACCTTCTTCTTCAGATACTCCATCACGGCTGCATCTGGTAAAACCTTTCCTCTTAAATGACGGAGGGAAGTCCTCCATAGCCGGCGTGTCTGGGGTTGAGCTGAGTTATTCCTATTTAGAGGGTCTCTTTGAGGGGGCGACCCATGAGATCAAGGCCGAGGAATATGCTGCTTCAATCATACGGAGCTTCGCTGTGAGATTTTGGACTACTCTGGATCCATTCTTGTCTCTAATCGGAGGATGTTCATCTTGGGGATTTTTTGGGTTCTGTGGATCCGAATTTGATGCGGCATTTAGTGCAAAAGTCTCAGGTTTTCGTGGATGAGGATCCTCTAATTAATTATCAGGCTCTTTGTCCGGACTCCTTTGAGTGCACTGCCTCTGGTATTCGCTTAAATGCCGCCTTTTCCTTTGAGAGAATGGCTGGAATATGGAGTACGCTCCTTGGGGCTTTCCAAGCTCTTCAAATTGTGATTACAAGGTAAGTAGGGAATGACATTTAGTTGAATGATTGAGTGTTGGGCCGAGCTTAATTACGAGACTAATTGGTATATTTTTAGATCTTGGAATATTTTTTTCCTATATGGATCGACAGATTTGCATCCGACAGGATATAAACAAGCATTATAGCATTAATCTTGGAATTTTATTATTGATATGTTGCCACTGTGATACTTGCATATTGGGATGGGTGCTGCCTAGAATCTTGGACACCGAAATGCTATATTTTAGTGTTAAGTATACTTGTCCGTATGATAATTAACGTTAAATAACAGGGATATGTGATGAGGCATTATCATCTTCACTCAGATTTACAGACAAGGTTCTTAACCCTGATCAATCTGAGGGATAACTCCCATAGTCTCACAGCAAGCTCCTGTAATATAAGTACCTTGACCTTATGGTTTTGATGTTCAAGAGACATTAAGCTTGATTCAAGAGTTGTTTCAATAATGATTGCCTAAAAAAATAGAATGTCCACACAATGATTAAATCTTGACGGGATACCCACAAACATGCATGCATGCTATTCCAATCAGGAACAATCCTTATTGGCTTTAGGAATGAATTATCTATAGACTTTTTCAATCTTTAATTTACTTTGTTTCATTATCCTGTTTTTTATTGGTCTTAATACAATATACGAAAAGTTCCGATAAAGGGTCTCTGAATATATTGATGTGGATCTGAGTTGGATAGATGCTTTGGTAATTGACATAGTTGCAGCCAACTTTTGAAATTTAACTCTTTTCATATCTTGGCACCACAGCGATTTTTTGGCTGTCAATCTTGAATAACTGAACTGATTTTGAATGGTTCGGAACTGTTTGCTATTACATTTCCGGACTGTTATTTTGAGTCATCATTCTAAAATGGTTATGAATGATGATTTCCGGTGTTCGGGAGAAATGGTAAAGAAAAAGATCAAATAAAATTATTATAACAGAAACTGTGTGGTTTGAAGGATAAAAAATAAATACTTACTATTAAGATGATGATTTAAATGTTTGTTCAAATTATTTAATAATATTTTATAGATACTTGACGATCTTAATGGCTATTATTAATCACTTAATGATAACAATTTTACGTTACAAAACTTTATATTAGAAATAATTAATATGGAACTTGAATAATATACTGTATAAATGAATAATTAAAATAAAATGAACATATCAAATTGCTACATTCGCAAATTTTAACATTTGCTTAAATTGTATAATTTCCTTCTTTATTTAACATATTTCCTAATATCTTATTTTACATATATTGTGAATCTGAACCGATTTGTTTGGCACGCCTTCCGACCCCGAACATCATCATCAATCATTAATATTTTCTAAAATAACATTATATTTTTCTTCTCTCGTCCTTATAGTTTTCTGTCCACGTTGTCAGTCCTCCCGGAAGGGTCCCTGGGCCTTTCCAATCTTCAGTATCGGGTGAGGGAGGGCATTCATCGCTGTACCACAAGGACATCCGTGTGGTCATTCAATCCCAAGTTAAAAAAGGATGAGTTTCACGATCGCATGGCGTCCTCCTGCAGTCCGACACAGAGTGCAAGCGAGATCTCCACATGTACGTCCTCAAGAGCATCAACGGTATCTTTGTGGTATCCAATCCAGAGTGTGCCCACTGCAATGCTCCACCCTTCCCTGATGGACCCGTTGAGAGTAAGATTATAAATAATATGCTGTATTCAGAGAGAAGAGAGTGAGAAAGAGTGACCAAAGATACATTTTTAACCTAGACTTATATATAGGTATGGATAACAATATGGTAGTCCTGGCAGTCTCACCAATAAGCAAGACTTTTTCAGTTGTTAACACTACTTTATTTTTAAATATATGTCAAATAATAATCAAAGTGATGAACCATTTATCGGCATGTATTATGAAACAAATAAAAGCTCATTATATTCTTGAGTAAAAATAGTTATTTTATTATAATAATATGAAAAGGTGAAGGAGGGCATTCAAAGGAGTCTTAAAAGATATAGATACAGACTCATGAAGAGACAGAATGTGTTTTTTTAAGGACGGCAATCTTGCATCCATATTCAAATTAATCTTATCCTTCCTTCTTGTTATTTACACTCAGATCATAACAGCCGATAAATGGCACCTCAAGATGACGGAAGCCCTTTCTTTCTTCCTCTTTTTAAGATGGTAGCTTTCCATTATAGCATTTAAATTAGTCACTCGAACGTAGGATCTTATCATTGAGGTTGACCAAAATTGACCCTCCCCCTTCGAGATTAGAATTTGATCCCAAACATTGAGAGTTGAACACGCCTTAATGCACTGAGATATGTCACTCCCTTACTGTGTTAATAGTTTCATTTACGAGAAAAACCATAATGTGATCCCTATCCATGCTTTAAGCATAGCCAATCTCCCAACCTATCCCACCAAAAATTACATGACGTTTTATATTTAGTAAGTGAACCCTTTGCCTTTTTAATACTCTTAATTCTTTCTGATTACATAATGTATTTTAATGTTATCCATAATGTTATATGCGTTATTGTTGTTCTCTCATAGTCTCAGCGACGGAGAATTGCCTTCTTCCACACCGCTACCGGAAGAGGCAGCCCGGATGTTTTGCTCAAAGTGATATGGTATGTCTCTCAGTTCAACATCTCTCATAAAACTAACATTTTCTGTTGCAAACCAGCTGTCCTCAAGATATTACTTATAGGTTCCAAGGAGTGAGCACTAACATATCATAAAAATACTTAACTATTAAGTTTGGTATATAGCTACCCTTAGAATGAGACGGCATTAAATGGGTCCCAACTTTATTAATGCCATAGTTAAGCGATTCAATAAGAGTTATGGTCTGTTGCCTTCCAAGAAACCGTTCCGTGTTTGTATCCGGAAAAGGAAATTGTATCTTATTTCCTAGAGACGTTGTCGTACTATAACGTCTTTATAATGTTTTACAAAAAAGACAATACCGGCAGTTATGTGAAACTTCTTCACCTGACATACAAGAAATAACAAACTCGTAAGAGCTCGAAGCCAGTCCTCTTGAGTACTCGCAGGGCAGTCTGTACGCAGAGGTTGGGTAGACTTATATTATAACGTCCATATTGCGACGTATTTGTTATTAGTATTAGTAGTATAAGTTATGTAACTTAATTTATTCCATTGTGCGTTTAGATTTTTAAATAATGTAGATTGTAATGATATATTTATAATGAAGTAAAGAATGATTAATGATCTTTGATAATTAAATTAATATCAAATACAAAAATTTACCAACTTTGTTGGTCATTGAGTGCAAGATTGAAGGAACCATTGAGGCTCAGTGTTCAAAAGAAATTATAAGTTTATATGTAAAATACTATTCATGTCATCCATATGTAAAAAAAGTAATTCTAGAAAATTATATTTAGAGGTCGTACCCATTTTTCCCTTAATAAAATTTCATCGAAGTGTCCCGGAGCCTGACGCTACTCACATCAGCCATCGATTGAATATACGAAGAACATGACAAATATAATTCATACTTCATTCCTCCGCCGAAGGAGGTATTGTTTTCACTGGCGTGTTGGTGTTTAGTTGTTGGTTTGTTGGTTTGTTAGTTTGTTGTTTTGTTGGTTTGTCAGCAGGATAACTCAAAAAGTACCGAACGGATCGGATGAAACTTTGTGGAGTTGTAGAAGTGCCAAAAGGAAAAGTGATTAAATTTTGGCATCTCTGAGTGCAGAATTAAGGCGCAAAAATGAGCTAAATACTACTAAATTTTTCAAGTTAGCCTACTCTTAATAGATGTCGCTGTGCTGTGAAATTGGGTGCCGGAGCGTGTTCCTCTCGGATTTCCGTCTAGGGGAACCCTCCCCCGTCTCTCTACGCCTCCCCAGTCGTGAAAAATCCGCCTCGAAGGCTCATGACGGCGGAGGTTTGCACTCTCTAGTGTATATATGCCTCTAGTTATATATATTTTACAGGCTTCATTATAGTATTTACAAAATTTATAAGCGCAACAATGGGAATCAATGCAGTCTCATAACTTATTACTACTAATAATGATAACCACATGTAGCAAGGGGACGTTATAAGTTCACCCAACCTATGCGTACAAGACTGCCCTGGGAGTACCTCCTCCTGGCTGGTGGATAGTAAGTCTAATTTTTTATATTCTTAGGTGTCTCCAAAAACATTTGCTACATATCTTAAAGTTGTACATGTTTTCACTTAATGATTCATAAATACAATTATTCAACATTTACGATTATTACCTCACCTAATTAATCCCTTTTCTTATTTTTTAAATAAAATAAATGCCCAATAATCCAACACCTCCTTCACCTTGAATTCTTCTAGTTTTTTTTAGCAATTAATGTTATTTTATTTTAAAATTTAATTGATATTCTCGAGATGAATATTTATTGTTTTACTCTATTATATTGAAATATGGAAGTATAACATCCAGCATGCAATATCTTGAGCCAAATATATCGAAATAGTAAATTAATGTAAAAGAAGCTTGTTGATAAACATGGAGCAAAGTCTTATCCCAATTCAAACTAAAAGTAATAAAATCAAATTAATGAAAGCGTGGAATATCTATTTAACAATATAATTTATTTAGCCATTCAATCTAATGGAAAAAACATGTTTTCAATGTGAGCCTCCGTTAATCTTCTTTCCTTGAATAATCACATTTTTGAAGGCAGAGAAGAGTCTCTCCTCTTCATAAGGGACCATCGAGGCATTGGTCATCAATATGATGGCGGTATCATTTCGTCATTTTCCTGAGTGCTACGTAACAAACTTGGATTCCCCATTATCTTCCTATATCTCGGATTCTTATTCAGTAGATCCTTCAATTTGCCCGCAAAAGGATTGCAGTATGAGACTACTTCTATTAATTTAAACCCTCGACCAGGGAGTCTCTAGAAAGCCTTGATTGCCTCACAATTATTGGAATGTCGTCTTTGATGACTCCCACTTAGAATGATCTCTTATGTTGAAGACTTATTACTTGAATTATTGCCACGTTATCGTTCTCCGATTCTCCCACGAATATCCACCTAGTTCATAAATGAGCCTGAGCGGATCTTTGGTCATCTTGCATATCTTAAAGTAATAAGAACGTTAGTATTATCATCTTAGAAGATGAAAAATTTATCTCAAGAAGGAAAGAGCGACTATAATGTAGTGTCGTTTAATGATGGTCGAAACGGTGCCGGAGGGGGTCTTGAGGAGCCTCTTGATCTCTTGTTCAGCTGGAGCCCCACGTGTGTTCACACAACCTTAAAAATATTGATCATAGAGCCTTTCCTTTTTTGTCTTTACGGGGCTGGACCATAGAGATATAAAGACATAGAGAGCTTATTGGATTCTTCAGAGAAAATACGTCATATTGCCCAATATAAATAATCTTTCTATCTCTATGATCAACTTACGATGATGTACTAAAATTACTTTGTTTATATTGGGCACAGGTGACAGCTGAGCGATGATGTTTCTCTCTATTGAAGGGAATACACTCTCAACATCTTTATATCTCTATGGGCTGGACTCATGCTGCTTCATGGACCTAGGACATTGAATTAATCGAAAATGAGAAGAAGCTATCGTATACTACATCTATGACCAACCAAATAGGAGTACAATGAACTCTCTCTGAAACATCTTCGTGAATCCCAATTGTACGAGATCGATTCAAATAGAATAAAATAATTATTCATTTTCATGTCCTGAATCTTATTTTTTTCATGAATTTGCCTCCCTCTATCGTTAAAAAATGAAAACTAAATCAATGGGGGAAATCAGGATAGCAACCGTCTCGCACTTCCATTCTCACATTGAATTTCTTACTATTTAATCAGAAATAATAGCAAATTTATATATTTCAGTTGGTGTTTAAGTTAAAGAACACGGCCAAAAGCAATAGTTATTTACAATTCGTTCAACAGCATCATTGAAAACCATTGAAGCGTCAAAAAGGCAGATGTTCGTATTTCCTATTGAATGCAGTCGTTTTTTTCGAACTATTTATTTTTTGTTTGACATGAATAAGTCAGAAAATAACCGATCAGGTGCTATTTCACTATTTTTTTACATCTCTGATCACACTTGAGGTGGTTCAGCAAGAAAGCAATTATAAATAAAAATAGTGAAAATGAGAAACTGCATTTTAAGTTTTTTACTTAATAAGAATGACGACCAAATATTGTAAAAAAAAATTAAGACCAGTTGCGCACGTTTGTACCCATGAATGTCATTTTTATTTCGATAATTTAAAAACTGATTTCTTTCTATTGGAATATTAGTTATAGGATTCAATTACACATGATCCCTCTATATGATCCCTCAAAGATAGTCCCTTTTTTTCATAGCCATAAAGATTTATTCCTTAGCCATTAGCATTATACTATATAATTAGCAATTATTGACGCCTGTATTCAGCTAATCGAATATTTTACAAATACAGACGAAGATAAGTTTATATTATAGTGATGGTAACTCATTTTCACAAAATCCATTTAAACTTGGATTCTTGCTGGACGACCATACTTATGCAACATAAATAACTTTTAAAATAATATTTTATTTCCAGTTTATTGTATTATATATTGGAATCATTTTTTTTTTCTTCTCTCCTTATTGTTAAGATGTTATAAAACTTATATAAAAAAATAATATATAAGTAAAATAACATTATAGTGTATAATAAAAATCTAAACAAAAGGTAAAACAATAAACAAATATCAAACGGGTATCTATTTAAAATATTTCAATATTTTTTTGGCATAATTTTAAAATATTCTTTTGATTTGGATGGATAAAATTTGATGACGTTCCCCGCATGGACCCATTTTTTTACATTGTGTCTGACTAGGCTTTCTTTGTTTCTTTCAGGAAACGTCAGAATGTAGTGGAGGCTCCTCATCGCTGCCAGGTGGAAAGGGAATTGCTAGCTTCATCGTGGGCTCACTCCTATTACCCCTCATTCTCAGAAAACTCTTATAATCGCAATATTATTTTTATTTTTATTTAGAGCAATTGTTTATTTTTAGTCAAAATGCTTCTAAAAACGATTGTCCCTTGTGTGTGTGTGTGTTTGTCTGCAAGCAAATTTAATTTATTTTAGTCTTTCTTAACAATCAATTGTTTTGAAGTATTCATATAACTGAGTTGGTTGTCTGTGTGTTTGAAGAGAGGAAAATCGTTCTTTTTGGGAGACAAAAGCAAATGTCTTCCATTTCTTCTTAAGAAACAGAAAACAACAGAGATCTCGGAACTGTGTGTTTTTTAGTCAATGTGTTGTGAAAAAGATTAATATTTAGAATAATTATACATATATTATAATTGGTAAAGCTTTATTTTTGTTATTTCCGTGATTGAAGTTGCCTGTGATTTACTGGAGAAGCTCTAGGGTAATGAGCTCCTCTTCAGTCTGTTCCGACTAAAGTTAAACTAGCATTGGTAAAGAGTCATTCATTGCAGTAAAAAGACCTCTGAGGTCCGACTAGGGGTAGGGCTCCATTCACGAAGAAGAGGGACGAGGATAGAGCTCTCTAACGAAGATGAGGGAAGGAACTCCTTTTGACGAAGACGAGGGAGTGGTAGGACTCCATTCATTCACGAAGTCGAGGTGAGGGGATGTGTCTCTACTGGAAGGGACGGAGGAGACTCGTTTCTTGGTGTCCAAAGGCATTTATCCTGGAGTCCCGGGAAGATAGAAGGAGGGATGGAGGAAGGGATCGAGGTATCTCCAACAAGTTTGAAGTCTAGGCCAGAATGCTTTCATGACACCCCAAAAAAATATTCCAAACTATGATCATGGAAGCTCTAGTATTTGACGACTGTTGATGTGACGTCACTCTTGACTCTCTCCCCTCATGTTTATGCATGTGTTCTTCAGAAATTCGAGATGTTTGTTGTTGTTTTTACTCACGACTGATGATGAGATGATATCTTTTATTATATTATTTCCCTTCAGCCCCCTTTTCTTTTTTTTCTTTTTATCTTATGGATTCATGAATTCATTGAATAAAACTACGATGATAATGACCACGATTTTTAAACGGGCGATTATAAGCAGCAACGACAATTGAGCAACGCGTTAATAATACTCCCTTTAAAAAAGATTGCGATGTTAAAGGCGTGCGATAAAGGAACGTACGAAAAAAAGCATACGATGTTAAAGGCTGGCGATTAAGGCGTGCGCGATAATAATATGTACGATTTATTACAGTAAATCGTGGCAAGTGGTTCCTTTTCTTTAATTCTCGCCTGTACACCAGAATAAATCCCACTCATGTTAGCTGCTCCGTCATAGCCTTGCCCACGACACTTAGAAAATCAAGACCATTTGCTTCAATGCTCTTTATTATTGCTTTTTCAAGCTCACTAGCATACGATCCGTTGTCTCCTTGAAAGCCCAAAAAATCTTCAGCTACATCCATTTTATTCCTGACTATGGTTCATACCTATATACTTGGCTACTGGTCGTGCTAGACGATCCTGTGTGGTATCCATAATCACCGAATAAACGGTGCTTCGTTTATTTCAGCTGTTATTTCCTGTTTAACTCG
>CP045905.1:14212311-14225220 GCA_013387185.1 Caligus rogercresseyi | reverse complement strand
TTAGTTCACAAGACTCAATTTCCTTTAACACCTAACCAGGCCGGGTTATTTTGGCTCCTCTATAGCCGGGGGGGGGGTGGATTCCACCCCCCCCCCTCAGATCTCGGCAACGGAGCGACGAAAATTTGTGAAATTTGGCACACAACTAGGTCTTCCCACTAATGTACAACCACACAAATTTCATCACCATAGAACAAAGGGTTTTTTATTATGCATGTTAATTTATTCAAATATGCAAATTTGCATCAAAATGTGATCTTTCATACACATAACAGAAATTAATGCCACTAGCATCAATCTTTAGCATTATTACATCATAGTATCATACTGATATATCATACATGTCACAGAACAGGTAAATTAATTTGCATACAGTAATTAATTATGCAAATTAGTCGGTATTTATGCATATGTTGCTATGGAAGTTCACGTTTTTGCCACGCGGACGTTCGCAAAATGACCTGCCGCGCCCGTAGAGGGTAGGTCCGATTTTTTCGAAAATGGTATCAAAAGATGCGCAATACTTCAATCTTAAAAGTCATAAAATTTTAGCGCGTATTATTTTTTTTCACGAAAATATCCCAGAAAAACCGGAGGGGGGGGGGTATTCCACCCCCCCCCCCCCCCCGGCCTGGTTAGGGTTAAGCTGTAGTCGTATATTTCAATCCTTAGAGATTACCCTAATGACGTCATGTCTCTTTTCGTGCTAGGACTCCTTATTGCCTTACTCCTCAAGTATCTCGACCTTGCACCTTTTCTGGGTATATATTTTTTGCAACACCTCTCTCACCTTCCCTACCTTACATTGAATACACAAGGGTTAATTCAGGCATGCGAACAGCATGACGTTGCCAAAAAAAAGTGTATTATACATATTATCACGAGAGAGAGAGGGGGGGTTCAATTTAATCTTAATGAATCAGGGATACTTTTTTGAATATTTCTTTCATTGATATCATCGTCATGTCTGAGATAGTTGGGTGTGAGGATATTCTGCGTTCTATTATTCCTCTCTACTGAGGCATCTTAACTCCTAAGGAAAGTGAGTGATTCACAATAGATAATTATTATATGATGTTATATCGAATTTATACATAGTAAAAATCTATAACAGTTACAAATCTTATATAAACAATATGTCCCACCGGATATTTAGCCATCAACTGACGCTATCCACTAGCATGAAGGAACAAGCCACTACTTAGATCAGCGATACTCAACCCGCGGCTCGTGAGCCGCATGCGGCTCCTTTAAGACTAGTTGCGGCTCTTTTAAGTCCCACTGAAAATTTATTACGTGATTACCAGGAAACGACTGGGACACTTTTTTCGCCGGGAGCCGGCCGGGTCTCTAATATTTTCGTTCCTTCGTCGTTCTGAAAGTGACGGCTTTTTTAGAATAGATATATATATATATAATATTTAAACATTCTTTTCAAAAAAAAAAACATCGTCACTTTCAGAATGATGAAGGAACTAATATTTTAGAGTCCCGCCTCCCGGCGAAAAAAAGTGTCCCAATCGTTTACCTGATGATTACATAATGTGGTACTACATGGCTGTTTCAGAAATATTTTTTTCATCAACGTGGCTCCTGATTAGGTTGAGTACCGCTGACTTAGATGATTACTCTACCAAGCGCTATGTAGACATTATAGTCTCAATACATGATTTTCTGCTGTTGGAGGCACTCTAATATTTTTTTAATAATAATATAAATCCTTCCTTGTGTCTTACTCATTTAGGAATCCTCTCCACATATGAGCAATGAGCTCCTTTCCGGAGGCTCAATGTCGGGAAGTGGCTATGGTGGATCATCAGGGCCTACAGAGAATCCCGTAGATCTCTCATCCCCAAGACCCCTGGAACACCTCTTCATAGACATGACGGAAGCAATGGTAAGCGATTTATTTATAATAATATGAGGATTCTTATTAGCTAATCATATAACTCAGCTTATAAAGAGACAGTACTCGAAATTATATTAATTTTATACATCACCTTTATTCTTGTGGTATAGATGTATCCGTTCGCGATAGCAAATATCTAGAAATGACATGATTATCCCAAACTCGCTAATACTTTATTCGTTGGAAAAATCCATAGAGATATAAGGACATAGAGAGCTTATTATTCTTCCAATAAAAAATATAACAGATTCCCTTCATAGCAGAGAAGCATCGTCGTTCAGCTGTCGCCATTGCCCAAACTAAACAAGTAATTTGACCTACGTCATCGTAAGTTGATCATAGAGATAGAAATATTTGTTTATATTGGGCAATATAAAGTACTTCTCTGAAGAATCCATAGAGATATAAAGAGAGTCTATTGGATTCTTCAGAGGCATACGTCATATTGCCCAATATAAACAAATCTTTCAAACTCTATGATCAGCTTACGATGACGTATTAATAATTACTTTGTTTAGTTTGGGAACAGAATACAGCTGAACGACGGTGTTTCTCTGCTATTGAAGCTCTCTATATCTTTATATCCCTATCGAAAATACGTCTTATAGTAAGTGATGATCCATTTATCGTCAGATATGAGGACACACGATACATGATCATTATTTTACAGAGTGTGAGAGGTTGCTTTATTTTAATTGATGATATGTTATATTGGATACGTCCAATCCAAGGCGTCATAAGTGACAAGGAATCAAGCCATTGAGTGTTTTTTTTCTTCTTATCCCTGAGTTGATATCAGATACCTCAAGAGCCATGAAATGATGCTCTATTTCATAGTACCATTGCCCATTTATTCACTCTCCTTTACTCACCACCATTCACGTTGGAGAAAGAGATCCCCGTTTGTTATCATCCCATTGCCCATATCCCAAGCCTTGTAAATATATTAAGAGATTTCGTGATAGTCACATATTTATTTTTATTATTTGTTTACTATCCTTGCGGCGCACATTTTTAAATCTCCGTCGTCGACGTTTTTCTGATATATATATATATTTTTTTCTCTCGTCATGCTCGAGATAAAGAGACTTTTTTTAAAGAGGGCAGCAGCACTTTTTCTTGTAGTTCAAGAGAAGAAAGAGAAGAAAAAAGAAGAAAAAGGCAGGACGTTTAAAGAGAAAGAGAAAAAAATTCACTTAAATGTACCACCCATAGAGTATATATATATATATATATATATATATATGAGTTCCGAAGATTCACATATTGGCGCTGCAATCACATATGTCGGTTCTCATGAAAGGAATCAACAATTTATATATATATATATGTATATATATATATACAGTCGTCCCTCGCAAAGTCACGACGACCCGGATCCACTACACGACCACCGCGATATATATGAGGGTCGCGATGTATATATAAAATTCTGCCATTGAGTTAATATGGGTACGTTTTACCGTGAAAAAACGGGAGCCCAGCCGTTGTCGCGTAGTAAAAGAACTGCGAGATGTCGAGGGCGAAGACGCGAGGGCCGACTGTTTATAAAACAAGTAAAAGGTATTTTGTTCTTGAACGTGATTTGTTTAATTAAAATAAGCGTGCCTACTCATAAGAAACAGTTGACATTTTGAAATATGGCAGTCATAAAAATATGTTTTAGACACTGGCTCTTCCCTCTGATAAGTAAGAATTTGAGCACACTGGGACTTAATTTAAGAAAATGATAGTTGGAAAGAAAAGAAGCGTGAATAATAATAATAATAATAAACAGTGGGCATAATGAAAATACACATGCGTAAACCTCCACTCTCTAAAAATTTCAACCTTATGAACACCAAGTGTTTCTTTGGACCTCTATCAATTATATTTATGAATCTTTTGAATAGGACTTCTATATTTTTGTTCAGAGAAAGAATGTGTGTTATTTTCCCCCTTATCCTTAACGACGATAAATAAATCCCCTATCTGACGATATGAAGTCCAAAAATAATGAAATAAGAGTTGCCAACTAGAGGACTCAGAGAGTGCAAACCTCCGCCGATCCCCACCAAATGAATCACTTGGTCTTTTTGTCATTTGCCAATAGATGTCGCTGTGCTGTGCTTTCCTCTTTGAGAGCACAGCACAGCGACATCTATTGGCAGAGTAGGATAACTTGAAATATTTATTAGTATTTAGCTCATTTTGCATCTTAATTCTGCACTCAGAGATGCCAAAATTTAATCACTTGTTCTTTTGGCATTTCCAACAACTCCACAAAGTTTCATCCGAATCCGTTGCGCACTTTTTGAGTTATCCTGCTGACAAACAAACAAACCCAACCAACCGACAAACCAACGCCAGTGAAAACAATACCTCCTTCGGCGGAGGTAATTAAATAAATATTTATATATAAGGTAGTTTGCGAATACAGCTTCCATACGAATATGATAAAAGGCACCTATTACTCACAATAAGAATGCCATTCTTAGCTCCTTAGATGAGTTCACAAAGCCACGAGTAAGTAGTTGATAAGACCAATTACTTTAATGGTTATTCACGGGCCTTTTCTTTTACTTTTTGTATTTATAATCTGTAGTCTATATATAGAAGCTTCCTTCTGTGATTGTACGACTACGAAACAAACAGGCAGGGATTGAAGGCATAAGAGATCGCAGAGGAACATGCAAAATTCCATACTATGGAGAAGAAATTTCACTTCCATTTTCGGACAGAATAACATAAAGAGATGAGGACATAATAGCAGCAATGACGTTGGTTTAAGTGGTGTAACCCAAGGGTTGTTTAAGGGTAGAACAAGGAGGAAAGTATATAAGGAAAATCGATGTCGTAGGATACTGTGGAAGGAGGAGAAGGGTGTTTTAGTGTATATACAAAAATATATATAATAATACGGCCTCCTCTTCTCCCCATATCACTACTATATGAATAAAACCCTCGAACCATGTGTGCTTTTTCTCTGAGGGTGAGTGAATGAAATAAAGTACAACAACTTCATCGAAGAGTCTTTCAGCTGGAGGCGGCAGCAGCTTCCTCAGTTGAGGTTAAAATATGAAGTGACCAAGTGGAGCATAAAAAGAATCAGGAAAAAGTGTTTTTTACAACACAAAAAAATGGAGTCCAATTTGAACAAGCGGATTAAAGGTACGAAAGGGTTAGGCGAATCATTTAATAATATATATAGAGAGTAAAGTTATTTTGTATGTAGCAGGCTATATTGGAATTTCCATAACACCAGAAAGACAGATGAAGTCAATTGACTGTTTTTTCGACTTTAGAAGCTTATAGCTAAATGTCAGTCATCGGATTATGCTTCAAATTTTATGAATTTTAATTAATTCACGAAATAAAGGTTTGTATCATACAAGAAAATAATTAATTAATTAAAAGTCATAAAATTTGAAGCAATTCGGATGACTTAAGTTATAAGTTTATAGAGTTAAAAAAAACAGTCAAATTGACTTCACCGTCTTTCTAGTACATATATAGCTTACTAATATATATTTTTCAAAAGATGATCCATTAAAAACACTCACCGAAACACGGATCAACTTTTCATCTTATATTTTATCAATTTAGATTAAGGGCATTCAACATATATTCATCATATAAAGGTCTTGTTAGATGAGAGAGAGAGAGAGAGAAATCCTAATGCAAAGGACAGCTTAATATCTAGGATACGCTATGATTTCATTGATAAAGGACCTCTTGAAGTAGTCTCCTTGATGTCTTATATTAATAACTAAATATAATTATTTAAAATCAATTAAAAAAACACTAAAACATATGCGTTGGTTAAAATACAGATGTCTTCTGTCCTAATTATAAATCAATTTAATGGCTACAAGTAGGCTTTCGTATAGAACGGTGCAAAGGGTCCCGACTCGAACTTCCGGCTCCCAGTGAGGGACTCTAGGATGCCCTCTGCAATCCTATTCCTTAGTTTATATATAAAAACGAGGTGTTTAACCCTTAAGCTCCGTCACGGATCAGATATTTTAATTGGAACGACTAATCATTCCATAGGAATGCCAGCTATGCGTCATTAATTAGGGCTATTTAGTTTTGTAAAGTACTGTTAGGAATGATATTTCTAGCTAAATCATATGGTTTCGATCCTTTTTTGAGGTCATAGAGTCAAGTCCTTGATTTAAATTATGAGCTAATTATTTAATCCTTGTTTCTCTTATCACTTACAGGATGGCAAGGAGATGGGAAATTCAGCAATTATCACTCAAGATGTAAGTTTGATATACTAATGTAACCACTTTTCTATGATGTATGGAAGAAATGGTAAAGGAAAAAAGAGGTTAAAGGATTCTATTGGAGTCCATAGGGTTTGAAACAAAATAGTTGTATCTTTCCTTTATTTATTTGACTATATTTTTGCAATATTATTTGTCCTTAATATTACTTACATAATTATATTGTATCCTTAAGAGGGAGCTCAGTCCTGATACTGTAAAATCTGACGGATGACGTCAGTGCCTCCTGACCCTCCAAGGCCTCAATACACGCCATGCATCTTTACAATACTTTTAATGCAATTAATTACACTATGAAGTTGATTCATTGTAGATTCTATTATAATATTGCTATTACGTCATATATATCTTTATTTAAATATGTAACTAAACTGATTTATTTTCGTTTATATATTTGACCATTTTTCCGATACCATTTTCCCCCATACCATATTTCTCTAATATCATTTTCCATATTGAACGACCTTTGCTTTGCCCCTTCAGATGGAGGCCAGGCCAACAACATGATCCCAGGATCTCTGACCCCTCCGGACAAGGTCAATGGCGGTGATGCACAGCAGCAACACCAGCAGCACCAACAGCTTCATCAACAAGCCATGCACAGCAGTGCCTCCATGCATCACTGGGGCTCCTCAATGGGTTCCAATGGAGGTGCAGCAGCAGCTGCTCCAATGCAGACCCCACCTTCCTCACCGCCAATGTCCCTGGATCGATATGGGTAAGAGAGAAAGAGATATATATTGCTTGTATTTATTATTAGTAGTAGTATTCACTTTATTTGTTTTTGCATTTAATATAACTCATTACCGTCTTCCATTCAAAGCCACATATTTCCATGTCTTCCATTCAACAATACTTATAAACATTTCATTTTATGAGTCCTGATTATACGCCATTTGATTGGGTTATGTTTACTTTTTGTACCCACCTAAGATAGAAAGATAAATAACAGCTGTCGATTAATATAAAGAAAACGACTTTAAAAAATCGTCAGACGTCAAACCTCTCCCCATTTCTATGAACATCATTTAGCAATGTTTTTTTTAATGCATCATCGATTTTTTTTATAAGTATAGAAAAACCCGGTAATTATTCAGGCTTTTTCTTAAAAAATTGGACTCCTTTGTTATTCTTTTGCCTAAATGGTTCGATAGAATTGCAGTATCCGACAGGATATAAATAAGCATTATTGCGTGTAAATTAGTCTATCGAATCTAGGATCTTATCAATGAGGTAGACCAAAAAGGAAGGATTCGAACCTGCGCCCCCACCATTGAGAGTTGAACACGCCTTAACGCACACGGCTATCGCACTCCCTTTTGGTATTTAATGATCGTAGAAATTTATCCTTGTCGTTTTCCAAAGAACATTTGAGAGCTGTCAATTTTTATTCATGGAAAAGTCAAAGGCTGGATACCTTTTTTTAACTCTGAGCCCTAAATGCAAAATATTTGAAGAAGTCTCTATAATAATACGATATATATTTTTAGGGTGGTAGCCTTTGGAATTATCTTAATCTACTTTAAGTGACGTCAGACTCTGGCGGATATTATTGCTAAAATTGTGAAGAGGCTCTCCTAGTATTCATTTTAGTATTTATGGACGATCTCGCGAAGTCATTAAATAAAAAATCCTTTTTCAGTTGGCGATTTATATTTGCACTTCTTTTGTGTGTGTCTTATCGGAATCTTTTATAAGATGACTTTAAGGTGATTATTATTATATCCTGAAAAAGTCATTAAAGTCTAGTTTGTTATATAATTATTTCTCTCATTTCATCTCTGCTACAATATTTCCTGGTGTTCTGATCAAAGAATGCCATCGTCAACAAATGACATGGGTACCTACCGTACAAAGATGGTGTTGACCTGTAGCATTTTTGTGAATGAGAGTTAAGGATTCCAATATAATAATTCTCGCAAACTCACAAATAAGCGGACCTCTTTCGCGTTCTGTTTTGTACATCTTATCGTCAAAGTGAGGAACTATTTATCGTCAGGATGACAACATAAAACTAGAGGCATATATACACTCAGAGAGTGCAAACCTCCGCCGTCACGGGGTCCTTATGAGCCTTCCGAGGCGGATTTTTCACGACTGGGGCGGCGTAGAGGGACGGGGGAGGGTTCCCCTCGACGGAAATTCCGAGAGGAAGACGCTCCCGGCACCCAATTTCACAGCACAGCGACATCTATTGGCAGAGTAGGCTAACTTGAAATATTTATTAGTATTTAGCTCATTTGCATCTTAATTCTGCACTCAGAGATGCCAAAATTTAATCACTTGTTCTTTTGGCATTTCCAACAACTCCACAAAGTTTCATCCGAATCCGTTCCGTACTTTTTGAGTTATCCTGCTGACAAACCAACAAACCAACGCCAGTGAAAACAATACCTCCTTCGGCGGAGGTAATTATTCTTTCCCGTAGCGTGAAGAGTTTATTTCTTTCTTTAACACTTTGAAACATCTGATAACAACTTCACTCAGAAAGTTATTTGGATCTTTTTATCTGCAGTATTGCCTTCAGTCGGTAGATTCGTAAGAAAAATTATACAGATACCATATTGGACACAGTTTTCTATTTTAAAAAATACCAATACAGACTGGACACAACTTTTTTAACTACTCGTATCGATTGGATGCAGTTTGCTACTTACGATCGATACCAGCGGTTGATATACCAAAAATTTGCTTAAAAGGTTGATTTATTTATTTTTGTACTCTTACAAGTTAGCCTACTCTGCCAATAGATATCGCTGTGCTGTGAAATGGGTGCCGGGAGCGTCTTCCTCTCGGAATTTCCGTCGAGGGGAACCCTCCCCCGTCCCTCTACGCCGCCCCAGTCGTGAAAAATCCGCCTCGGAAGGCTCATAAGGACCCCGTGACGGCGGAGGTTTGCACTCTCTGAGTGTATATATGCCTCTAGTTTATTTTGTACTCATTTGTTATGATATTATCGACTCTATCGAGGTAGGGGGGATTTCTTATAATATATGCCTTAGAGAAAACGCCCTGTGTACACACAATATGTTTTATTGACCAACCATTCATGATAACACCTGCTTTAAACAATCAGAGGATTCGTATCAGATAAGAATTTCCTTATTGATTGAAGATGGCTCAATTTGCTAGGGGGGGGGGGGTTCCATTTAATCGCTCCTACTGATCATGAGATCCTTTTACATATTTTAACCCATTGATTCCGACAGTCATTTTTGTATGACCACTATAATTGTTCAGGCTTTTAAATCAAAGAGGGACAAAAATTAGCTAATAGGTGTTGTTGCACTTATGGACTGTCTATGTTGTTGTTGTTCCTTGACAAATATTAATGAGCAATTTAAATCAAGCCACACGCCCTCCTTCTACGTAACAAGGTCTATAATCATTTAGGGATTTAATATATTCACGCAGATTGTTTCTATTTTAATCGGTACATAATTTTTAGTGATTTTAACATGTACTTTTTATGACTTAAAAATTAAGTGTTGACACTGAATCAGTTTCTAGGCCTCAAATTATTTGATACTTAAATCCTAACTCAACTTATATATAATGATGTATTAACATTAGCTAAAGATTTGTTATTATATAAGTAGATTCCATGAATTATTAGTTGAATATCACTATTCTAGGTAGTAGTTGAATTCTGAAGTGTTGGTTTTCTGTATGATTATTTCATCAAAAAGTCTACCAATACGATCAAAATATATGGAGTAGCCTAGATAGATCTCTTACTATATATATATATATATATATATATATATATATATATATATATATATATGTTCGCCATTCAGTTATTAAAACTAGTAGATTGAGAGAGTTCCTTCCTTTTCTGCTTCATTTCACTCACTTGAATCAGCAGTTTAACTCATTGAGCGCCAAAGCCAGCTGATGACTGTTTATAGATAGCTACTGCATCATGACGTCAGGATGTTATATAAGCAAATAGAAACCTTTTTCAGGAACGTGATGGTGCAAACAAAAGAAGAGTGAATAATGATAAAGAAGAAGCAAATTGTAATATGAATTAAGGCAGAATCACTTCACTCGCAGCTCTTGAGATGTGGACATCAATTCAGAGATTTTTTAAATCCGTCATCCTTAAGACGACCTTCACATGGATCTTTTCGATCCATGTTATTTACAACAACAAAAACACACCTTTGAATGGACTTTTATTATCTAATAAAATCCCATTAATATTCGTTGAATTCATGTTTGTTTTTACCTCCGCCGATGGAGGTATTGTTTTCACTGGCGTTGGTTTGTTGGTTGGTTGGTTTGTCAGCAGGATAACTCAAAAAGTACGGAACAGATTCGGATGAAACTTTGTGGAGTTGTTGGAAATGCCAAAAGGAACAAGTGATTAAATTTTGGCATCTCTGAGTGCAGAATTAAGATGCAAAATGAGCTAAATACTAATAAATATTTCAAGTTAGCCTACTCTGCCAATAGATGTCGCTGTGCTGTGAAATTGGGTGCCAGGAGCGTCTTTCTCTCGAATTTCCGTCGAGGGGAACCCTCCCCCGTCCCTCAACGCCGCCCCAGTCGTGAAAAATCCGCCTCGGAAGGCTCATAAGGACCCCGTGACGGCAGAGGTTTGCACTCTCTGAGTGTATATGTGCCTCTAGTTTATGTTGCATCACCATAGCAGACGATAAATGGATCCTTACTCTTTGAGCATGAAAACAAGGGTTGGCAATTGAAGAAATGATGTTTTTAGGTAAATGTACGATAACTTTTGTTATCTCTAAGCATGCAGTCCTCTTTGTTCTTCTTTAAGAGATGATATGAGTAGAAATAGGAATAATAATAATAATAGAAAATAAAACTCTTATGAATGAGGGATTTATTTCTTCGTCTACAAAAATACATTTAAGTCTTCTCTCTCTCTCTACAAACTCAACCCTCTCCCCCTCTCTTACGAGGGAGAAAAAGAAGAAGGCTTGAGAAAAATAACAGCTGGTTTTTTTTGGTTCGATGCGACCAGGAGTGAAGGATGAGATGATGAGATGATGATGGTGGTGGTTTAGGGAGATCTTTTTGGTTGCTGTGTGCAGTAGGAAGAGGAAGACTGATGTGTAATATGATGGGGAACGAGTTTACGTGCTATGAGCAAAGATATGAAGAGGAGAGTTTGTTTTCTAAAGGATAGAAGTGATAAAAAGAATAAGAAAAAACAATATCGATCCATTGGATACAAGTTACATAATATATATATATATATATATATATATATATATATATATATATATATATATATATATATATATATTATACAGTGTGTTCCATCAGAAATGAAATTTTTAAATTGCGAAAAGAAGTATTTAAAATAATTCAAATCGTATTATTAATACGCCATTTTGTTCATAAAGAGAAGATTTTTATCGATATATACAAATCTCCATTGATTGTCAACCTGAAAAATGTTTTCTGAACTTGAGAAGAAACGGATCATCCTGCAGTTTGGCAAAACACCTCCTCCTTCTATAGTACGCCGAGAGTTTATTTTAACTTCAAGATCAGTGGGAGGGCAGCGAAATCTCACCAGCTGATCCAGTTCACAAGAGTTCTTGATCATTTCAATAAAACTGGTTCCATCCACAAGAAAAAACAATGAAAACAAAATAAAAAAGAACAGAAGCAGTGGTTCAGGAGGTAAAGAGTTTCTTTGAAGAAAACCCCAGTTGCTCACTCTGAAAAGCTTCTCAGCAAATTTCACCCACCAACACAACGTTGTGGAGGATCGTAAGACATGATCTTCGATTCCGTTTTTATCATTACACTTCAGTTCAACCATTAACTAATACCACAAAGCGCAGAGAAGGCAGTTTTGTCAGTGGATTCTGCAGCAACCATCCAACATTGTCGATAGAATCATTTGGACTGACGAGAAATTCTTTTGCATCCATCAAAACCACATCGAAAACGACGGAGTGTGGACAAATGAAAATCCTCGAAATATCTGCGAAACAAATGATAGTAATGATGTTAAGGTAATGAGCTTCGTTGCCATTATTAATGGAATGGTTCCAATCGTTCATGCATTCCTTGAAGATGATGGTCATTTGTTGTCGATTAATGGTGTTTCATATCTCAGATTGCTCCAGGACATAATTTGGCCCAGGCTGCGCCATTCTGCAACTCATCCTTCACTTTGGTGGATGCAATACAGCGCTCCACCACATTGCACAAATGCAGCTTTAGAATTTATAAATGAAAGTCATCAGCAGAAGGACGGAAAATCTCTGGCCAGCTCACAGTCCAGATCTCAACCCTTTGGACTTCCACTTCTGGGCTGCTGTACAAACTCGAGTTTATAAGGAAAAACCAGATTCCATTGAGTCTCTCATACAATGTGTCCAAACCTTCGCTAAAGGATATAGCCAGGAGACGATCAAAAACGTTTGGAAGAATGTCCTGAAGCGTGCGTCGTTCTGTCTTCAGGCTGGAGGGGGTCATTCCAGCAACTTTTGTAAGGTTTCAGATGTGCCTCTTATGATTTAGGACAATAATTTTTAATAATCATAAAAATCCATTATTTCCTTGAAATGATGTATCTAAGAGGGAATTGACGAATTTTAAGTACTTCTAATTTGCAATTTAAAAATTCCATTTCTGATGTTAGTGTAAGAATACGTCACAAGGGTCCATTGCTGACTGTCTGTTTGTCGGCTCATCACTTCTCTACATAATAACTGGGATGCTTAGCAATAAAGAAAA
>CP045905.1:14196946-14212211 GCA_013387185.1 Caligus rogercresseyi | reverse complement strand
TAAATTGTTACAAGTCTACCGATTGAAGGCAGTATCGTTAGATTTTGGCAAAAATATCGACCAAGATAATTATTCATTTCAAAGAATCTCCTTGACTTTACCCATTGACATGACCATGTAATATATAGCGGTATTTAGTAGTGTTATAAATAAGTTTAAATGAACATTATCGGCTGTAAAAAAATCACCGAAGGCGGATCTACCGAAATATCAACGGTATTCCCTTCTCTGAAATGTACATACAAAAACATGCTCCTTATATATTATTATTTTTTAAAATATGTTAATCATGATTATAATATAAAGAACATATTAAAATGCTTTTACTTTCATTTTATTCGTCCTTCACTACTTTTATGAATAATATTATTGCCATTAATTAAGCATGTAATTCATTTAAATCCTTCTTCTTCTCTATTTCTCAAGGACTCCCTTCAAACCTCTCTCCCCCTCCCAAATGAATCA
The DNA here is from genome assembly GCA_013387185.1 of Caligus rogercresseyi. NCBI lineage: Eukaryota > Metazoa > Arthropoda > Copepoda > Siphonostomatoida > Caligidae > Caligus > Caligus rogercresseyi. The sequence goes on along the minus strand of CP045905.1, from coordinate 14,211,746 downwards.
AAGGGCTCAGGATTAAACTACAAAAAAAACAGTCTAACAATATGAATTCCTTAGAAGCCTAAGAAGGAAACACACAAAAAAGTCATTAGGGACTCATACATATATACACACACACACACGGAGTCAAAAAGACGATCACTCCATGTTTTTCTTCTGTCTGCGAGGTCATGTGAAAAGGTCACGCCAAAGTCGGGCTACAAGCCCCGTAATAATAATACAATACTAATGACTATTGTTATTTTATATGTATCAAATCAACTTACTTTTTTTTAATGCTTCATACAACAACAATAATAATAAATCTAAGGATTGTAATGATAATAATCTGATGACGTGTAAAAAACCTTGAGGGGAGGATAAAGTTCATATAATAATAATATCCTGCCTTCCTTGAGTGTCTTTTTTTTTGGCTTGAATGGGATCTTTAATTTAATTAAGATGTTGTAAAATGTAATTAACACAAAAGTCATTGTTAAAAGAAAAGAAAAGGAAAATAATTATTGCCTAACTTATATTTTATAAGGGTGAATGAATATGATTTTTACATATCCCTTCGGTGAGGTGTAGCGGAATACATTGTTTTATTAAATGGGTAGATTGTGAGATCTTTTTTTTGTCAATAGGGCGTACGTTGGCAATCCTTAAGGAAAAGGATCACATTCATGTTTTGAAAGGTTGCGTTGTTGATATTCGTTATGAAGCCATATGTCTACGTTGTTTATTGACAAAGTATATATACTGTCGATTCTATCCATAGACATATAAAGATATAGGAGCTTATTGGATTCTTGAGAAGAATACATTTTTGTGACGAATATAAACAAATCTTTCTATCTCTATGATCAGCTTACGATGACGTAGGTCAAATTTCTTGTTTATATTGGACACAACAATACAGCTGAACGGCGATGTTTCTCTGCGATAGAAAGGAATAAGCTCTCTATGTCTTTATATCTCTATGATTCTATCTGGTAACGTTGGTCGTGGAGCGCTGGATACCTTAATATGGCGGACCTTCACCCTGGAGCTCCAGGGAAATGTGGGTATTGCTTCGCTTCACTGAAAAAGCCCTCACAGTTCCCTTCCCCAGAATGCTCAAATCGCCATCAGATCAAAAGCCCTCAACACTGCCTTTATATACTCTTTCTTTCTATCTGAGGACGTTGAGATCTTTGTTACTATGGCAAAATGATAAATATCCACAACGCAACCTTTCACAACAATAATGGGATCCCCAAACTTTAGTATGCCAGGAAGTTTTCTCCATATTCTCTATGACAACATATGAATTCTCACTTTCACTTAAGATCTATCTAACGCTGTTCTTATCCAATCAATGGTGACCAAACAAAGACCTGATATTCAGCGCTATCATACGTGACTTTGGCACTCTATAAAATGACTTAAAAATAACTTACTTTTACGATGTCTAAATATACAGCCTTAAGTAATAGAAATAGGAAGAATTACAATAAAGACCCCATGATGTTTTTAAGGAACTGACATTAATATGAAAAATCACTTGCAATGACATCACTAAATTTTGATTTTTTCTATTCCCAAGAATATTTTCAAGTTGGAAAATCCGGACAACGACGGGTAAAATCCGCTAGTTTAACATATTAATTTAAAATTAGCAAATATCATCGACCATTTATCCATCGTTATCCTGTGTGATTAGCAACGAAATAAACAATTTAAATAAATGTATATTGCATAATGACACTTAAATTTAATTGAATGACTGTAAATGGGTTGAAAAATAATATAAATAAAACTTAATATTTTAGCATCACTTATTTGATACATTTTATTAAACTTATATATATATATTATATAATTTTTTTTGGTTTCTATTGATATTTGTGTAAATAAAAAGATGATCATTTTGTAAATTGAATGACATTAAATACATGAAATATATGTCCAATATTAAATAAAACAAATAACTTAAATCAATTTTAACTTTTTCATAACTATTTACGGATTTTCATAATATATTATTATTTGTTTTAAATTTAAAGATTACGATTCATGATTTTTTTTAGAGTTTAAATTTTACACTATGATGCTAATGTTGAATTGGAAAGTTTACAACAGTATTATTAAATATATAAACCTAAAACTACATAATCAAACTATACCAACTTTAACCATGTTCCTTACTAGTACTCCTTACTTCGGATAACAGGCAAACAGTTATCCAACGGTATTACAATTCCTAAGAATTGACGAAATTATCTGCATTAGTTCTAAAGGATGTTGGTTAAAACATTCATGAGCGATTATTCTTTTAAGACAAAAAACTCACACACACCACCAAGAAGTCAATAGAAGCCTCATCAATCTGCAAACAAAAACGGCGCTCAAGAAAGAGAGATTTGCTTCGACAATGACGGTTGATACCCAAAAAAAAATGCCAACTCTTATTTTTATTTAAATACATTCAGATGCACGTTTAGATAAATTCACTGTCTGTATTTAAAAGCCATAGTGCACATTGTGTACATAAGTTATCCTGTAATGTTATCTATCTGGGTCCGTATTGGACGACATTGTTTAGTTCCGAAATTGGTCCGGACAGATTAATTTGAATTAATGATACCAAAATACTTTTATAATCATTATATATGTATACATATATATCAGGAAACGACCGGGACACCTTTTTTCGCCGGGACCCGGCCGGGACTTAATATATTTCCGTTCCTTCAACATTCTGAAGTGACGACGTTTTTTTTTAGTAAAAATTTTCAAAAAAATAAGCGACTTTTTTTAGAAAAATTCTCCAAAAAAAAGTGAGGACGTTTTATTTAGAAAAGAATTTCCAAAAAAAAATTCTGAATAAAAGTAAAAAAAAAAAAAATATTCGAAATTCCTATTAAAAAACGTCGTCACTTTATGAATGACAAAACAAAGAAAATATATAAGTCCCGGCCCGGTGTGTTTAATAAACCGGGACGCTCAAAAAAACAGCCGGGACCCGGCCAGGTACCCGGTCGTTTCCTGATATATATATATATATATACATGTATATATATAAATGTAATATATAAACACAAACTTACACACTATACACATATATATAGATATATATTATGAGCTTTGTCCCAATATTGATTTTGTTTAAATATAAGAAGTTATATATCTGTATATTTGAACAAAGACCACCCAAGGAATCCAGGTACCCAGATAGGAAATGAGTGACACTTATGAAACCCATCATCCCCTATCCCAGGTAATAATAAAGCACGATTTTTGTGTTTGACAAGTAATTATTAGGACGGTGCAGTCAGGCCAACGATTCATTGGTTGAATGTAAAAAAAAGCAAAGAAATACCCGCTCAAACCCAAGATGTCCATTACTCTTACGCCGTGTTTCCCACACCGACTTATATCATACACTGTATATTCAATTGACAAAATAAACGAAGGGAAGAAGAATACTCGATCGTGGCTATTTTATGAAGCTGTTATGACGAAAAATACATTGTGTAAGTCCATGAAATATAGAAGAGAAGGCAGGAAATTGTGTCATGATTATCCCTTGAGCAGTCAAAGTCTTAAGTCAAATCTTAAGGAGTTATATAAAAAGAAGAAATGACAAAAAGTATTCCATGTGACGTCATTTCAGAGACTACTTGTAATTGCAACATAACACGGTATGCTGAATTCACTGGACCTTGCAGGATTTCCTTTTTTCCATAGACTCTAGTGCCATTTAGCGTCTCCATGCGTTCTGAATCTGGGAGAAAACTCACGTGATTTTTTAAAACTCTTGCCATCTCTTAAAGTTGTATTACAAGTTTCTGATGTTTTTATTGTGATTGTTTTTATGATGCTTTTGATACTTATATGCAATTATTATACAATATATATTAAAATATAGATCGCCTTTGGGGTTTGGTATGCATTACAGGTTGCTGGATTAAGTTTCAATTAATCTAATCTATGATTGTTCACGGACACGGATTGGAATGGACGAACTTGCATTGAAAACCAGAGAGAGGAAGAAGACGCTGGAGAAATTTAAATAGCTATAATTATTTGTTCAAATTTAATTTGTTTAAAATTAGTAGTTCACGACCGGCTGATACCGGATTAAGTTCGGGTGTGGTGGGTCGGATCTAAGAGCTAAACAAACCAACAAGTTTCAGTTTCCGTGATCCGTGAGATGTTGCTCTATAGGATATACTCTTGGGATAAGAATAGAAAACGTATGTAAAGAGTTCTTTGAGTATGGAGGGAATGTTTCTTCTCTGTGGAGTGTCCAGTTATTATATATGTCAATGGTGTCCTGTATTATAAATCCTAAAAGAAATATCACCTCAAATAACGGTGTCCTTTTTATGTTTTTTTCACAAACATTTCAGTAACAAGTTTATTGTTTATAAGATCATATCGGAATATATTTCTTTTTTAATTATCTTTAATCATGATTGAGGGAATAGCAAATTTCAAAACTCTGTACTTGGACTTTTTCTGCTCAAGAAGAAGTCAAGTATTTTTCTTTCACATTTAATATTATTCTTATTTAAAAATTAAAAAAATATTGATAATAATCTATATCTTAAATTTGCTCATATTTGTTATTATAATTTTAAACTAAAAGGAATAATTAGAAATTGCTTTTCTCATTCCAAGAATTAATATATATTCATTTACTTCATTACATGCTTTACCTTTTAGTATTGATCTGTGGCATATTAATTTAAAATATTGACAATAGAAAAAGACACAAACCCCCTCAAAAAGTAGAGTTTTTATTTGCACTGAATATTTTTTTGACTATTTTTTTTTCGGTCACGAGTTTTATTCAATATTTGCAACAATATACAGTGTAATACGTACTACACTAAAATACAAAAAATATAATAAAAACTCTCTCACAGTTGCGTACAACATAAATGAACGTTATAGTTCAGATTTCTGTAAAAAGTGACTAAATTATTATTAAGCTTAAGACTTAAAAGGAACTATTTTCACAGTGGTGAGCTCCATATCAAAAGCCTTGACCTTTAAACTTACCTGTTTATTATTTAGCTACCAAAGGAGACATGATCATTCATGTATAACTCATATAAACTAAACATATAATTTTAATTCTTATTAGACGCCATATAATTCTAATCATTCTGTAAAAAAAAACCTGATTTCAGTTCTTAAAAGCTCCGCTTTTTAATATACATATATTTTCCTCTCTCCTTTTCTCTCTTAATGAGATTTTAATTTGTCTATAATTCTGTCAGTGGGGATTAAGGCTAATTCTAATATTAGAGAGATAGAAATAGAAGGAAGGGGTTAATTAATACCTTAATTGATATTTAAAAGTTACTTAAAAGGTAGGAAAAAAGGTTAATAAATAATAGGGCTGGAAAAAGTCACTTGGATTTTACTTATAAGTAATTAACGAGAATACAAACTGTGGGAAGAAATTGTTCTTTTTATGTACATATATATTTCTTCAAAGTTCAGGTAATTAAATATTTAAAACTTCACTTTGTGAGTGAGAGATGAATAAAAGAAAAGGGGATGCCACGCTTTTTAAATGCTCTGAATGAATGGACTAATTAAAGGGTGATGGGGGGGGGGGGTGGTAATGAATTGAATGACAAAGTAAGAGATCCTTAGCATGAAACAATGGTTTTTAAAACTATTGGTTGAGTAAGGGGCTTTCAAAGGTGGACCGACATATTTTATTCGTGTTAATATATTATGATCCAATATTATATATTATATATATATATATATACAAATATGTATGAGGACTTCAAATGACATCATCGAGGAGGCGTGCAATAAAAGATGTTCTTATATACTATTTATAATTTTTGTCTCTTTTTCGTGTCACTCACTTCACCTCTTATATAATTTAGATTATGATGGTTTAATGATGTGATGGGCCTTGCTTCAGAGGATATTTTTAAACTAAAATGTTTATTTATGATTTTATTATCACAACCGCTCTTGCTCTTTTATTTAGTATTGTATATATTATGTTATGTATGATTTTGTAATAAAAGACCCATTAAATAAATAATATATATATATATATATATATATATATCCCACTCATTTACTATTGTAATCGGCAATAAATTTCTAACTAAAAAAAACGACACAATTTTCTAGAAAATTTAAGAAAGGCACAAATATTAACAAAATGAGCTGTTTTATAGTGTTTGAACATAAAGTGCAGTTGGGGTTATCATTCGAGTAGTCTTGTTATTACAATCCATAGTTAAAAGGACAGACAATAAGGAATCTCAGTAGATTAGATAGATACTTTAATTTATATTCTATTAACTACTAAATGCTAGTTCTAAAATAGATAAATATTAATTTTTTGGTTAATTATGTCAAAAGTCATAATATTATAAAATATTGAATAAATGTGTGACTTTCAAGGTTTTTCTTGAGGTCCAGTTCCTTTCTAAAAAAAAACGTCATCACTTTTTTTCAAATGGCGAGAAAGAAAATTACTTTCTAAAGAAACGCCAAGAAGGACGAACGACAAACAAACGATGAACGACGAACGATAACTTTTGGTGAACGACAAACGAACGACAATTTTGCGAACGTCAACATAGTATATATATATATATATATATATATATATATATATATATATATGTTCATCCCTTCTTGTAACTACATGAAATGAGAGTAAAATTAGAGAACGACGCAAGTTTTCGAGTTCGTACAAAGAAGTCCAGTTGATTCGAATACATATTTTTTAAACGTGTCTTGATCTTGCGTTCTTACGAAACGAAATTACAGATCCTCAAAACCATCTCATAATACATCACCTCTATATGACCAAGAGGGTGGTCCACCGCTCTTGAAGGATCCTTTATTACCTTAGAACTCGTCATAACTCCGCTCTGCAGTTAAAAAAAGAGAGAAAAATTGAAATAAAAGTTGTAGAAATAAAAGAAAAATAAATAATGATAACAATAAACGTAGCAGTTCTTTTTTCTCACGTTATTTTTAAATTATCATTTTCTTGATTTTGATTCCAAGTTTGATATTATGATTGTTATTATTTACACGTAAAAATAGTCATTTTTCTCATATTGTAGTTATATGTATACAAGGGTGATTTGCTGTCTGAATGACAAACAGAAAAAAACAGTAGACGAGGAAGATTCATGCATTTCTACGGTGCTTCTATCTATCTATCTATGATGGTGACTGTATGTACTACTCTGATGGAGATGAATAGTGTGATGTGTGTGTGTGAAATGACGGAGTTAGGTTCTCAAGGCTTTCATCCAATATTATTTTCCTTGACTCTTTACTAGCATGTAAATAGAATCAAGAGCAGAAGGTTCTTGGAGTACAAAAAAATACTATTTTTATACTCATCTTACACAATATAAAAGTCGTGAAAAAGTTTATGTAATAAAAGAAAAAATATGGCCGCTTTAAAATATATATATATTATTTATTTATTATAAAAGCCGTGACTCCAAAAAAGAGTGTTTTTTCAATGTTTGAGTATTAAAAAGTTATATATATATATGTTTATTACCTCAGCAGAAGAAAGGCTTTTTTTTTTTTGGGGGGGGGGGGGGGGGGGGATAGGTGGACTCCATCTTTGTGACGTCATGAATATACACTTGACATGAATATCAAATACTTAAAGTAGTTGATAATTATGAGCATCAAAAAAATATTTTTTGACCAAAAAAATTGTTGGTAAAAACTAATGGGTTAAAAAGCATTAGATTTTAGTTGTACTGTACTACTGTCACTGCGTTTTCACGATACATGTTGATAATGGATTGAAATATATCTCTAAGCATTATAAATGTAAACATACTTTAAGATATAAGAGGGTTAGATAAAGATAGAAGGAAGGCTTATTTCATGTTTTCAAGGGATAGTGAAACGCCACTCATCTTATTATTATTTGACGTCATCAATAATTTATTGTAATGCTACTCTTCCCGCTAGATAGTAGTTTTTAATGTGATCACACCTGACAGCGAGAAAGGACTGCCGTCTTGGCAACATACCTTGTATTTCAAAATACCTGAGGTGAAATACTTATTTTGCTTGAAATTGTATCTGATTGGATATAAATCAATGTTGTAGTTTATCAAATTCAGAATGTTGTCGATGGAGACTTAGTTCCCCTATAGGATAGATATTTTTTTTTCCTAACTGGTCCGATAGATCTGCATCCGTATGTATATATTAAGCATTGTAGCGTGTGAATTAGTCTATCGAATATCCGAGGATCCTTCAATGGGGTTGACCAAAATCCTCTCTCGGGAGAAGTCGATCCTTTGCCCTCGACATTGAGAGTTGAACACGCCTTATCACACTGAGCTATTGCAATCCCTTATATAGATATTTCGATATGAAGTTGATTGATAAACAACATTTCTTTGATTATAACAATCAACAAACTTTTATTCTGAGTGAAAAAATTAGAAACTGGAGCAGAAAAATGTATATTTTAAATCTTAATTTTTATATAATTTAAGAAATTATAATGAATTAATTCCATTATAACTTTATCACATATAATCTTAACCTTTACCCTCAAAACAAATTTGTGTAACAACTATGTGTAGCTTGAAATTTTCTTAGATGTGAACTATTTAAAAAATAAAGAATTGTTCATTTTTGGAGAATAGAGTTAAGATGTACCTATAGGAAATGAAGTCTTTTGTTATATATAAATAAGAGAAAATGAATATTTTCTGGGTATCCAATTGGTAAGAATCTGTGATGCCAGGTGTGGTGTAAGATATTGTTTAATATAAATGTTCATTTTGATAATAATAAAAACCGTAATGTTAATTTGTTAAAAAACTTGAAGACATTAGTGAAACAAGCAGTAAAAAGTTATCAAAATCCCTCATCACCCCTCAAGAAAAGTGGTTCATATATCGTGTCGTCACCAGGACTCTGGAGGGTCCTCATTTCTAAGCAAAGACAAAATGTGTTGGTTCTGCAAAGTGGAAGTGGAGACAATACTCATCTCGTATACGAATGTAAGGAGCTGCTTAAATTAGACCTTGAAAGGAATTTGGAGCTTCGCTAGAGAGAGAGGACTTTTTTACTCTCACGTCGAAAAATAAAATCTGCAGCATGCAGTTATTACAAACTACAGTATTGCATATATAGCATAAAAGCGAAGGAAAAGATATCCCGAACTCTATTTTAAATATTACAACACGTTATGTACAGCTTATATTACATTAATTTTTGACCACTTCTCTAATTTTAACAGTTTTAAATCAATGAAGTTTTTTAAAATGTTTTCGTTATGTTTTTGATTTACTCTATGTCTATTACTGTATATTTCCATGAAATATAGGAATGCCTTCCGACAAAAAAACAAAAAATTAATTTTTTAAAAAACATATATACATTTATTTAATATAATAATACGCTTTATACACTCATTGCTTCATGTCACAAATTGATCCCCATTTCCTTCCATCCATAAAATCTATGAACCCATTCTCAGAGAGTGTTCTCAAAAGAACCCTTTGGTGGTCCCTATGCCACCACCTAGTTGTCTATAATAAACACAAATGAAAAAGAAAGAGAGGAAAACCACCCTGGTTCTTTATTGAATCTGGTTACTATCATGATGGCCCATCGTTTCTTTCTTTCTTGTGTGTGTGTAAGCGTCTTAATGCATGTGGCCATGATAATGGCTTCCTGTTATTCAAAGGGAATCTAATTAGACCTTCAGAACATGCTCTTCTCAAATATTGGGGATTGCTCACTCATATACCTATATCAATGTATTTCTCTTTAATATGTCCTTCAAATCCTATTGAGAACATTCTTTAAAAATCTTAGAAGCAAAATTGAATTGTATATATACATATAGAAAAGAATCTCCGAAAAAAGTGACGACGTTTTTTATTAGAAAAAGAATCTCCAAAAAAGGTGACGACGTTTTTTTTAAAAAGAATCCAAAAAAAAGTGACGACGTTTTTTAGCAAAGATCTCCAAATTTCCAAAAAAAAGTAATAACGTTTTTTTAGAAAGAATTTTCAAAAATACATTTCTAAAACAATCGTCCTCACTTTTTTTGGAAATTCTTTTCTAAAAAAAATTATGAATGACAAGCGAAAGAATATTGGAAGTCCCGGCCCGGTGTCTAAAAAACACGGATACCGGGCGGTACCCCGTTTCTGATATATATCTATATATATATATATTATATATAATCTATATATATATTATATATCGGGTTATACTCATTCCACATTTTTCGGATTTCAGGAATCGGGCTCCCCCTACGATTTACCTTTTTGCATAGAGACCATCTTGTTAAAGTTAAACGAAATCGAATAACGTTAAGGTCTCTTCAACGGACCCAAATGTATACATATAGTAAACTTATGTTGTAGATTTTTTTTATTGCCACGATCGCCTCTCATGTTTCCAATATAAATGCTATTTTCAAAGAATTGGTGTAAAATGCGGTATGATCACAAGGATTGCATTTAAAAAAATCTAATTACAAATGAAACGAGATACTGAAGTTCTGACATAGTAACTTTTATGGAAAATACCCCAAAAATGAATATTTCAAAACTCTAGTTTCTCATTTATTTTGTTTATAAAAAAAATATTTTGTAACCCTTGAGATCATATTTAAATAGCTTTTGTCAGGTCTCATTTTATCACACTTAATGAATACAAGTATGATGAATGAAATGAAGAAAACTATTATTTGAAAAGGAATTTTTTATGTTATGTAACACAAGATTTTTTCAGTAAAAAATATTTTTTAAAGACTTAACTCAAAAATAAATAATAATATATACTATATATATATATATATATATATATATATATATATATATATAATAATTCTTAATATTTTGATAGTTTGAAGGTCCAAATAATATATATTTTTTTAATTTTTTTTTGTTGCATTACATAAAAAATCCCTTCCATAATAATTATTTTTCATTATTTCATTTATAACTTTTATTCAAATAAATTTAGATAAAAATTAAACCGGACCGAAAAAATAATCGGAAGCACAGAGTTTTTTTATGTTATCTTTTATAAAAAGGATAATATATGGGAAAAAAATTATACCAAGTCTTAGGCGAATGAAATATTTTTTTTCATATTAGTTTTTCGTGATGGAAATGCTTTTTTCCATGAAACCATAGGAAAAGAAAACCCGATAGAACTCTATAAAGCTCCAAAATATCTGTAAGTGCGTGTGTCTCTCGTAAGCCAGTAAGTTTCTACAGCGTTTTGTTTACCTTGATGCGTGCAGTACTATGTTATTCTTGGCTATTTATTTATTGTTTATTTTTCAACTAGCTTCTCCCCCCTCCAAAAACTTCAGAAAAACACATTTAGTTCGTGGAAGAATGACGAATATAAAACAGAGTGCTTTGATGGTGTAACCCATTTGGAGTTAATTGTAAGGCTATGACTAGGTAAGGTATCCCTTCACAAAGTATATGCTAGTGATTTTTAAGGCGATTTTTTTGCCTATATGGTTCGATAGAATTGCATCCGTTAGGATATAAATAAGCATTATAGCATTAAAATTAAGGCGAACTTCATTCAGGCACTTTGCTTTACACGTATTAAAATAAGAATGCTTCTTGCATTGTTGGAATAAAAGGCAATTGATATTTTGTTACTCAGAAATCAAAGGTTCTATTGAATAAAAAGTTAAGCAACATTTACTGTAAAAGAATAACTAAAAGAAAGACATTTTTGGGGAAAATACTCATTTCAGTTTAATATTCATTTCCTTTTAATTTAATTTCAAATCTAAAACAATAAATAGGCTTTATTAAATATGAATAAATAAAATAACCAATTTTTTTAAAACAAAATCATAAAAAATAACACAGTATCTTAAATATGAAAATATAATTAAAAAATAAATAATACAACTACCATGAATCTATAATTGTACATTTTTGGTCTTCTGGTATTTGTTAATTTACTAGAATCTTTAGTTTTGTAGACTTATATGAAGGGAGAAGTACTTCTTGATCTGTTCAGCTGCGTAGTTCTATCCTCTGTTCTGTACTTAGAGAACTTGACAAACAACTTGTTGTTTTTATTATTTTTCCCCACCTGTTTCATTTATTATGTATATAAAATAGTTACATAAAACCCAAAGCAAATACTAATAAAAACATTATTAACAATGTTGGTTATAATAATAAAAACTTCTCTAACATATGTATCGTCAGGAAATAAGGGCGAGTATATTGTTCAGAGCGGCTAGATATATATGTATTTTTTTTTTGGAATAAAAAATACTAACGGATGATAGCAAAGTAAGAAAAGCGATTATTTTATCAAAATAAATATACATAATCTAGCTATAACGTATATATAAATTAATTTTTGTTAAAAATTCAGTTGTTTTTTTCTTATTTTCATGTTTATTTAATTAGTGACTGTATTTGTAATATTAACATTCTAGAGAATGTTATGTTCGTCGTATTGCATATACTTTAGCATAAAGAAAAAGCCTTAATTTGCAAAAAAAGTAGATTTCAAATATTTTATTTAATTTTTTATATAACTTTATTTTATCCAGAGAAATTACACATAAATATGTATTAATTAATTCCCTAAATATAAAAGTTACTCATCATATTAAAACAAACGCAATACATCAGACAATAACCATAATTATAAAACTTATTCTTTAAAATTAATTCAAATAAAAGTAACAAAACATGTAAAATGATATGGTACAATAAAATTTGAAAATTCCGCAGCAAGGGCGTAGTAGCTATGTATTTTTTTAACTTTTAAATTTTTATTAGCTTTAATTATTATTTTCTCTATGTGTTATACAAATATTGATTTTCATTTTTACAAATCTGATTTGAATTGCTATATATTCACAGGCTCAACATAATAGTTGCCGTTCATATCGGCTCATGTGACAGGCATTGAAGTGGCTAAAACACAAAAAAATATATGAGATTTTTAAAATCTGTGAAAAACAGAAAAAAATCTGTGAACAGGAAAGAGTGAAAACGAAAAAAATAAAAAATCTCTATCGTAAATGTCTAGATTTGATTCTGTATGTTTTTGGTGTATTTTTATACCCTGTATTCTTCTTTGTAGTACAGAATAAAATTATTGTTATCATTTAAAAAAATCTCTTGGAGTTGATGTCATTAAAATTTTTGTATCTAACATTCAGAAACTAAAAAAAGAATAAAAAAAATGTGTTCAACTCTCAATGCAGGTTCGAGGAGAAGATGCATTTTTTCAACCTCATAGATAATATCCTAGGTTTCGATACACTATATTAACGCTAGTAACACTTATTTATATCAACACGGATACTTCAATTTCATCGAACCCAATATGCCTAAATAAATAACAAATTAAGCTTAAAAGCCCCGAGCATAATCATATTTTTTTCCATAAGAATGAAACATTATGGGCAAAATGTTTTATAATTATATCTTATAAATATTGTGAAAGCCCGAGATAAGAAAAACAAATGCGAACCTCCTTATTATCAATTTGGTATTTTGGTATCAGAAGCTTCATCATGGTTCTAAAACTACGTGTTTTGAAATGTCATAAAACATTGCGGAAGGATGAGTATGTTTATGAGCGTATCGTCGTATTTAATTTTATTCTCATGTTCGTTATTATGTAATCAATAGATAAATACATAAAACCAGAGCAAATGTGTCATACAAACATAATTAAACATTTTGGCTCCGGTGTAGAAACGCTACAATAAATAACCATATAATATAATCAGGTAATTGCCTATCAAATGAGCACAATATTTTTATATTACCTTATTGGGATTTTGATACGGTTATTTTTTTTTTTTAAAATCAGTTATTCGGTTAACTCAAAATTTTATACGCGTTAAATAAAATACACTAAAACTATATACAGAAACAGAGAGTAAAACTATCAGGCAGTTGCGAAAATACATAAAGGAACATTGTACAGTTCTATTTACTGCCTGAAGAATAACCTTAGTTAAAAGACAAATCATTTATTGGATTGGTTTTAAAAAAGCAGGATTTCTTCTTAAAATCCTTTTGAAGGTGCTTATGTAGAGCTTTGATCTTTCAGGTACATATTTATTATATTTGCCAGCCCACTTCCACGTTGGCACTCCTAAACCCGTGATTTTGATGGAGAGAGCGCGTAGCGAACTGAAGCACCAATCATGATGATGGGCCTAGGTCTTCTTCGACTACATAGGCATTTGTCGTATTTTAGTGCTAAGAAGGTTGTCTATTTTGTAATGTACATTGAATGCTTTGTGACTAGGGGGGTATTAAAAAAATATTATTTCCAAAAAGATGAGAGCTTTTAAAATATTCGGAGATATTTCGCTGTTTTGACACAGTTTAGTTTAAAAAATATTTTAATTATTCGGCAATGCTGTAAGATATTATTTATAAAAATCCAAATTCAAACAAGGATTCGAAATTAATAAGCATCCCTGAAATTTGTAATTGGGCGTACGGTTATTTTGCTCCCTCCATTAATCCTACACTTTCATGCATGAACGTCTTGGCAAGTTAGCTAAGAGAAACAAGCGTTGTGGCTCTGAGTCGACTGACGCATTGACATTATAGTCTTAGTTCTTCTTCTTGTGTAAATCCGTGGGAAAGGGAATCAACAATAGCAGAGCCTGCGTATATGATAATCACACTCCATATATTATTTTATTATTCCTACCTACATACATACAATATGGCGTCTTACAATATGCAAAGAGTAAAGGCAACACACTAACAAATAATATAATTTATTACTTCCTTTCAGAAGAAGACGACTA
>CP045905.1:14185604-14196846 GCA_013387185.1 Caligus rogercresseyi | reverse complement strand
TCACGAATCACGTTCCGAAAAAATGTACACATTCTTATATATATATTATGCTCTCAATTTATGTATATGAAACTCAAGTACATATGTTCACTACGACTACTAAACTACTTAACTGTACTTTCCTCCTCTCTACATTTATAAAATTGGTTCAAGCAACCATTCCTTGTCTCAAAATGCAGTCTCATCCCCTTCATTTGTCGTTTCGATTATAAAATAATAATAGTGGCATGGCTGTGGCGGCGCAAGAAGCAATAATGATAATAATTAAATCTTTGTTCTCATTGTATTCAAAGAATTACTTATATATATATTACGCTTACATAGGATGTAGGTACAAAAAAACCCTCTTACTACTCTATATTTCCTATCTACATATATTTAGAAGTAGGCACCTACTCAGGCCACCACCTACTTCCGGAAATTTATTTCCTTCTTACTTCTTCTTGATTTGCAGGGCCTTGGAATTGAATAAAACAATGAACACTGTTCTTAAGTTTTTAAACTATATATAATTATTTATGGTATATATATATTTCGCATATTAATAACAAAATTGTTTATACAATTTATAAGTAAAATATATAAGTAAGATATTGAAGTATGCCAATAAGTTCTTAAAAAGGTTTCAACAACAACAACAAAAAATTCGATAGCCATGCGTGTTAAGGCGTGTCCAACTCTCAATGTTGGGGGCGCAGGTTCGAATACTCCGAGAGGGGATGGTCATTTTTGTCTACCTCATTGATAAGATCCTAGGTTCGATAGACTAATTATAATGCTATAATGCTTATTTATATCCAATCGGATGCAATTCTATCGATCCCTATAGGTTAAAAAAATCAAATTTTTAAGCTTAAATTCAATGCACTTAAAATTATATTCTGTACCACCCAAAAATTATAGAAAGATGAAGTACTTTGTACTTATATATTTTTATGTTAAATGAAATTATAATTATACATAATATATAGACGACTTTTAGATAAAAGTATTTTTTCCTCCCTCATTGCAAATTAATAAATGTCTAAGGAAAGTGTTTGGATGACCTGTATTGACTGTTAACACAGATTTGACTCTATATATAACTAGCAATCTAATCGCTGGACTAAAGTTCAGTTCAGAAAGTCTTAAAAAGATCAAAGCAATATGAAAAAATGTCAATTGAATGTCGAAATTGATTTGTATCCACAATTAATACAATATGTTAAAATGACTACAATATGTTTGCATAGCCATCTAATCTAGGACTAAAATCAACATTAAAGCAGTCCATATGAGCATAATAACGATGTGAAAAAGCTAATTCAAAGCAGCATATATAAAGATATCATATCTAATCGCTGTACCTATTAATCTAGTGTAAAGCAGTCCAAAAAGGAATTTAAAATGTGTAAATACCATATCATCGCTGTAATAAAAATCTATTGAATACCTTCTATGTAGTAATGGTGCATGTAATCTAATAGCTGGGTTAAGCTTGTTTATGCAATATATTAAATAATTGATTTCTCTTTTTTTACTTCTACTTTTCTTGATTTGTAGGTATTTGAATATTAAAAAAGTAACTATTTTATTATTTCAATAAAATTTAAGCTAAATATAATTCAACTTATTATGTAAGAAAAATTGTTATATTGTATCCATAAAAAATGCTCTCCTCAACATGAAATCATTAATTGCGAAACGACTGACAATAACTCTTATATGCGAATCGAGGCCTTAAAGCATTAGGATCTGGGCAGCGCTCGTTATTCAGTCCTCTCAATAAAATAACAATTCATCTGCGACGTCATGGACATGGACCGAGATTTGATTAAGTTTTATTCCTTCAAATTCTCTCGAATACCTCAAACTCATCACATCGACAATAAGACGCGACATCACGTTTTATATTGACTAAGAAATAATTTTTAATAAGTCATTTTATTTTATGATTTTAGACAGTATTTTTGAATTATATGTTCATTTATGTTTGTTTTTTACGTAATAGTCTTAAAATTGTGTTTGTTTACGTCCTTCTTTCTAGTGCATTGATATTTCTTTACACTATTTGGGTTGTACTAATAAATAAACTTCTTAATAAATAAAATGATATTTTTTAAAACATCATAATATATAATAAAAATATAAAATCAGTCCAAATAGAACTGAAAAAATATAATACGGTATGACTCATTTTAAAAATTTATTCTCAATAAAGGGTCTATATATATAATGAAAAACTAAGGTGAAAAGTTTTTGGCATATTTTATTATAATAAATTTTGTGGTCCAATATGGAAAAAAAATTATAATCCTAAGGCAAATCTTGTTAAAAGTATCTATGTAAGGAACATATATATATTATATATATATTAGCTCAATCCGACTTGTTGATTTATCGTTCATTTGTTGTTGTTTGGAACGATGAACGACAATTTTTGACGAACGATAAGAAAATTCCTTATCGTTTCGTCGTTCGTTTTTGACGCCCAAAAAGACAAATCTAGATTTTTAACTTTTTTTGAAATTTATTTCTAAAAAAACGTACCATCATTTTTTTCAGAAAATTTCTTTATAAAAAAACCATCGTTTTTTCAGAATGGCAAAACGACAAACGAACGAGAACGATAACTTTTGGCGAACAACGAACGACAATTTGTAGTGAACGTCACACTTCTTAATATATATATAGTGTATACATATATATCATGTATATATATATATTAAATAGCAATCCATTACTGAACTAAAACTTAGTCTATTTATAAAATCCTTTCCTATCCTTCCAAGCCTATGCCAAACTAATAAAAAAGCATTTTTTAGTATTACATCCATAAATCAAGGAAATCACCCTCTTGTGAAATAATGGTTTTCACAGCATCATAAACGAATTACTCCAGAAGGACACTTGTACATTTATGTGTAAAACAAAGAGGTGCATAGACATATGGCTTTATGGCTTCAAGTCTTATTATAATTCAACGTCCTTATATTTGTGTTGCTTTAATAATTACCTATGACATTATATTCATGGCAACTATCATTATATCAAATAATTTTGTACGAATTGAATCTGATTAAAAGCTTGTTGTTCAAGGTACTTAAAGCAATAAATTAACTGATATTTCGATCATACAAATTAAGATTCTATAACATAAACGATTCATGGATTGCGATAGCCATAGCGTTAATGCATGTTCACCTCTCAATGTTGTTGGGGGTGCAGCAGGTTCGAATCCCGAAAGGGGAGGGTCATTTTTGGTTCTACCTCATTGATAAGATTCTAGGTTCGATAGATTATTTTTAATGCTATAATGCTTATATCTTATCGAATTGCAATTCTATGGAACCAAATAGGCCAAAAAAATCATATATTATTATTTGTCTCGTCATCGAAATAAATTATTTCAATCGATTTTGATGGTGTAAGCGGGAAGACTAACATTCAAAATGTTATTCTTCTCACTTGCCGATGTGACGTCATCAAAAACCTCTGGCAAGCGAAGAGTTTGCTCTCTTGGTTTGGATGAACCATAGAGATATAAAGACATAGAGGGCTTATTGGATTCTTCAAGAAATACCCCATATTGCCCATATAAGCAAATTTTTCTATCTCTATGATCACCGTAGGTCAAATTACTTTGTTTATATTGGACACAGGCGACAGCTGAACGATGTTCTCTGATATGAAAGGGAATAAACTCTCTTTATATCTCTATGGTATGAGCATAATTATATCCAATATATCTTGTAGTAATAATGATGTGATGAGCGGCTCTTTATACCACTCACTCAAACAAAAATCCCACATTAACTTTGAATTATATACAAAGAATCAAAATGGTTACATGGGTTGGCTCCTAGATTGGCACCCAAAGAATCTTAATGGTTGACGGTAGTAAACCTATTTAGGAACAACGATTTTTATAAAGAAAAAATGTTATTGCGTAAAAAAACAACCTTCAAAACAATAAATATACAAATTGATATAACAAAACTATTATAATAATGACTGGTGTTTGTCATTCCCCTCTTTTGATTTGAATGGCAAATAGAACTGCCTCTCTATGGACATGGCAATTCTCCCTCATATCTCAAACTCATCGAATCAATTATTATAAGAAGGTATGACCTCTTAGTCTGAATAGAAAACAATTTAGGTTCTTTAATGAATTATATTTTTTATCATAGATATTTAAAGAACACTAATCATGAACTATAATATTTATTGATGATTGTCATTACAACTGTCTTATATATATTTTTGCAGGGATAATTCGGATAGATGCTACGGACGAGTTACCGCTAACATAGGCTTGACTGTATCTTTATGATTGTTTTTTAAATATAAAAAACGATCTAAAAACGACATTAATTAATAACCGTCTCAGTAACAATTACTAGTATGTTATTGAATCTTTTTCAACTCTAAGAAGAGAGAAGAATGCGCAATGGCTCATGTATGTACTTTATGTTAATATGTGTACGTCAGGCTTCTCTTCGACAGCATCTATTTATTAAAGAGTATTTACAGGGAAGAAGTTGCTTCCCAAAAAGAAAATATGGTTGTGTATTTAAGGTTCCTCTAAGGACATAAATTCTGGGAGTGAGCACCTTGCCAAAATCCTAGAAAGGGGCCTGGTAATCATTTGCTTGGAAGGGGTTTTGAAAAAACAGTATTAACTTTAAAGGAGGTGGCAAAGGCGGGTTTAAAGCAGGCGGTTTATGAAGTATTTAATATTCTATTAGAATATTTGTACTTATTGATTCAGGGGAGCTGAAAAAATATATATGCACATTTATATTCATAAAACGAGTTTTAGTTTTTATAAGATGTGTCACCGATGGTTGATTTTAATGGAAGATACCTTACTGATAGTTGATTTAAAAATGATACCAGATTAATCGGCTGATAGTTTATATATATATATAAGCTACACCATATAAACCAATAGGTTCCATGCTCTATCAGGCCACTTTTTTTCTTTTGTTGCGACAAATAAAATAATGTTAAGATCTCTACACATTTAATAAGTATCTTACTTATAATGGTTTGTAGCTTTATTATTTTTTATTAAATAAATCAAGCTTTTCTCCAAGGATGCATTGGCAGGGAATGATAGTATATATTTTGTTTTTATATGCAGCTTATATGTTCTTATATGATACTTATATGCTCTTATGAGATGTTTGTATGTTATCATATTCTCATATATGCTCTATTATGATGTTTCCTTGTTCATATATGATGTTAAAGGTATACGATACCTTACTTACCTATTCGTGTATTTCTTGATAATTAGCGTAAAATAATTACAGTATTTTTCAATATCCTCTCAAATATTTCTCAATACATAATGAAAGGCATTCCTTATGAAGTGGATTACGATCAATAATTTCAATGCAAGAAAATCTTTGTCTGTCCACAGTTATAAAAATCTAACGTATAGGTAGATATCAGTAAATCATCTAAATATAAAATGTATAGCGATATGCTAATTTTCTAAATATTTTTGAAATACCGTATGAAAGTTTTCTCTACAGTAGTTATTATTTCTCCACAGAAAAGTTTAAACATTAGATGAAGACAATATAAGGTTATTGTATCTTTAGTGAATGGTACACGATTGAGTTCTGAGGAAAATAACATTTAAAAATCCCTATAATGCATACTTTACTCCGTGACAGTTCTTAGAAATTACGACATAAGTAAACATCTAATCAAATGCTCAAAATATAATCGGACCACTAATCTTTCAAAACTTTTCAAATGTTGTTTAAAATCAATAAATAACATTCATTGAAAATAAAAAGTAAGTCACTTAAACTTAATTTGCAGCTTTGAATATGTACCGGTCTTGAAGAAGGCTATGGACTGTAGTATAGGGAATGTTTCCGATTTTTGAAGGAGGACACGCCAGTAAACATGTCCAAGAATATATATATATATATATATTCAATAACTATAACAATAATATAAAAGAATAACTAATATAATTTATCAAAATAGCTTAGAAGTCCTTCAGATAATTTAAAAATACAAAAATTATGCCCATTCTTAGAATCATCTCGTTTAAGAAACAGTAACTTTTCTTACTGAGTACTCTGAATCGTTAAAAAGTCATCAGTAAATAAAAATAGAAGCAAATCGATTCCTGCGGTGATTTAAAATTAATATCCGAATATGTCAGCCTTAATCAATGCCAATTTGCAAATAACAGAGAAATAATGTTTTGTCAAGAACTTTTTTTAAATTAAAGAAGTATTTATTTAGTTCTAGAAGATGCATTAAAACATTTCCATATTTTATTTATTCATGCTGTTGATAGTAATTTCTTGATTCTAATGATATTTATATAACAAATGATAGAGGCTTAAAGTAACTCAATCCATCTAGAGCACCAACATAATAACTGGACACACAATAGACTGAATAATAAAGAAGAGAATAATAATGTTCCAGTTAGTAGCTAATGGACTCCATTTTAATTCCCCTTTTATTATGAAATATATATTATTAAAGTCAAAGATACAAAGAATGGAAGGAATACTTATTATCCCTTCAGCAGTCAAAGTCTACCTGTATATCAAATCTTAGGGAGTAGAAATAACAAAAGATATACCCAGTGACGTCATTTAAAGCGGCTACTTAAAAACACAACATAGGATGACGACATGAGTAGGCATTTATTGCAAGAGTTCCTTTTTGTCTTTTCCAAAGGCTACTTCATTTTTTCACCAAGGTGGCAGCCATCTTAGTCACCAAAGTGCAATTGAAGTGGACTAATTCATTTCTTTTTGTGTAGAGTGTCCAGTTATTATATAGATTGATGATCTGGAGTCTAAGGAATAGCATTTTTTTATCCTGCATAAGGTCCTGCAAGCTGCTCTAGAAGCAGTAGTTTCTGAATGCTCCGTACCATAGCAAAAACTTATTCTACTTAATGTTTTTCAAACCTTACACCAAAAATATTTGTGTATATAATATATTAAATTTTTCTTAAGTCCATTTCTCCACTCATCGGTACTTCCTTGTGTACTTTATTGTAAAAAACAACAATGAGCTTTGCTGGAAGTTACTGAAAGATTGTGGGCGGTTGCCTAGCCGTCAGTTTGATTCTTTTGCATACATCTTTTTAATAAAACATAAACCCTAATAACAAGTCACTAACTTCAAATATGTCTTATTTATATATATGTATATATACATAATTATGGGCTGGTCATAGGATTATTGTTTAAAAAAACTATCTTGCTCATTAATATTTGTATTTGTATTCTTTAAAGAATGACAAAATATGTTGTATAAAATATTAAAAATATATATTTGTATTGAAGAGAAGTTATTTTAAGGACTTATACAAACAAGAAGACAAATAACGCATAGGGAACTCGCAATCTTTACTATTAAATACGCCTTCAAACAATAAATAATAATGTTTAACTACAAGACAGTATTTTATGCCTCATGTTATATAGATTATAAAAGTATTTTTATTATGATTTGTATATTAGATTTGTTTTGAAATAATGTATAAATCATTCACTTAAATTGTATCTATCATATTATAGAGCTTTTATTAATTTATTCGTCAATTATAAAAAAATCTCATATAACAGGCTAAAAATCAGTTTAATATGATTATTTACTAATGAATATAGAAAAAAACTAATTTCCTTTGTAAGTAATATATCAGTACAAGAAATTGTTTTGAACAAAATTTAGTTTTAGTATTATTCCTCACCTTCAGAAGATTTTATTGATGTTGTAAAAATAACCATTATAAATAAAGGATTGATCAAATAAGTGTTATCAAAAATATTTTTACTTAATAATGTTTAAATATGCATATAAACAGGAGCAAATGAATTTGTAATTTTTAAGAACATTGTAGCTTTCAATAATTTATATTAAAATGATTTTATCAAAAAACTCAATAGAATGTTTCAAACATTAAAAACCGCCTCATACCATTAAATAATATGTACTCTATAACACCTATGAGCTCTAATTATACTTTAGTTGCCGGAATAGTTCATTCACTTTGACGGTTAAACTTGACATTCACTACGAATATATTTGTCTTTCGCAGAGTTACAAAGCTATTTTTAAGGGGGCTCAACTGATTATGTAGCTGCTGGGGGAATCATGAAAGGAAACACAAAGAAAGTTTGGGCACCAAAGCAAGAGGAAATGTCTAATGGTGGAAAAGAAAAAAAAATTTATAGAGCTAAACCCAGTAATTTTATTATACAAGCCAACACATCCATGAATCGGATAAAATGATCATTCAAGGAGACACAAATAAAGTTTTGTCGTCGTTTTAGGCTATTAGGCATTGTAGATCAAATTATGAGGAATAGTATTATGAGTTTAAAAGACACCAAAAAATATTGTGGTCATTATCAAACATTACTCAGATATTTAATTTACTCAATATTGTAAAATCACAAAGTTCTCTCTGCAAGGAGGAGGAGGAAACACCGTATTATCTCATTTAGGACTGTGGCCGTACCATAAAGAGATGAATCAGCTCGCCGAGAAGTCCTAAGCCAGGAAGACGCTAGTGAAAGCTTAATGTGGTTTGGAAATCTATGATATTTCTGTTTATTTTATTCATCAATAAAGATATTTTAGCTATTAAATTGTACAGACTGGATATAGTTCCGATGGATTTAACTTCTAAGAGTTAAACACACAAATAAAATGTTTGGAGCCCCATAACTTTACTTCATTATGGCGGGAAAAACAAACTTTTGTGAGCATACATCATAATGAATTCTCTATTTCATGAAATGTTTGACAGCAGTTAATATATAAAATTATTACTTACCAGTTCGGCTATTCTCCGCAGCCTCCAAATCCTTCATTTTCCCCGCTCCCTCAGAGTGTTGATGCGTCCAAACAAAGTATTTTGGCTTCTTCAGTCCTTCCCGAGATGTCTTATGTGCGCTGCTGTTGCTGCTCTGGTTAATATTATGTTGACTAACGGAATTAGGATCGGAACTTTGCATTTGACTCATGATTATTTATATTAAATTTCTGGGAAAAAGGAGAAATTTATAGGATTTTTTTGTTTTATAAAAATTAAGCAAAAACAAGTATATTTATAATTAAAAAACTCTTGACAAACACAAACTAAATCCCAGGGCGCCTGGAATATAAATTGTTTGATCTTCAAAGTTTTTCTTGTAAATAAGGAGGCCCAGATTGGGGTTAGTTAAAGGATTTTTTTAATTGATGCGACTCCACATGGGCTCTTGAGGATTCATCAAGTTAAACTGAGGCCTTTTGCAGTTATTAAGTTGAAACATTATTTTTATTTTTGCTGGACGCATGGCTATTAGGGGGTATGGGGTTGTTAAATCCCAGCGTTTTTGCCTTGGAGACATGCCTGTACGCAAAAATGCGTATTGAAGCACGGGTGGGAAACGTTGCCGCATCCTCGTCGACGGGAGATTCCCTCTCCTTCCACCCATCATATCTGTCACAGACACACACATTCACAGGCATGTAAAGTTTCCGAACGGTGAAGAGGGAAATGAAAGAAAAAAACATTACCATTAAGTAAAACATACAATTATATTTGATGTATGCCTCAATCAGAATAATCATGAAAGATACTACAAACAGTAGTTTAGTTATATATGGATTGATTGCCGATAAAAAGTGACTAACACTCACCCGCCCTTATACATTTTAGACGCTTCCCCTGAAAGAATAATTTAAGAAAACTATATATATGCAGTCTTAAGTAATATTTTGATGAGGAGAGGACTATTTATAACAGTTCCTTCATGGAACTTCATGTCTAAGAAATTCATTCAGTGAGCTCAGGATTTGATAAGAGAAGCCAAAGGATATTATAATAATGATATTAGTTATTTAATAGTTTGCCAATTGTGGACTTGGGAAGTTGAAGTTTCTTTTGTACATGGTGCAACATCATTTATTTCGAGTCATTTAACACATACATAAAAATGGCGTACCTTTCATTTGATATAAATATTATATAAAAATAATTCATGTAAAATCATGTGGGAAGGCAATTTTAATGATCTAAATTTATATATATATGTAAAAAAATGTTTTGTCTTTATAGAATGGGGAACAAATTAAAATAAATAAAACCTTTTGTTTGAATTCTTATCTAAGATTTTTATAATATAATTAAAGAGGATCACAAATTTTCTCTAGTTGAAAGGTAAGGTTTTTTTTACCCTTCTCGTATATTAAGATGTTAATAAAACGATGAAAACTTTGAATCTTTTTATTAGGCATTATTAAATAAATGAAGATATTTTTAATATATTCAAAATTTGTCTATTAACATTAATAATAATATAGTCTTCCAAAAAACATTTATCAAAAAAATATTAAGACTTTCAGTTCCTTTTTTCTCATTCATTTGTTCTACTTAATTTTTTTAAATTCAAGCTTTATTTTTACTGCTGTACTATAGAGACAGGTTGAATAATGTTATTCAGTCTCATCCGTGATTAATACAACTCAAAAATATTGAGAAATCTTGTGAGCATTAACTCACTGAAGCCTTAAATGCAGCTTGCACGCCGCTTTGAACGATTACTGTTTAAAGAGCTAATGAAACCTATACACTAGAAAATATTAAAATATATTTCTTATGTTCACACATACACAATAATCCCATCTATCAGGATTAATATTTTCGCTTAATCCTTTGTCAAAAGATCCTTTTTCTTACAGTGGCCTGGAAAATATTTGTAAAACTGCTTTAAAGCATTGACCTACATATTATGCATTTTAAGTGCAAACATGTGCAATATTTTAATAAAATAAGATCCTATTATTTCAATTGTAAAGTATTTGCTCATATATTTTTTATCATCAACATTATGGTGTTTTTTTTATTCCACAGTCATAAAAATATACAAGCATAAACACAGAATGTATAAAAAAGATTTTAATGCGTAAAAACATAATTAAACATTTTAGTTTAAAATTTAAACATCATATATGAACGAACACTAAATACAATTATAATTTAACAACTTGATACTCTAAAACAAAACATAAATTAACGATAAACCGGTCTATGTTACTTCTTTGAATTGGTGTAAAGTTTTTTTAATAATTTTCCATAAGGCAGGGAACACGAAGGGAGTAGCGAATTACATCAGCAGCCCAACTCCACTTTCCATCGGTGACAGAGGGGATCTTAATGTTCACGCCGCGTATCTTGCGCAGCCGCTAGAATATTTCCCTTACTTCCCACGGACTG
>CP045905.1:14168793-14185504 GCA_013387185.1 Caligus rogercresseyi | reverse complement strand
ATAAACGTGCTGCAGCTGATATTATTATTTCCTCGAAGCTTTGAAACTTCCTTTCTATTAAATATATATTATACTAAATAACAACCCTGTTGCATCCTTATTAGTTCACTGTATGGCTTTCTTAGGTAGAATAAATTATAATTATTACGACTGTTTCTAAATGACAAAAGTCTAAGATCAACATTTTCCGATTCGGCCTTGGATCACGGAACATAGTTCTTCCCTGGTCCATCCCTTGAACGACTAAACACCAATCCTCCACCAATCTCCTTAACTATTTACTTTCTGTGTCTTACAATTTTAATATAATGTCAGATTATAGTAATTTATGTATATGAGATAAATATAAACATTGCATTAGGTCGGAATCATTTGGATATTATATAATTAAAAAGTTTTATTATACGCATTTATATATCAAAAAATGAGACGTGAATAAAAACTTTAAACATAACTAGGCATTTTTTTTACTCTTTAATTGACAGCAAATATTCATTCATTTTTTTTTTTTTTCCCTTTGAATCAGTGAACTTAACCTCCATTTTCCTCTTGGAAAGATGGCTCAATCATAAGGACATAGTGGGGTGTACCATACATAGTAAGCATGGTTGTTTATCTCAAATGTTAGCAAGATAAGTCGAAAATTATATCAAGATAATTTTCATTATATTTTTTTTACTCAAGGAGGTTGCGTAAATTCAAACAAATGGTATTTGTTAGTTTGGTCATATATCTGTCACCACTCTCGCCGCTGTAAATGGACATCTGACATTTTTTTGTTTTTAATGGGTTATAAATTGACTATGAGAGGCAATCACATCATTCAAACATCACAATCTGATTAAATTAAGAGATGAAGTGTGAACAGAAACAACAGAAAATAAAATTAAACATTGGTATATAACATACAACTATCATTGCTTTGATGATTTCCTTTGATGTCTTTTAGTATCTTCTAACAATTAGTCCCAATAGAAAATAAATTGGCAGAACCATCAGGAAATTTTTTTGACGATATCCTTTGCAAAGTCCTCATTGCAATTTGGAATTTTCAGGGCAAGGGTTTCACATCTTGCATCCGAAGAGATAAATATTTTTATCAACGACTCCATATGGATAAGTGCATTGGAGGTGTGACACTCAGCAATGTGAGCTTTAGCCGAGCTCAGAGTCTTGGCTTCAGCAGAGGCCTGTTGTTGCCTTTAACCTTAACTTTAGCTTCGTTTTCAGAGCTATTTAAATGCTACCATTATGCGTGACGAAAGACCAAGCATATGCCAGGGCAATCAGCGAAAGCGAATTATAACTTTTTATCAGTCCTAAAAGGAAAGTTGAAAAATATGCAACCGGGGAGTTTTGAAATCATTATTTATTTTTAGTCGCTTTTAACGTAGGTTGGCTCCATAATTATTTTTTACTAATATTGCAGAAGATTCGTATATAAAGCCTGGCAGATTCTCTTAGCGTCCCCCGATTGGCCCAGGCCTCAAATTTAATATACCTGCTTTTCGTTCCTAATTCTTCATTTGATACAATCTCGACAAATCAGTCAACGAGAACCGCACAGACCTTTCCTGATATTCGTCCTAGCCTCCTCGCAATCAAAGATGGAGAAAATAATTCACAGAGGAAGTTAAGCCCTAGAGAAGAGGGCAACCCTGGACGTTCCAAGGAGAATGTAATCCTAGTGAAGTATTTGATTGAACATAACATTGAAATGATCATTCGCGAGGTTTTAGCAAAGGTTTCTCACCCTCATACAACCTGGACCATCAAGAAAGATGTGAAGCAATGCTCATTCTCACGCTGCCCCTGAAACATGATAATTTATGTACAGAAGGGAACCGGCTAACCCAGATATGAACATCTGTGATTGGTGTCTATTTCGGAAGTTGAAGTATCTGCTCTGGAATGAAGATTTGAAGGGGAGTACGAGGACGATACTACGGCCGTGGTGCTGGCAATGAAGAGAGTGAGCGAAGACCATCTCTTCGGCGAACTCAAGAAACTTTAGAACACTCTCACGACGTTATCACAGCCGGAGGGAATTGTATTCTCTAATTTAGAGGTGTTTTAAATGTAAGTCCAGACTTTTTCTTGGACAGGCGCATTTTTATGTTGCACTTTAATATATTTGGATAATCGCCAAAGAATATATAGCATTACTGACACTTGAGGCAATTCCTCATGATGATTAACCTGCGACATAATTAGTACCTAATATGTATTCTCTGTTGGTCATCCAGTAATTGTATAGGTCCGTGACTCATTGCCTCAAATTAAATATAGGTCAAATATTATTGGTATATTTTCCTCAAATAATATATATTTTTTCGCAATTCAGAGATCAAATTACGCCCCTTTATTGGTCCGCTAATCTACTCACTACAGTCTATCAAAATATTCACGACTATTTTCAATTAGAATTGATATTCAAATGGTCCCTTTAAGTAGGACAACTTTCTATGATTATTCTGGCCTTAGAGATTCATTTTTTCATTCTAAAGGATACTTTCCATGAGTATTGACTAGACTAACTTAATTAATTATATATGTATAATGTCGTATACTTTCATGGTTTTTACAGTAACATTTAATTGTTGTTTCTAATGAATTATATGTAATCAAATATTGGTTATTATGGAACAGTTTCATTTCTGTATATGTATAAGGGAAAATAAATACATAAATACCTAGATAATACGTTAAGGTACACATACATAAATATTTCAATTTAAACCTTTTTTTTCGGTGCTGAACATACATTTTAACACGAAGGACTAAGAAAGGAACCTTTTGAAATATAACTTAATTTTTCAATAACATATTATCATTTACATAATTCTGAAAATGTTTGATAATTGTTGAAATCATCTTTTGGTGGATGGAGGCCAGGGACGGAAAGGCTTTTATTTCTTTCGACGCTGAAGTCCAGGAGGCCGTCGAAGGAGAGGGCATTTTGAGGTCCAGAACTGCGTATCACGCTGCAGCTGATATTAACGCTACTTTAATTCATAATCATTTATAGATCAAATATTAAGAGTAAAGTAAAAGTTTTTTTATAATATTTTATAAACTTTTTCTATTAAATGAGAATACAAATGTAAATAATCTAAGGGATTGCGATAGCCGTGTGCATTAAGACGTGTTCAACTCTCAATGTTGTTGGGGGCGCAGGTTCGAATACTCCCGAGAGGGGATGGTCATTTTGGTGTGCTACCTCATTGATAAGATCCTAGGTTCGAGTGACTAATTTTAATGCTTTAATGCTTATTTATATCCTATCGGATGCAACGAAATAGGCAAAAATAATCTAAATATAATCAATCTCTTTTTCTGTCAAAGAGCTCTTTGGTGATGAATTGAGGTAAAGTTGTAAGTATATTTATATTTGATGAATAGTTTAATAATTTAAAACATATATATGATACAAAACAGCTAATAATATTACAATAACAAAGTGAGATAGGGATCGATTGTATGCAGGCTTGTGAACGGAACGCGAAATGGAACGTCGTTTAGCTGAACGCTCGTTCAATGAACTGAACGGAATGCAACTTTTTTTTGAACGCTGAACGTTGAACGCAAAAAAAAGAGTTTTGCGTTCAGCGTTCAATTTTTCAAACATTTCTTGGACTTTTTTTGGAGATTATTTTCTAAAAAAAGTCATTCTTTTCTTTTAAAAAAACGTCATCACTTTTTTCGGAAATTATTTTCTAAAAAAAGTCATCACTTTGTTCGGAAATTATTTTCTAACAAAAACGTCCTCACTTTTTTCGGAAATTATTTTCTAAAAAAAAGTCATCACTGTGTTCGGAAATTATTTTCTAAAAAAACGTCCTCACTTTTTTCGGAATTATTTAAAAAAAAACATCATTACTTTTTTCGGAAATTCTTTTCTAAAAAAAACGTCATCACTTTTTTGGAAACTCTGTTCTAAAAAAAACCGGCATCACTTTTTTTGGAATTCTATTTAAAAAAAAGTCGTTTTTTTTTAAATTATATGAACGCTGAACGCTAACGGAACGCTGAACGCAAAAACATTGAACAGAACGGTATTTTTTTAACGCTGAACGCAAAAAAAGCTGAACGCTCACAGCTGATTGTATGCCATGACGATATGATTAAGACTAACTCTCATCGATGTCTGTATGCCTTCAAAAATATTTATTAACGTTTCATAGCGTTTTTGACATAAGTTAAAAAATATGGTATTGAAATCGCTATATTTTCAGATATTCCATTGTTCGTATTTGGTTGAAACGATGGCCCTACTCAAAGCTTTAATTTGAAATTATATTGCTTACTTATCTTATCATTTTGTACTCAGCCGTTTCAGTTTATGTAGACATGTTTTATTTAAAAAAATGTATAATACTGGTATAAAATATGTGATCAACAATTTTTTTAAAGGGAGCAATCCTGGATACGCTTTGAAGGAAAGGTCGCTTTTAATTATAGTAAGTCCTTCAAAGACTTTTTATGTTGGCGATATTTATATTTTTTTAGAGAACTTATTGTTTTTCTAATGGGCCTACAGAATTCGTATTTACTTTTTTTGGCACCTTAAAACAACAACTTATTTATTTACTTCAATAACGACCATTTTCACAGTTACAATGTCTCAACATTCTTTAAATATCAGTAAAACTATATACTTTACAGTGTAAATATGGGGATCTAAATTTTCAGGGAGTGGTGTTTTGATGCATCTAAGTTTATATAAAAGTACCTAAGTTTTAAATACATAAAATATTTTTATTTTTTGTATGGACAATGTAACATAGACTAATTTTTTGTGTCTTCAAATAATATAAAAGAATATGAAATAAGCCTGAAAGTTCGTTTAGTATGATAATAATGTATTGACACTCGGCTAAAAAGTGATTCAAGTTTATCTCGGTCCAAGTAGTAGATCTTTCCATATATGTTATACCATTAACCAAATAGAGCCTATTAGAAATTATCCTTTATTTAAGCCAGAATAGAGAGAAATCAAAGGGGAATTGTAAAGACTCTAGAAAATGTTAAGGCGGAATTTCATGAGTATAATTGTCCTTATTTTATTTTAAAAGTATTTTGGAATAAATAAAAATATTACAACATTTTTTAGGGAAGCTTATTTCTCTGCTGAAAAATTGTAAGGGGTCTTGTAATATACTATCGTGATTAAAAGAGTGTTATATTCCAACTAATCAATTGTATGAGTACGATATACACGTCAGTTTAGTAATATTTCTTACTTGCCTTTCATGATTGTGACGAGGAATTAGCAAACAGACAATGAGTAAGCTAGACTAAATAGTCGAATGATCAATAATCGTATACCGAATCCTTTGTAAGGGTCTGTTTCGTTATTGCTTAATATATAAAATATATATATATTTATATATTAATATATATATTATATATATATATATAATATGATTGTTCAATTATTTTTAAATGTTTCATGTTAGCAACAAGTGATTTTCTGTTCTTGGTTAAAGAAGACGACATACAAAGAAATCTAATTTACTACCAGACGTATGTTTGATGTTTTTTAACAAGTTTTCAGTAAACAAAGAAAAAAGGTTTACTAACTTAAAGTACTATTTTACTCTGAAGCGAACAAGTTCTTCTACAGGCGAGTGAAGTTAATTGATACAAAAAAGCTATGAAATATGCTAACATTACACACTCCATTTTTTCTTGTTTTTACTGAAAATTTGTTTATTAAAAACATCAAACATACGTTGGTAGTAATTAATTTCCTTCAAACTAATAATTATTGTTGAAGTCTGTAACGTACCCACTTTCAA
Source organism: Caligus rogercresseyi (assembly GCA_013387185.1). Classification (NCBI taxonomy): domain Eukaryota; kingdom Metazoa; phylum Arthropoda; class Copepoda; order Siphonostomatoida; family Caligidae; genus Caligus; species Caligus rogercresseyi. The sequence goes on along the minus strand of CP045905.1, from coordinate 14,179,703 downwards.
GAAATTGCGAAAAACAATATTTTTACTAAATTTTAAAACTTTGACCTCGTTGCGCGACCTCGTAATGTTGACCGATTTGTTCAAACTTTGTATGTCGTCTTCTTTTATCACCAAGAAACAGAAAATCTGTTGTTAACTTTCAAACATTAAAAAAAATAAGAACAGCTAATATATATATATGTATATATTATATATATCTATATTAGGGTGATCTTTCACGCTTTTCGAGTTTGAGTGGCGGGCTCCCCCTAGGATCTTACTTTAGTGCATAGAGATCATCTTGTGAAAGTTGAACGAAACGAATAATTGGAAGTACCCGCTCAACGGGCCCAAAGGTTATGTAGTAAACTTATGTAGTAATTTTTGTTTTTCGCTATTCGATTGCCCCTAATGTCCATAATTTTAACGCTATTTTCAAACAATTTGCCGAAATGTAGGTATGCTTGCAAGGATTCAAATCCGTTTTTATTTTTAATGTACATCCAAAATTCAACGAGAAAATTAAGTTTGAAATAGTCATTTATGGAAATACCCCAAAATGAACTTTTTGAACTTTATATCTCGTTTGATTTTGGATGTACATTAAATAAAAACGGATTTGAATCCTTGCAGCATACACTACATTTTGCGGCAATTGTTGAAAATAGCGTTGAAATTATGGACATTAGGGCAATCGAATAGCGAAAAAAAATTACTACATAAGTTTACTACATAACTTTTGGCACCGTTGAGCGGGTACTTCATGATTCGATTTCGTTCAAACTTTCACAAGATGATTCTATGCACTAAAGTAAGATCCTAGGGGGAGCCCGACACTCAAATCAAAAAACGTGTAAAAGAATCACCCTAAATATATGTATATATATATCATATATAATATATATATATATATGATATATATATAATATATATATATATATATATATATAATATATATATATTGTAATGTGTTATTAGTAATTTATAATTAATATCATCAACAAAATTTCGTGTATATCTGAGCAAGTCACGGCAGATATCAATGAATGATTTGTTACATCAGAATACGTCGTGTGATTCAGTTATGAATGTATAAACTTCTCTTTCATGTACCTTTTTTTTCCCCTTCAACTGTATGTATATAGGCTCAAAATATGCATTATTCATACATGTTTTAATGCGTTACACACCGCAATTTAAATGTTTAATAACACGAGACTTTTAATTTTTTTAAGATAAATACCACATGAAGTACTATACTTTATCAAAAATAGCACTATTTAGTACAAAACGGATACATTTTGGAAAGAAAAAAAATCACACTTTTTAAATAAATGATATAGTGTTTCATGGTCTATATCTACGATTACAAAAAAAACAAATTTTAGATATGAACCCTCCTCAGATCATAAATTATTAGAAATGGAGTTTATATCAAATTCTTGTAAGCCTTTTCGGATTCCTAATTGGCTAGTTCGTAGCGAAAAATATCAAACGAAACTACAAAATAATCTCCAGGAAAACTTTAACTCAACATATTCGTGCCGAAATTTTTAAAAACCCTAAATAAAACGATCAAAAATACAACGATAATGTTTTTACGAAAAAAGCGAATAACAACAAAACAACTACAAAACGATATTGAAGAAATCATGGATGAAGGCTCACTATTTACGCGGACGATAACCTCTGATACTCTCAATACCATTGGATTAGCGGAAATAGAGGAAGAAGAAATGGACAGAAAATTACAATTAGAGCAGAACCCATTTTGTAGATTTAAACAAATGGGACTTAAAAAGAACTAGCGTTCAGAAGAATTGAAAAAATCTATATAAACGGAACCTTTACGTCAGATAAAAAAGAAATTCTTCAATTATTTCATACAACTTACCAAAGAATTCTTGGATGCTCAAGAATTGGCTTTCCTAGACCCAAAAATTCAACAGGGTCTGTTTTTACTCGTAGTATTATAATGAATCATATTCAAAAGTTTTATAAAAATAATAAAGCCTCTGGGCCAGACGGTATTAGAGGTTCAATCTTCAGTTATTGTGCAAATGAAGTCACCCCCTACTTACTCAGGATTGGCAAAGAAATGGAAACTAAAGGCGCCCTTCCAGCGCCTCTTACTCACGGCAGAATTTCACTCATCCCCAAGAAGGGCAGCGGAAACCTAATTAGCCACTGGAGGCCTTTGACAATAATGAATGAGGCATACCGTATATTGGCAGGTATTTTAGCACGACAAATAGAACCCATTTTAAACAAAAGTCTTGGGCAAGAGCAAAAAGGATTCCTAAAAAGAAGAAATATCGCTGATGTGTCAAGAAATATCAGGACTGCCATGGACTCCACGAGCCGGAGACAAAAATTTGGAGCCATAATCGCAATCGATTTTAGCAAAGCGTTCGATACTATTAGCCATAATTTTATTTTCAAAGCTGTGAAAAAGTTTCTTCCAAAAAAGTATTTTAACCCCATACGCTCTCTTCTTTTTAACGGTAGCTCTACTATTGTTTTAGATGGCCTCCAAGGTGACCCTATAATTTTAGGAAAAAGCTGTAGACAAGGATGTCCAGTATCACCCCTCTTGTTTGTCGCTTCGATGGAACAATTAAACACTTTAATTAACCGTAAATATTATGGTTTTGGAGTGCAAATGGAAAATAAAAAGCACATAATGGACCTCTACGCCGACGATGTAACCTTAATGGTGCAAGGGAATTCGGAGGAACAGCTTATAAGGAGAATTGAGATTTTAATTGCCTTTTTTGGAAAAATTTCAAAAATAAGTGGACTTAACGTAAACGTGGAGAAGACCTCCATTCTTCCTATTGGCATTTGGCAACCTGCACTTTCGTCGATTATAGGGGGGGTGCAAGGTTGTTAGATCAGTGAATATTTTAGGTATTATGTGGGAAATAAACCGCCCTTCACTTTTAAATTTTGAAACCTAAATAGTCAAGCTCATAAATGGTGTCAGGCATGGAGAAGTTTTTGTATACAAAAGCGTATTGACCTATACAATACAAAATTGATCTCTCAAATGATTTACATATCTACTGCGATTCCATCAATAGGGGAAAAATTCATTGAAGAAGAAGATAAGTGGTTGAATAAATTGTTTGACCAGAAATATATTCCTACCTTAAAAAGAAGAAGGTCTCAACTTGGTGGAGGCCTGGTCTTACTACAAAATATTTTACCTAAAATATTTTTAAAAGTTTTTTACAACCTCACTCTGCACCCGCACGTGGAATGGCACGACTATTTTAGTGACCCTTTTATTTTTAAAACACTCATGTTTGGAACTGACTTGTCCAACTACATGATAGCTCTATATTCAAAGGAATTGGCAGCTATGCAGAGGGTAATATGGAGAAATTCACCCATATTTGACTCTAACAGTATTACAGATATTATTCGTCAAAATATTAAACGAAGACCCTTTTTTAAAGGGATAAAAGAAACACCAGAGGAATTGGAAAAGATTGCGCTGATAGAGAACAGGCTAACGTTTGGCGACTTGGATAATATAACATCATTCACAACCGGAAGATTTTATTTTCCTCTTTTGAGAGGAGCTAAACAGCATATCCCATTGACTCCTTGGCATTGCAAGTTCCTCGTTAAAGAGCCCCGCTCAGAAAAAGCAGATGAAATTGCCAAAAACCATTTATCCTCACTGGGTTTACCTGGAGGATGGAGGAAAAAATATTGGTGTCACTTGTGGGAATTAATGATCCCCGGAAATTTACTGCCCAATTACAAATCTCCGCTAATCTAATCAGATTTTCGGAGCACTGCAAGGATTGTGGATACATGTATGTGGACATCAAACACGCCTTCTGTGATTGCCCTGCTCTAACAATTATTAGAAATTTTATCACTCTAAATTCTGAGTTCATTCCAAGTTTCAAAGAGGAAAATATGAGGGGCATTGTTCTTTTCGGCGGTTTCAACACCGGGAAACGCTGCAAAGAGGAAAATACCGTTAGGGCGTCGTTACTTAATTGCAAGGCCTACATAGCGAAAAAGCTAATGGGAGGGGAAACCATCAATGCGAGAGATCTGCGGTCAATCATGGTGTCGGCCGCCGCTCGTTACGCGGCATTTTCCTTGAGGATCCCAATGGTACAAAGTTCGGCCTGGAATCATGCTTCGGAAGTCATAAAATATTTCCCTTCTACTTCTCCCCTGCACACCAAATCCCTGGAAATAATCATCAGACAATTCAAGAAGTTCAAGAACAACCAATGATATTTATTCATATACTTATATTATTTGTTTTTTAGTGTGTTTTTGAATATTTTATCACAAGAATTTTATGTTAAAAATTATTTAATATTTACGTTTGTATTTTTTAGATACTATATCGTAAGAATTTTATGTTAAGAATTTAGTTGATATGTTCATACGTTTGTGTTTTAAGGTTTCTAAAAGGAAAATAATTTTAAACTATAATGTTTATTTATGTTTTGTATTAAACACAATTTTCCTTTTATAACTATTATATGTATATGTTTTATGCACGTAATAATAAAAACCTTGCTGATGGAAAAAAAAAACTGAAGAGTTGCCAATCCTATGAACGTTAAAACATATTCTGCTGGCTTTTTAACCAAAATTCCTTTAAAATCAACATTAATTTAATTTGAAAAACTCGCCTTATTCTAATGTCATGTTAAATGGATGTCATGCTACCCTTAGCCACAAATATCATTATAATACAATATTAGAAATTACAACGGGAGTCGAACCAAGACTTCAACATTGAAAGTTGAGGAAACTCTCATATCCTTTTTTAAAGAAATATTTTCATTTTTTAAGATTAGGAAGTTCATATTTACTGAATATATTAGATAGACTTAAAGCTCATGTAGAAAATATAAAAAATGAAAACCCTTCTTTATATATATATTTTTAAGGTCCTAATTCTATTATAACGTAATTGTAACAAAAAAGGCGGTAGAATTATTTTAAAAAAACATTATAGTTTAAAATTAAACTACCTGACAAAAAACCTAGCTATAATATGGACTCATCATAGTGTTAAAAAAGTTTCAGTATATATATATATATATTCACTAAATAATGTTGACAACTTATTAAACAAAAAATAACAAAGTATTTAAACAAATTAGTAATAATTCAAAACTTTGGTTGTAGAAGCAGAAATATTGTATCATATTTTTTTAGATGGCTAAAATATCTGTAGGAATTCATCCAACTGAAATTCACCAAGTCGATTGCGTAATTCAATGAAAACCTCTTTAATCGGGTATTTTGAGGTCTTCTTTGAATTCCCATTGGGGAATCCTCCTTTTATCGCTATTCATGAAATGGAACATTTTTTTAAAATAAGAAACTTTATTGATTAATAAAAATTACATATAAAAATATATAAATAAACATTCTAGTCTAAAATTAGATCTCTAAACAAAAGTTAAAAGGCAAAAAAAAAACAATTCTGAATAATATATAACATAACTTAAAACAAATAGCACATATTCTTGAAATAGTTTGCTGACATTCTACAACTTTTATTAATAATTGTAAGCTAGTATTATAATTTTAGTCTTTTTCATAAAATAAGATAACAAATAAGAGCATATTAATAGTTTTATTCAACAATAATTCCAAGGAGTTTTTCTTTAATCTGATTAACCAAAATGGACAATATATATACTAGATTTTATTGCTAAGCAAATTATCAAAAGAATGTTTGCAAAAGAACTTGACCATTCCTTATTCTGGTTGAAATATAGAATTGTCACGAATCTTTTGAGGGACTCGTTATTGTGAAAATGCAGTGGAACCATCTTGTTTCTTCTGGGAACAAGCAAAGAGCCAAACACTTCCAATATTCTCAGCTGGCAAAATTTATGTGTTTATGCACATTTCATAATAACAAATAGTCAAGATCATACAATTGTTAATCTTTAAAATGTCTTATTGTGTGCATTGGTGAGATGAATTTCTTTAATTTTAATATTAATATTGTTAAAGACTATTTTTTTAAAAAAGAAATCATTAATTATATTTTTTTCATTTTTTTATCTAATACATCCAAGAAAAGTTATTTTAGAGGCAACATATTCACGAAGAGAATGAATACCAGTGACGTCATCTTTTAGTAGTGACTCCTAGACCAATCACAAACACCATACGGAAAACTAATAATACTACTACTTTATGTTGTTCAGCCTTCTTCTTTTTTGTGGATCGTATTTCAATCGCATCTTGGCGCAAGTCCTCATAAACTTGCGTTGATAGGAGTATTAAAAATAATTAATGATATGTAATTTACATATTATATTTTATATAGTATGTACAATACACCACAAGACCTCTGTCGGTGCAGAAAAACAGGGGTTTATTTATGAGTGCCCTACTGCGCATTAGCATCCTTGGAAAGGATTGCTTGCCTAAGTAACTTTTGAATAATTAAAAAAATGTGAAAATGTTAATGATCGAAGGGTGAAAAAATAGTTTATTATAAGCAACAAAAGTTATACACATTTATAAAGGAGGCGTTAATTGCTTCTCAATGTGAAGGACGCAGGTTCGACTCCCGAAATGAGGATATCAACATCAATATGAAGATCCCAGTTTGAATTATACGGGCATAATGTTTATTCATGGCCACACTGAAAATCCATCAAAGCAAATAGGCAACAAAAAATATGATGCTTATTTTGGAACCAAAATGATCATTTATTCAAAAACTAACTGCTAAGATTTAAGAGCAAATGAAGCAACAGGAACCATAGAGATACAAGATATAGAGAGCTTATTGGACTCGTCAGAGAAATACGTCATTGTGTCAAGATATAGCTGAACGATGTTTCTCTGTTATAGGTAGAGAAACACGTCATTGTGTTATATTTATATCTCATTATGCTATCTCTATGATCAGCCTACGATGACGTAGTATCAATCACTTTGTTTATAGTGGACACACAGAAACAATAGAACGCTGTTTCTCTGCTATTGAAGGAATCAGCTTTCTATATCTTTATATCTCTATGACAGGAACCAGTTAAAAACACACGATTATTGTTTTTAAATAACACTTCCTTAGAAAAGAAGGTACATTGATTTAGCATTTTTTATTTAGAAAATGACCTATAATTTACTGAATCTTTAGAGCGACAAGGCTAGTTTGTGACACATTGGTTCAATAAAACATTGGGCCAAGTGATAATATATTTCTTCGGCAAACTAAAGCTTTAAAGGAAAGTGGCGCATCAAGAGATTTTTGTTCTTATTACCTCCGCCGAAGGAGGTATTGTTTTCACTGGCGTTGGTTTGTTGGTTGGTTTGTTTGTCAGTCAGGATAACTCAAAAGTACGGAACGGATTCGGATGAAACTTTGTGGAGTTGTTGGAAATGCCAAAAGGAACAAGTGATTAAATGATGGCATCTCTGAGAGCAGAATTAAGATGCAAAACGAGCTAAATACTAATAAATACTTCAAGTTAACCTACTCTGCCAATAGATGTCGCTGTGCTGTGAAATCGGGTGCCGGGAGCGTCTTCCTCTCGGAATTTCCGTCGAGGGGAACCCTCCCCCGTCCCTCTACGCCGCCCCAGTCGTGAAAAATCCGCCTCGGAAGGCTCATAGGGACCCCGTGACGGCGGAGGTTTGCACTCTCTGAGTGTATATATGCCTCTAGTTTTTTATTATTTCTTGGCTTCCTTTCGTTTTATTTATCCGCTAGAGGCGTTGATGTTGATGCAGCTAAGTAAATAAATACGTAGGAATTTTGGGATATATCAAATACCCTTGTGACGCATTAGTGACGTAGACTTAAACAATTGTTTCAATAACTTTGTCATGTCTATTATTTTTATTGCTCCGCGGAACTTCAAGCTCGGTACTCTACATAAACCTCACCTCCTAGATTATATGTCCTAGATAACCATTGAAGTAAAATCATATGTAAATCATAATACAGTTGCCTAATGCACTGAAATATTAATTATCGTAGTGAAAATATGTAAAAAAGTAGTAGTGAATGCAATTATTTAAATGGATGTGATGAATGAGATCGAAAAACTCGGTATCACGTCATATTTTTTTGTATGCAAAAGTGACATCTGCTGGACAAAAAGAAAAAAGAGACTTAATGAAAAGCCTTCCAAGCTACCTGTCCCGAGGCGCTACTTTACTTTAACGCTTACTGCAAACAAGCAGAGAAATACGCAAAGACATCCTCTAATAATGCTCTCGGCTGATAAAAATCGTTTTCAATAAATTTGTTTCAAAACTTTGATAACATTTAAAAGCAAAAGATTCTTATTATTTTAATATTTGCACATCAAAAGGATAAAAATGTCTGAACAACAATTTTTAATTTACATTTACCAATTGGGATCAAATAAAGTGCCGCTCTCCATTCACTTTAATGAATTATTGATAATATTTAGATCAATTGAAAGGTATATCATTTTTTTTAAATGATTTTTTTTTTGTTACAGCAAAGAAGAACACAGTGTACAAAAATACACTAAAAACATACAGATAACATAATAAATCAAATCAAATCTGAAGAGTTACGTAATAAAAGCATCAATGAACAATATAGTTCAAAATTACTGTCCAGAATTCAAATTACGGTCATTTCATGCAGGTGTTAAATGACTTGAATTAATGTTGTTGAAGGGTGTAAGAAATAAAATCTAGTTGTTTTTTATGCAAGTGGTGTCTCAGCTTCCCAAATCTTAATTAAACTATTGTTGAACTTTAAAATATATTCAGCTTAGACAGTAAATTAAACTTTTTTAATTTAATTTATCAATTTATAACATAGTCAATATCATTACTTATTATTAAAAAACTTAATTGATTTAGAGAAATTACATATATTATATATATAAAAAGTTAATAATTAGATTTCTAAACAAAAGTTAAAAGATAAAAACCGTTGAATAAAGTAAAATATAGCTTAAAAAAAAAGTAATAAACAATAAAAATAAAAATAAATTAATTAAATACAATTTTTTTTCAACAATAAACATGATAAATTTAAAGGATATGACAAAAAATTATTTGATAATTAATTTACAGCCCAAACCAAAGATAATTCAGGATATGTCCCAACATCACTTTAAAATAAAAAGAGAGTTAGGATAAAATTATATTTTTGGATGATATTGTATTATATGCTTTTAAAAATTTCCTGTGTAGACGGCACAGGAAGGATAAAAACGAACTAATTGACCTGTATGATTTAAAGTGTCACTATTTGAGTTTAATGGCAAAATCCGAGTAACGTGCAGGGGTGATATCAAGATGACTCGCAAATCCTCCTAAAAAACGAAGTTATCATTGCTATCCTATGTGCGATAGAGCTTCTACGGCTCAAAAGCGATATTTTCATAGTACGTTTTTTTGATGAACTTCTGGGATTGGAATTCAACCCAAGAGATGGATATTAGAATAGTAAGTAACCTATTTGATGTTTAAAGAAATAAACTCCTTCAAGATGCTCAGAGGAGGACAATTTGCAAAAGCATGATAAAATTTTATTGAACAAAAGTCCACAGTACATTAAATGTAAAGGAACATTTAAAAAAGTACCAGGGATATTTCAAACTGTGTTGTAATTTCCCATCATAGTTTTTTGAAACAGGCGAATTATTCCAAATTTGTTGAGGGTTGTAATTCTTGTAGGAACTGATCATATTTTGTTTGGCTTCTTCTTAGGAATTTGATGCATAATATATCCTTAAGTGCCATGGGATCGGAACTTGATGTCTCAATGCAGCCTTCTTTATAGAAAAGGAATTTTTTTTACAGTAAACAGTGACTCTGGCTTCAAATCATGAATTGATAAAATTTGTTGGGATAAAGCCATTCCAACTTTTTTGGTTCTAAAAGATTTTGGAAGTAAACTTTTTTTGACGTCGAAGAAAACAAAGGTTTGCCTTTCCATAATAATCTTTGGAGGAACGCTAAAAAAAGAAGATATGGCCTCCAGTTTTTCATTAATAATATCTGTTTCAATCATTAAACACACAAACGCCAGGCTTGAAGTAAAAACAGACCGACATTCAGTCTGTGGATGAATTGATAGGTCGATAACACTCTTTGATAAATTTTAGGTATGATTTTTGAAAGTAAGCTCAGTCCTCCACCTATGTGAGATCGTGGTCTCTTAAGGGCACTTAAATAGCTTTTATGAAAAGGTGATTAAGCCAAATGTTTTCTTCTATTATTGCAACGCTCAGCAAGCCATGGAATCGACGATACTTTTATATAACAGAGTATTCACACCTCTACAATGGCAAGACAAGCTCAGATGCGCAACTTGCCATCAACGATCTCGCACGTATCTTGCTGGGAGTTCGAAGAGCAGATCGGTTGCGTGTGATTGACCTTCTCGACAGGTCACATCTTCCATCTGTAAATGAGATCTAGTGAAGCAGGCTACCATATCCGCTTGGAAGGCTATGAACGTGATCAGTGTCTCTTGGAGAGGATTATCGAGGGCTTCGATGACGCACCCGTAGTGCACCAATATGCCTCAAGAAACCCGTTTCTACCAACTGTGTCGCTACTGTTAACCTATCAAAGGCCTGGAGCTTGTCATAGCCATTAAGAGAGGCAGCACTTATCCAGTACTCGGAGGGTAGCAAAGACAATTGCAGGGTTGTATAGATCTTTATAGCTCCTTAAGTTTAATGTAATTAAAAATTAAGAAATATATTTTTAGATATATATTTTATTATTATTGTATAATTATTTGTTTGTATCTAAAGATATATGTTTTCTTTTAATTAGTAGCCATGAAGGCTAGAGTTAAATTAGCTCCGTAATAAATCATAACACAACAACACTTTATATATAACAGCGAGCACAATCAAGTAGTTCTACAGGTCAATCATCTTCTGTAGGTTAAAGTTTCACCAGCGTGGAATTGA
>CP045905.1:14156659-14168693 GCA_013387185.1 Caligus rogercresseyi | reverse complement strand
AATGCCAAAAGGAACAAGTGATTAATTTTGGCATCTCTAAGTGCTTTTTTAATATGCAAAATTAGCAAAATAGTAATTTGAAATGGGTCTCTATTCAGGGAGTAGGAAAGAACCAACGCTAAAAAATATCATTGACGTATTATTGTTCATATATCAGCTCAGACTATGTTACCCAGTGACTTAGCTTAAACTCTTTCTTCCTCTTCCCGTCTCTGAGTGCTTTTTTAATATGCAAAATGAGCTAACAGAGAGGAAACAATGATTAGAGATAGAAAATCGGGCGTGTGAAAAGGGAGAATGTTTTGAATGGGAATGTTGTGGGGATCGGCGGAGGTACACACTCTCTGAGTGTATATATGCCTCTAGTTATTCATGTGTCTATGTGTAACTATAGTAAATCCATATAAACATCTTCTTATACCTAAAAGTTAGTTTGCCTCTTGCTTATAAATCATTAGGATACTACAAAAGTATGCCAGGTGCAACCCAAAGTATTTATAACACATGTTTACATGTATTTATACTATATTTAGTATTTCCAAACGAAGTTCATACTTTTCCTCGCCCGTCATTCGTACAAATTTGATTTTTTTTTGTTCAAGATATTAATAATTCTTTTCAAAGAAAATCCTACTTAAAAAATTGGTATATTTCTTTCTTTGTTAAAAGAAATATTTGAATATGTAAAGTAAAAGACATTTAATTAGTTCGTTTATAATACAAAACTAAAATAATATAAATACATAAAGCTCAAAGAAAAGACAATAAAACCTCACTAAAATTCATTGTTTTTTTTTTTTTTTGGTTGGAATTAGAACCAATTAACAAACACTATTTTTTTATTTCGTTATTAACCTGGGTTGCTAAAAGCCTTTTCAGTGTATCACAGATTCCTAATGTGTAGTTTTATTATTTGCTTACGTGTATTTATATTGTTTATTTGTATGCCCAGCATACGTTTAATTTATTTATAAATAACCACGGTTTTCAAATGTATTTTTTATCTAAATATACAAAATTTTAGATTTGTGATTAGTTGCATGGTAGATCTTATGTTTTATTTGTGTTGACTTAAGTTTCGATAAGAAACTTCAATCATATTTTTCATTTTATGTTATATGCAATAGTCCTAAGCGAATGAAATGTATATATATATATAAATATATTTATATAATATAATTTATATCGTAAATCTAAATTAGTTATGACTAACTTCAATTATAAAAAATGTGTTTTTAATATATATTAATCAATTTTGACTTGCATTTTGCTTGCATAAATAGTTCTTATTTTTATTTGTATTGTTTTTAGTTGCGATACGTAATTTACAGTCATATATTTAAAATATATATAATGGCTAAAGTAATGGGTAAACAAATATATAATGATTGGCGAACCCAAATCTAACTAATCTTGTAATTCAATTAATATTGAAGTAACTCAAAAAAAAACAATATTGTATTCAATAACTTACGGCGAAAAGTCTCTTGCTGGATTAATAGCCGTTCCAGCGTTGATGCCGAAGCTGAGATGAATGGCCGTGAGTCCAAGCCCTATGGAGATAGGAACAAGCCCCGAAATGACCTTCATGTTCCTCCCATCCGTCACCGACAAAATAATAATGACGAGGAGTGCAGTGGCTAGGATTTGATCAAAGGCCAGACTGAGCCCCGTGGCTTGTATGGCTCCCGTGGATAGGAGGCGAATATCCCCTGCGTCTTTGCGGTTTTGTTACGTCCACCTTCTACAAGGGAAATCCCGTCCGGTATACTCCAAAGAGAACGGCAGATGCGAGAAAGGCTCCGATGTATTGGGCCAGCATGTAGACGGGGACGCAGATGAGCTTGCACTTTCGAATGGCGGCAAGTGCCAGGGTCACTGCGGGATTGAGGTGTCCTCCTGAGACTCCTCCAGATACGAGTATGCCCATTGTTAGGGCCAGACCATAGCCTATGGCGATTGAGAGGAAGTTTGAGAAGAAAAAAGACGCGGAGGAAGATGCTGTGAGTAAGGAGAGTAAGCTGTTAGTTCGAACTAGGGACTTATTATCATCAAAACTCTCGTATAATAATATGGGTGGAGACCTTTTCGTACGATGAAGTTATAAGCTATGAGGCGATGAGGCTCAATTCTCCACAGGGCTTTAAAACCACTGCTATTTATCACCGATAGATCATATATATTGTTGAAATGAAGTAGCCACAATAAAAATATGCCTTACGTTATAATATCAACTGTTTTGCCTCACGTTTTCTTATATCCAATCGCGTTATAGAATTAGACCCCAAAATGACATCCTTACCTGTGATCCAACGACGACTTGAGCTATCGCTCCATCTCCCATATACACCAGAAGAAAGGTCCCTAGAAGCTCCGCCATAAACTGTCGGACCAAATTAGGTAGCTGAGGAACGTCGATGATCATTGTGACTGCAGATTCCTTCACTGAAAAATGAGAGAGAGAAAAAATAATTAATACTTTATAGGTACAATAAAAACGCCTCACAATTGATAGACTCATTAGATCCAATACTGGGCTCCTCAATGTCAAAGCTCCACTTTGTGCAAGGTTATCTATTCTATGCTGTTTTTTTATATAGCTGTGGAGGTGTAAATGTATTATTTTTTGCTAAATATAATTAAAAAGTATGGAAAACAAGTTGATAAATATAAAGTATTGAAAGTTATCAATCAATTTGTGAGCAATATTTATTTTTATTTTATAGTTAAGGCAATAGGAAAAATAAGATAATAAAAATCTGCTTATAAATATCTTTGCAATATTTAATATATATATTAAAAGTAAGTTCTTATTTAATAAAAAAAATAAGACAAATACTTTTATAGCGTTGAACAGCTATAAGATTTTAAATGTTTGATATTTCTTGCTCTCTTTGCTTGTTTTAAAAGAGAATTTGAAAGGTTTTAAAAGAAAAGGAACTGATTTAAACAACTGGATCCCTCTAATGATATTGAGAAGGTCTGTATCTGCTGTTCTAACTCCTGCTGTCTAATGAAGTAAAAAAAAACACACCTTTTGGTTACTCATGGGCCAAAAAGAGCAATTTTGAAGCAAGAAGAAAAAGGGACAAAACATTCGAGAAGGTTAGAGTTTGAGAGCACAGAGACAAGGAGAAGGAGAGCACTTGGATGTCAAAAACGAAGCAACGGAGAAGTTGTAGTCGCATGAGGAGCACACAGTAAGTCGAGGTACAATTGAATAATCCACGCAGGACATACAAGGAATCCATATACATATAAGTAGAGGAGGAAGAAAGAGGACTTCCTTTTTTGTAAAGAGCCATTGAAATTCTACACTTGATGCTTAATTCATTGCTTGAAGAAAAAAATATATATTTGTAACAATTTACTGAGACTTGCAACGAAGACGAAGTTCCAATGCACATCAATTACAAGGCGTACAAGAAAAGAGAATTCTAAGAGAAAAGGATCAAAGTCCTTAGAGGACTCTCGTTTTGGTAAAAATTTGAAACTCTTTCTCATTTGTTAATAAAACTCGCATATTTGGGCTCCTACGGCCCCCATATGTTCACCTTTCGGGTATGGTTAGGTTTTGGAGTTAGTTTCTGAGTGAACAGACCTTAAAGAATATAAGAGAGGAGAGAGAAAATAATTTTCTGTTTTGTACAAACATTCCTCACAAAAAGTTTGACTTTGTACAAAGAATATGTTTTAAGTCACATGGATGCTTTTTCTTTTTATATTTCTCTAACTCCTCCTCCTCCTTTTCTTTTTTTTTCCTCTCTTTACCTTGAAAAGTAGTAGTAAAATCAGACAAGGTCTTATTTTTTTCCATTTCTGGTCCCATCACTTTGCAAAGAGTTTTATTAGGTCCGTCTTGACCCAAGGATTCCATAGGTACCTTCAAAGTTCAAATCTGACATAAATGTGGGAGGAGATAGCGAGGGACATACAGACGGACAGAGATTGGTTAGTTATTATATAGATTAATAAAGAAATAGCTTCTAAATAGGTCGGCGAATGCCGGCCCGTCTACATATCTCTATGTACAAAGCCAAGAGAGAATTCGGCTTGAAAAGATTTCCTTAGATGAATATATCTTTTCTGAAAAAACTTTTATATCACTTTTCATTGTATTTAAATGACAACAGACAGTAACTTTTAAATAAATTGACTAGCGGCGAATACCGACTCGTCCACAACTTTCCACGTATGAGATAAAGATTAAGCCCTCGAAAGATAATTCGGTAGACGACGATAGTCCTTAGATGATTATGTTTTTTTTGTTGTTGAAAAACATTACAACTTTAAATCACTTTTAGTGATATAATAAAGACAATAGCTTTTAATAGATCGATACCAGCTAATACCGACCCATAAATAAAAACACAAAACAAATCCAAAGAAAATTAGGCAGAATTTCAAGACGGATCTCACCAGAAGATATTTGTATATAATTGAACACTTTTTCACTTTAATTCACATTTTTGGCAATAGGTTATAAATTTATTCACACCGGCGCATAGCGTTTGGGTGGATAGATCTATTTATGGGACTAAACAACAAATATAAGTGTATTTGCGACTTACATTTTGAAAGGGTGTTCTGGGAATGGAGGAATACTTTGGAGTAATGTAAGGGATATGAGATAAAAAAATAATCACTTTAGATGTGTGTGTGTCTGTGTATTTCTTTATCAAAACATACTTTATCAACATGTTCTCATATATTTGTCTATTTTGTGGCTTGGGACATCATTGTTTTATTGATAAAGAAGGTATATATGTGTTCACTGAAGTATTTACAGTGCAATCAATGTTACAAGCTTTAAAAATCAACTCATAAGTACTTGATGACAATTGATTTTTTTAATGACGTTAATTTTTTTCGTTATATATATATATATATAATTTATACATATATAATATATATTATATATATATATATGCTAACGTAACACTATTTGGATTTTATGAATTTGGGGTTGTAATGGTACTATGATAGGAGTTTTTATTTACTTTTAGATTATGAAACAATCCTTGTGATTGAAAAATATGATTTTTTTATCTAAATGATATAGTTTTATTTGGAATGTTATAGTTTGAATAATGTTTCAGTTTTTGTCATCCTGATTGAAAATATCCCGGTTTGATGGACTAATTTCAAACTAGTTTTCCTTATTTATTCTTCAATCTTTCCAACCAAATGTATAAAAAACAATTTAAAAAACCAAGATATCCTAAATAATGATACCTTTTAAGATTGCAACTGTTCATACTGCTTTTGTAGGGCACATGAATATCCTAGAGGCTATTTATTGCTCAAAGAGCATCATGTATCTAGTCTGTAAACACAGATGTTGAAATAGTAATGTGTCCTTCCCATCATCATCATCCTCTGTGTCATTTTAAAGCTCTTACTCAAGTTCAATTTGAAAACCTTATTTCAAAATAAACTCCTTACCTAACCAAATGTATCAGAGTCTGTGATAGGGCATGACCGGCTTGACCTGATGACTTCTCACGAGAATTTATTTAAAAAGCTATAGTATGTTTCTAATTTGATAAACATATTTTAAGTTAGGAGTCTTTATTAATGTATATTTGACGCATTGGCATCAGCTTAATTAAATTTATGTATTTGTTTTATTCTGTAATAAAAAGAACTGCGTGAAATATATATATATTTTTGCATATGGCAGATGATTCTCCTATTAGAATCTAGACTACTCTAGAGAAATATACAAGTGTTTTCAGCTTTATTTGACTCATACTAAAATTACTCATATAAAACGGTGAAATCCCTAAATGCTTACAATAAATACGTATTAAAAGTAAAAAACAACACTTTATTCCATTTGAGTTCCCATATTTATATTAATGAAAGTTTTATTCATTTAGACGAGAGACATTAATAATGATTAAATCACGTAAGTGGAAGAGGGAGGGATATGATAAGATAAACAAATATAAAATATCGTTACTGATAATGAAATTCTGGAGAAAGACTCATATCATGTGACAAGTGAAGATAGGCAATTGAAACCTGCTAAACATTACATATATATATACTATATATAGAATATATTTCTATACATATATATATATATATGATATATATATGATATATATATATATTCATATATATATATATATATATATATAATATATATACTATATATTACATTTTATTGCGAATAATTATTTTACATTAGTTTTTTTAACAACATTCTTTTTTTAAAAGATATATATGTGTATATATACCGTGTGCGGGACAAAATTGCATCACTTACAAAAATTCGATTTGAGATACGAGAGGTGTCGAACAAATGTTTCGCTAAATAACTGCGGTGGCAACGTTATGTTTATACTTTATGCTAATATAATTTTCTCTGAGAATACGCATAGAGATGGAACGAGACCGTAGTGTTCAAGTGTCGATGTTTATTGGCGCGGGTAAGACTCCAACTGAGATTGCTAAGCAACTGAAACGTCACAAGATCGACCATTTACCGCATCAACAAAAAGCTGGACATTTACCAAGGGTCGAGAGGAATTTGGGAGTGGTGGCAAGTACAAATTGAAACCACAATTGATTTGTGATGTGATCCAAAGGTCTCCAACCATCAGCATGAGAGCTCATGCCAAGGACCTTGGTTTGATGAGAGTACGGTCAGAAGGGCTGTCACGGAGTGTGGTGGCAAGTCCCGTTGGAGAGGCAATTATTGACGCCTCAAATCAAAGTGACTCATCTCCAACATTGCAAAAAAGGACTGGTCATTATCTTCAGTGATCTGATCCGATCAGAAAATAAATAAATGACCGGTTTGTGGCCTTTAAAGTGTTGATGAAGACCTTAAAACAATTACCACTATCAAACATCTAGCCTCAGCCATGTCTCTCGTCTTTGTGGCTTCAATGCCAGTGATTAGGTTTCCCGAGGGTTTCGCTTGAATGCAGCCACGTGCATTGAAGAGCTGCACATCAAACTTTTGCCTTGGGTTCAGGCAACATTTCCAAACAAAGAAGTGGTGCTCCAACAGGATGGACACCAGCCCATACAGCAAAATCCACCCATAATTTTTTGTCAGAGAGCATCCCATTTTGGAGTAAGAAAAAGTGGCCTCCATGCATCCTCTGGACTTTTCTTTTTGGCCGCATGTGCAGGTCAGGGCTGCATAATCCGTCACCCCAATATTGAAGCCATGAAGACCTCCGTTGATGAACACTGGATGGAGTGGACGTTCCTTACATACGGTCTGACTGTCAGGCCTTCAGGTCCCGTCTGGAGGCTGTTGTTGCTGTTAAGGGCGGATATGTATAATAAAAACATTCGTATAAGAGTTACATTACCACTTATATTTTTCAAATTTTTCAAATTGAATCCTTTTAACAGACACAGAAGGGTGTAAAATAATATTCTAGGTAAGTGTTGCAATTTCTGTCCCGCACCCGGTATATACATATATGTATTTATATATATTTTTTTGTGAAATAATTATTCCTTACTATTTTTTAAAAATAAAATACATCATCTTTTAAAAAAGATATATAACGCTTACCATTTAATCGACATACCTTTCATTTGATCTAAAAAGAGCCTTTCTTAAATTATGATTTTTTGAATAATTATATAGAAAATATCTATCACCAGTATCAGTCGTCTTTTTGCAAGCTTTGAAACACTTCTTTTTACACAATTATTGGTGAAATGAAATTATTATTATATTAAAACAAGATAAAACGGAATAATAAATCTAACGGGCATTTAAAGCATCTTTGAAACATTATTTTGACACAATTATTACTATAGTGAATTCTTGGTGGTTTAGAACAGAGCTAGAAATAGATAAAAGAACATTCCCCCAGTCAGTAGTTTTAAGCAAGTTTGAAGATTTCTTTTCGCCAATTATTGGCTCCAGCAAATCTTTATTATCTTTAGACAGAGCTGATATGTGTAGAATTTCTTTTTACGAGAATAGATATTTTATAATTGATACTGTCAAATGTGTAGGCTCCTCAAAAATCAATATTCTGATATAAAAAGGTTTGCATTCACTTTTAAATCTGCTGAAATCTATCTCAAGAGTATGCTGTCGGTAACACAATCTTGTGATTATAGGAAATAAAATAAGTGCGGTATCTGCAATAAAAAAACTTCAGTCAGTACTACCGATTTAACAAATTGCCGAGTATCATATGGAATTTTCAACTCAGTATTGAAAGGATGTTTAATTAATGTTTTACATCTAAACTAATTAAGCACATTAAATGTATATATTTCAGAGACTATCGTTTGAAAAATTGCTGCAAATCTTGAACAGCCAAAAGAGTCCGGGAGGAGTTTCGTAGTAAGTTTTATACAGGATGTGCCAGAGAAACTTATTTATTTAAAAGGTCTATAAAAACAATATCATAGCTCTAGAACAAGATTCGTGACGCCATTGCCAACACACCGATTGATATATTGCAAAGAGTGGACATCAAAATCAAAAATCGACTGAATCAGTGTATGTGCATTTGTCTCATGTCATTTTCAAGACTCAAGACATTTTCAAGTCATTTTCAAGAAAAATGGGATATTGCATTTTCAAATAAAATAACATATATAACTTTTTTTAAATTCACCTTTCAAAAAAGTAAGTTTCTCTGGCGCACCCTGTATTATAGTTATAGAATAAGATATAATCATATCTGAAATACTTTTTTTATTCCCCTTTCAAAAAACTAAGTTCTCTGGTTGTTGTAATTCATGTAAAAAATATGAAATGTTTTAGATGGGGATAAGACTGTATAACACACCAATTGTTCCCAATTGTATCTTTAATTATTGTTTAAATAACCATATATCTGCGTCGGAGAAAACAAGAGCAATGGAGTCTGCTCTATCAAGCTCTTGAAGTTACTTAGCGGAGCACCTTGTGTCGGGGAAACTATCGAAACGGAGGAATTGAGATGTATTTAATTTACGCTGCTGCATGTTGTTCTGCACTGGATATCAAGATTCCGGACGTACTGATTCCCAGTGGAGGTTCGTGGAAGACTTGGTTCGCTACTTCCCCCTCATTCTCGAGAAAACAGTGACCTTAAGAAACTCTTACGTATTTATAGAGCTTTTGTTAGAAGACATTGGGTTGATTAATTTACCTGTTTTATTTATTTGTCACTGTATAATTTTTATATCGTTTTTACGCATTGATTTTTACGAGAAGAAAATATATTTCCTTTTTATTACAAGAATGCTTGTCTATGAAACTGACTTTTATATTTTGCATTTTAATTTTAAACTAAAATGTTTATTTATATATAGATATATGTACCTTCGCTTAATAAAATATGGTCGAATAAAAAAATTTTGCACCTTTCAGTTTGATGACTTCTCAGGCAGTTCATTGTTTCGTTTTCAATGAGACGACATTTTTTTCTTCTTACGGCTAGCCAGTGATGACTCATAATATTCTTTAGGAGTCCAAGTTCCTTGTAATGGCACTTCATTTAGGTAATTATGCAATCCTTAAAAAATCACTCACATAAAATAACATTCGTTCCACATCATAAAGTTGATATCAGGGCACAATCATGATAGTACATTTGAGGGTACATATAGAACGTGCAAAATTATAAATATACATCATTGGACAAATTGGAAATATTTTATTATTCATATATATATATATATATATATATAGCATACATATGAGAGAAAATGACAAATATTAGGTCAGGTATTTAATATTATGCGACATATAATTTAACCCTTAGATGCATAAGTGGGTCAAAAATGACCCGGTGAGGTGGTTTTATTGAAATATCTTCGTATGAAAAATTGTTATTATTTCATATTCCAGGTATTCCTCAAAAAACATGTTTTTGATATAATGCCATTTACATTTTAACTTACCTTTTATACATTTTAAGAAATTGTATTTTTTGTATTACAGGTAGTTTGTCTGAACTGCATACAGTGATGAACAAGACACATTTTTCTATTGCTGTTCTGGGTAATTTTCTTATTTCAAAAATTTAAAAGTGAAAAATAAGATATTTCAAACTGAAATCATTGTGTGGTCCTAAATATAATACTAAATATTTACAAGTGATTATTCTTGGCAAAATGGCATAAAAACACATTTATTCTAACATGGGTCATTTTGACCCACTTATGGAAGAGTGTAGGGTCCAGTCACTCATGCATCTAGGGGTTACAGATATACCTATAACTAACTAAAACTAAAGTGCGTACGTTACTAAAGATAATTTGTGATTTCATTGGAAAGACCTTAACAGGCTCTACAGAGGACAAATTTTAATATATGTACTATACATAACAGTAATAAGACACTTTTTTATACATTATTTAACAACTTTTTTAGTAGTTAAAACATCTACATGAATACAACGGATTATCTTATTGAATAAACAATATAATTATGTAGAATGAGTCGGTTATATATAGTAGAGTAGCTCAAAGATATGGGGAGTTGCATGTACAATTTATAAATATATATATAGCATATAATGAGAGAGGATATAAGGTCATATTTATATATATGCATATTTAATTACGTCTGTATACAGGCATGCTATATATAATACGTTTTTAAAGGAGATTCATTGAAATGCTGCAATATTCCATAGTTATTTTGTATTATGTTATATAAGGGAAGTGCTTCAAATATATTATGACATTTGTTCCGAATATTTTCTTCCACGTTCAAATGACTTTTCTCAATTATATTTAAAATAAACAGGTTCTATCTTCATTATATATATATATATATATATATTTTATATAAAAAGCTCCGATAAAAAATAACATTCTTATGTGATTTGACAGCCCTCATGACAACATGCTTATATCAACTGATATAGAGTATACCATTCAGCCTTTAATTCGAACTTTTGGGACTCCATATCGAATATGGCCAAGAAGAATAATAAGATATTTTTCTTACTATAATGATCGGAAGAAAAGATACATTTTAAATCGTTTTAGATCGACTTCATAATTAAGTAAACTACTGTATAAAGTATTCCTTAGAAAATAATCCAATCCTCTAATTTTTAATTCCTGATTTGGGAGCGTCAACTTGGAAATGGGCTGGAGACTTCATTAAATTTTATCCAAACAGTTCCAAATTATATTGGAACGACATCAAAAGGATTTAAGAATGCATCGCCGTTTTGTATTGAATACAAATTAGTTTTATCGTTGTTTTATATGTATGGTTTTTTATCTGGACGGTAATTTTGAACTACAATGTTCTTTGATGTTTTTTATTACGGTGCTGTCCAGATTTGATTTGATTTTTTATGTTATCTGTATGTTTTTAGTGTATTTTTTACACTGTATTCTTCTTTGCAGTAACAAGAATTAAAAAAATCCTCAAAAATAATGTTTTTTTTCATATTGTTAAAGAGCTATTCGAAGACCTTCTCATAAAAAATGAATTATGACCATAAATAAATTTAGAGTATTTATATAAATATATATAATATATATTATATGTCAGACATTAAGGTTTGTTTGAAAATAAATGGTGACCTGTTAACAAAGTTTTTATTTATTTATTTAACAACTAACTTAATTTTATACTCGTTTGTACTAGATATATACATACACGTGTATCTCAAAAAAGAATGCATGGATATTCAAATATATGTAAAATAAGAACTTCATTCATAAAGTTATATGTATCTTTGACTTGCTTGTTTTGTGCTTTAGCTCACGTCGTATACTTAATTATTCCTATTAGATTGACTTCCTGTATACGGAACTGCAGTAGGTGCCGTGTTTGTTATGTTTTTCGCGTTGCAGAAGACACTATGAGCTGTGCTCATCAATATGATAAACAGTTGATTTCATAGGGTGCTGTTGAACAACGTCTCTTAACTATTCAAAGCGGCTACAATGGAACTGTATAAAAAGTGAGTAATCTGAGAATTTTTTGTCATTTTATAGTTTTAAATATTTTTTAGCATATAAAATAGCATTAAAAATATTACTAGATATAATAATATTAGTTTTTTACTCCGATGCTAAATTGCTGTTC
>CP045905.1:14125630-14148725 GCA_013387185.1 Caligus rogercresseyi | reverse complement strand
GGCCGTTTTGGGCTGTTTATGGGGATTGATCGGATCAAGTTATAAATAGTACCTATAGAGTGTGGAATTTCTAATACTTTGTGTTTTTATAAAAGGCATTTTGTTTTAGAATTTGTGGGATTTGGGCATAAAAACTGGCAAATGGAAAAGGTTTTTTTTCTCCGCTCCTGAGAAACTCTCAGATTTCAACTTAATTCATAAGAAGGAGCTTAAAAAGTCTGACAACAAACTATAAACTAAATGCATTCTCAAGTGTTTCATATAATTTTTCAGAAACCCAAAAACTGATTTTTTTCAAAAAACTTAAGGGGGTCCCCATGTTTTTGGTATTTTTTTAATTTGTAAATTTGTAAATATAGTTGCTCCCAATTGGGACGACTAATGCAAATGTGAAGAAATATTTAAAATTGGATGAAAAACAAAAAAGTTTTATTAGTAAGC
The DNA here is from genome assembly GCA_013387185.1 of Caligus rogercresseyi. Classification (NCBI taxonomy): domain Eukaryota; kingdom Metazoa; phylum Arthropoda; class Copepoda; order Siphonostomatoida; family Caligidae; genus Caligus; species Caligus rogercresseyi. The sequence continues at coordinate 14,148,284 of CP045905.1, read as the reverse complement.
ATTATTTCATAAGTACAGCTACATATATATTGCATAGGAGTGGCTATAATGTTGTTCTTTTTGCTCCCTAGGGGGTGCTCTAAATTATGATCTAATGTAACCTCTAGAGACTTTTTACTGCATAATAAGCTCCACGGTTCACAAAAGGTCTGTATAATAAGGTCTGGGCAATACAAAAACAAACATGTAATCCTAGCAGTATAACTACTCAATGACGTCACTTTTTGATAAAATGTGAAGCATACTTTCACAAGACAGTGAACATAGTTTATCCAAGTGCCTTAGAATAAACAAATTCTGTATTATGTGTTAAGTATCAGAATATACAAAGAGTAATCACAACAATTTGTGGCCAATTAAGTTATTTTCCTTTTTTCTTGGCAATGGAGATTATTTGTAGAATTCATTTACATTTAGTTAGGTTCATTATTGCTGTTCTCATGAGTCAAATGTAACTTTACTCAATGTCGGGGCCGAAGGCCAGGGCGAGGGATCATAAGGGGGTGCAGCCCCCTTACAAGCTGGAGACCGCGCGTAGCGCGGTTCTTCGCTTATATATATCTATATATATATATTTTACCGATAACCTTAACACCTCTTTTTGAAATGAAGGTATACTTTGTTGGCACGATATTTGTCTTTTTTATTCTGCTTTATTACCTCTGCCGAAGGAGGTATTGTTTTTTCACTGCGTTGTTGGTTTGTTTTTGTCAGCAGGATAACGCAAAAAGTACTGAACGGATTCAAATGAAACTTTGTGGAGTTGTTGGAATGCCAAAAGTAACAAGTGATTACTTTTGAATAAGTGCTTTTTTAATAAAATGAGCAAAATACTATAATAAGAATAATGAAATGGGGTCTCTATTCAGGGAGTAGGAAAGGAACAAACGCTAAAAAAAATTTCATTGACGTATTATTGTTCATATATCAGCTCAGTACTATGTTAACCCAGTGACGTAGCTTAAACTTCTCCCTCTTCCCGTCTCTGAGTGCTTTTTAAATATGCAAAATGAGCTAACAAGAGGAAACAATGATTAGATAGAAAATCGGGCGTGTGAAAGGGAGATGTTTTTGAATGGGAATGTTGTGGGGATCGGCGGAGGTACACACTCTCTGAGTGTATATATGCCTCTATATATATATATATATATTATATATATATCTTATATATATATATATTATATATAATATATATATAAATATATATATATATATAGATATATATATCTTATATATATAGTATATATATATTAGGGTTGTTCGTATTTTTCAAATGTTTGAAATGTTAGCGACATTGTGGATTTTCTGTATCTTGGTGATAAAAAAAGACGACGTACAAAGTGTGAACAAAATCGTCAACATTACGAGGTCGCACAACGAGATCAAAGTTTTAAAAATTTAGTAAAAATATAGTTTTTCCACAATTTCTTCAAAATGGTGGACGTTACAGACTTCAATAATAACTATTAATTTAAAGGAAATCTAATTTACTACCAGACGTATGTTTGATGTTTTTTAATAAAACAAAGTTTTCAGTAAAACAAAGGAAAAAATGGAGTGTGTAATGTTAGCATATTTCATAGCTTTTTTGTATCAATTAACTTCACTCGCCTGTAGAAGATGACTTGTTCGCTTCAGAGTAAAATAGTATTTTAAGTTTAGTAACCTTTTAGATGATATATACAAAAATGACCTTGGTTGCATTCTATCAATTCAGAATTCAGTACAATCTGAGTTTATATCATATGATTCAGAGCCTGTATTGACCTATAAGAAATCGATTATGAAAAAAATAAATCATAATGTATTTCTTAGATTTGCGTCAAGGTATCCTCTCAAAATTTACTTTGTCTCTGACGCATTTATAATCCATTATATGCGTCATTTTGTACGCGAGATATGCTTTTTTAATGTACATATAACTCTCTACTTATTAACTTGACATGATTCAGTATTCCAAAATATTAAAGCTGGTTTACCAAGCTTTCATTTGATATGTTTGGTGTTCTAAAAATCGCTATACTTTAAGAGATATAAGCAAATACATTTTTGCACGTACTCTCCCCAAAAATTGATCTTTGATATGAATATACAATTACCACTTGGTAACTGCTGAGAAAAGAGAAGAAAAAAAGAAGGAGAGATAATTTTGCCTCACTTCTCTCCCCTTCTTTTTTTCTTTCTCTTTCTAGCCAGGTAACACTACAGCAGTTACCAAGTGGTAATTGTATATTCTCATATCAAAAGATCATTTTTTTGGGAGAGTAAGTGCAAAAATGTATTTGCTTATATCTCTTAAAGTATAGCGATTTTTAGAACACCAAACATATCAAATGTAATATATATATCAAACTTATTGACGTTTGTGAAAAATTGTCAATCGTCCTTTGTTTTCCTTTTTCTAAAGTTGTCGTTCATCCTTCATATTAATATTGAATTAGTATGTTTGCCGTTCGTTTATCGTTCGTTTTTTTTATAAATATCTTAGGTATTCTTTAAAAACATGACAAATTTGTTAAGATTAGTTCATTACCATCAATTGAGCGAGCACTTATGTTGTCTCTCGGGTACAATTTTTGAGCCCTAGTCCGATTGGAGTTTTTATAAAATAATTTCAATCAATGTTACTTATGCCACTCTAGAGTAAAAAGCATTATAAGATCAACAATATACGTTTATGATAAGTACGTTTCCTATTTTGGCGCCAGGGGTAGACATACATGAATGTATACTGAATAAAACAAACATGCAAGTTACTGTATGATTATTTCTAACAACGACGAACAATAGGATATTTTCGTTGTCGTTCGCGAACGATTAAAATGAGCGACATATCACAAGTCTCTTCCTCTCTGTATATATGTATATATATATATATTCTTATATATATATAATATCAGAGCTGGGACTTGTTAGAAAAATCTACTGCCGGTTTTTTATTCGGTATATACCTTCTACCGATCGATATCGGTGTTCGGTAGATTTTATTATATATCTACTGTATCGATCGATATTCGGTACGGTAGATAAGAAAAAGAGATATATTTATTTATGTATCTGCTATGTGACTTCTTCATATGCATTTAATATCGGACAATTTATAAAAAGGACAATTAAGTACATAATTTGTTATGATTTATTAGAGATTATTTCAAATTTAATACATACTAATCATATATAAATTATATATGTACATGGATTTGTAGGAAATGAAAGGTTATATAATTTTTTCATTTACTGTCTCTTATTGTCCGATATTAAATGCACTTTCAGGTACTCTAGTATTCGATTCATAGCATGTGCTTATATTGAATGTATATTTATGTATCTGCTCTATAATACTATAAATTTTAGTTGTTTAATTATTTTACAAAGTTCCAGTTCTCGCACAAGGGAGTGCTTTCACTTTTACCTAATCCACTTATATCCAAATATCAACTTACGATGACGTAATACATATTACTTTGTTTATGTTGGGCAAAGTGACAGTTGAACGATGTTTCTCTGATATTGAAGGGAATAAGCTCTCTATATCTTTATGTCTCTATGTGAATGTCACAAAAGTCATACTTTCAAATATACCGTACCGATTGTCAATGGGTCTGGTATTTGGTAGTTTCTGCCGAATATCGTATAATCGGTTCAGTATTTGAAATCTACCGTCAGTAGTATTGAATACCGTTTTACATTCAGTAGTTGCAGCTCAGACATATATATATATATATATATATATATATATATATAATATATATATATGTGTGTGTGTGTGTGTGGTGTGTGTGTTAAATGTAGACACTCAAGAAAAGCGCTCAAAATAAGACATAAAGTATTAGGAATGGTTGTTGTTTTGTTGTCGGACGTAATTTAAGCCCACGTCATGATTAATAGCCCTGTAACTTAAACAGTTAGCAAATACACACTCAAGTGACCTTCAATTATTATTTGCCATTATTCTTCTCCTTCTGTATTTCTTTTGTTGAGCCAAGTTATCTATCGTGGACGTCTCTATGAATAGTATGTACGTACATGGATTTATCTAAATACATGGACAATGGTAGATGGACTAAAGGAAGAAGCTGGTAGCATATATTGGAAGTTAAGGAAAAAGGGGTGTTGTCCAAGAAGAAGTTCATTGGATAATTTATTGCCTCTGTAGTTCCTTGTTCTTTAATCAAACATTTATTAAGGCTCAAAAAATAATTAAACATTAAAGTGTCTATAGATTTTTTTTCTACTTTTTAAAATATTTTAAATTTTGTTGTATAATATGTTTTGCTTTTCTTGATAGCCCACAGACTATTAGCATTTATTCTTCATTTTAGGATAATACAGAAAACAAGTAATAGAAGTAGGATAAAATTTAGGACATAAATAACAAAAGATAAAATATGTATTCTAACAACAACAACTATGCTTTCAACTTTTTTATCAATGATATATTTTTATAATATTTATCATATAATCACTTTTTTTGGTTATAAAATTATTTATTATGTTATCTAAAAAAGAAGTACATAAAATACAACAACCGATAAAATAAATAAATCACTTTAGTTATTTGCTTTTAATGCATAAATAAGAAACTGTGTTTTTGTTAAAATTGTGTTGATTTGGTGACCTTTTCTCCTTCTTATAACGATATGAAGTCCTCCAGTGGTTCTTAATTATTATATCTGTAGTTTCTTCATACATCTTGAGGGAAGTTTTCTACAAGACCATAGAAGGTGTTTCGAAGGTGTTTCGGGTTCCTCTCCATAGAAATAACATTGTTGTTTTTTTTTTCACTATCAAAGTGTTTCCCATCTTGGAGTGTTTCGCTGAGGACCCTGCACAGGCCTTTATGCATAGTTTAATGTTTCGACATATCCTCGTCCTGGAGAGGTAATTTAAGAAGAACAAAGAGTAGCCTCCGTTCCGCACCTCCTCTAGACTTGTGGGGTCTCATTGAAAAAAAATCCTTTAAGGAGTGACCGGTCTGTTTTTAAACTTTGGTAGTCTTTGAATTTATTTTGTGGTAGAGTATATTCCCTAAAAGGCTGGTTTAAAGTTCCAAGTCTCTTCCAAGGTATTCCAAACCTTGGAATATTGAATATTGAAAGAGGATATTGTATTCGTATCAGGCATTTGCCAACCAAGGTATTCTTCAAAGGGTAGCAATGAGGGGTCTTGCTGCTTCGCCCATTTCCTTTACATGACGGCACATGACTGAGGGTTTCTTATGGAGGTTTTTTAAAGTTTTCTTCTTGGGATCTTAGGTATTGTTGTATCATTTCTGCCCAATCCTCTGTACAGTTTTTAAACCTCGTGAGTTCATGTTTCTCCACATAGACGAAAAATCGAGAACGCCAAGACCACCAATTCCGTGAGGATTATGAAGTTTTTTATGAGAGAGTTCTTTTATGTAGTTGGAGAGAAGGAAATATTTTCTTTTAGAGAATTAACCGTGCCGCAGGTTGTATGGTCGTAAGGAGTGACCTTAAGAAGGGGATTATTTTTGTGAGAATAACTACTTCCCTGGTTAATTTATTCCAGAATCCAGGATTGAGTGGAGTTATAATAGGTCATTTCTTATCCCGTTAATAATTCCATTGCAGTTTTTTTACCCAGAGTCGGGTCTGATCCATGTTCCTACAACTTTTAAGCTTTTTTTAATAGATATGGATGGCCAAATCGGAGACAGATGATCATTGTGAGTGCTGAGTACTTTGCATTTTTTCCCGCTTATACATAAGTCAGAAGCTTGTTCAAAAATCGTTCAAATATTTGTGCGTGTGAAATTTTGTAGTTGTACATCTACAAGATAGTTAAGATAGTAATGTCGTCTGCGTAGGATATGACATTTATCCCTTCAATTTCTGATAAATGTCTTAAGAGAGGATCAGTTGCACTGATGAATAAAAAGGAGAACACTCAGATCTCCTTTGAGACATAAACAATCCAGAAAGTTTGTCTTTCTTTATTTAGTATTTCGTTCTCATATAGGTCCATGATGAATACACATTGCAAAATGCATATGGTTCAATAATTAGATCATCGATATAAACTTTTTCCAATTTTTTCGTTGGATTAAAACTAATTTATAAGGTAAAAATAAACAATATAATTTACACATTATTTCTTGACAGTATCCACTTATTTCATTATTATCAGTATTCAATAATTATTTCCGATTTTTCGTTGGATTAAACTAATTTTATAAGGTAAAAGTAAAAAAAGTAATTTATAAATAATTTCTTGACAGTATCCAATTATTTCATCATTATCAGTATTTAATTTTAACTAAAATTCTTGCAATGCGACTAAAATTACGGATTTGTAGAAACCCTCTTGCATCTAAAGAGGACGTATAGCTTATTAACATAAAACGCCTTGTCACTAGAAGCGAGGCCTTTAATGAATAGTGTAATGAGTTCCAGCTTTGAAGTCTATTGTCAGCTGTCAAATTTAATCCATATGAAAGTATATTAAAAACCATTATTTGAAATTGTAATTTTTTTCGTTCTCATACCACAAATACTCCCAATAGATTTATTATAAGAAATCTGAACGCCGAATTTATATATAGCACTAATATTTATAAGTAAGATGCAGAAAGTTTCTTTACTTTTTCAGTCTAAATACTGAAGGTCAACCACATCGTGTCCTTCCGGCAGGACAGTTCCGCCAGGTTCTCTCAAGGGACATCTTTAAGACGTCCATCAAACACCCTCTCAACCGTGATATCCCTACAACTGGAGGCACACAGGACGATCTCACCGGCAAGAATATGTACAACTTCTCCGTAGCCAGGATATTCGGACCCGGCATGATGGAAACCAACCAGAAGATCAAAGTTACTTCTCATGGAAGCTTCATAAGCTTGAATTTATCCTTTAGTGTTCTTATATCGGAGTGCAAATGTTAGATAATAATGTCTATTTATGTGATTAATCTACGTATGTATGTACATCAACCCCTTATAACAATGAATTACAAAAAAACGCAGTCTCAGCAGATCTTTCTGCACTAACAACCTTTTATCACAGAGGCATCCCTAACCCAGTATTTAAACTAATATGAATGCTGTTCCCTTCTTACATAATTATTTATAATTATTACCCCACCAATTTTATGCAACTCATCTTAAGATAATTTTGATAACGCTATAATGAAGAACTTCTGTGTATACCTATATCTAACACACACACACATATATATTCCTCCCTACGTCCCTGCGGGCAGATTTAATGAGTATGACGTAAACCATGATGATTTCCCATAAATTTAGCTGAATAATGCAAATATATATTTTGTGGATCATCAACAAGAAAAGTAAAAATTGTTTAAAAAAATAATCAGTAAAACAAATTTAAAACGTTCTTTTAAAAGAGTTATTTTATTCTGAAAGGTTGGTTTATTTATAATCGAATAAAAACATTATTTATATAGTAAAAAGTATTGAAAATGTTGTTTTGTTCTTGTATATGAGGTTATAATTTCTTGAGAGTAAACATGTATCTCCAATGTTCATTTGGTTTATGTTTATGAACGCAACTAACACGAGTATTTCCTATTTTATATAATTCATTTAGGAATTTAGTGTAGTTTATATTTTAGATTGTTTTATTTTATCAAATAATAATAATTTTTATTCCAGTTATCTACAAATGCCAAAGTTATTGTGATAAGTACATAAATAGATATTATAATATAAAATTAATACATGGCAGAAGAACAACACAGCAAATATCGGAAAAAGGCAATCATAACATAATTTAAAAATCAAAACAGAGCATGGTTACAAAATCAAACATTTAAAATATTTATGTGATTAATCTACGTATATATGTACATTTACCCTTATAACAATGAATTACAAAAAAACGCAGTCATATCACATATACACACTTAAAATCGAACCAATTATTAAAATGCTTAAAACCTTGTTAACAGGTTGAGGTGATGTGTAGAGATCGATGGGAAAAATTTGATTTGATCCAAAGCCAAGGTCCAGTTGTCGCCAGAAGCATCAGGAATACGGGTCGAAAAAGCAGCGTATCTTGCAACGGCTGCTAAAATTATTCCACGTAATTCCTTTGGCAGGTAAAGTTCCCGTGATGTCAGCTTTTTGCCACCAAGGCTTTCGAATTCAATATAGCGAATTCGATTGGTTTTGACCTTGCTGATGAGGACTTTTGTCTCCCGTTGGATCCAAAGAGAATATAGGCCTGTACATAATCGTTCACGCACTTCTCAATTCCTCTCACATACAAGACAACGTGGATGGTATCGTTGTAGATCATGCCATATTGTTTTAATTGACAAAGAAAAAAAAGAAAATAATAATAATGATATAAATAATAAATAATAAAATAAAATAATATTAAAATAAACAAATAAAATTAAAAAATAAATAATAAAAATATATAAATAAATGAATAAAAGCCATGAGACTTCTGGATTTATTATTGAATTAATAAATATGGTTGCCGTATGTTCGGAACACAGTCCAACATTTACGAATGACCGGCTCCACAGACTCAAGGATGTCCAATAAACACAACACCTTTTCGCTGGTGAGTCACATATTTAAGTATTATGGCAATAAAGTTGGGGGTTTGAGGAGGAGGCTTTTATCATGTTGGCTTCTATTTTTGAGAGGATTCTTTAAAAGGTCATTCTCATCATCATCATCAACCCTCTTGGAACAAAGAAGACTTAAGGACAAAGGGTCCATTTAGCCATCCGTGACTTTAAAGTGTGGTGGAGGAGCTTTTCATAGAGTAAAAGAATGATTCGTCAGGAATATTATATATATATATATGTTTATCCATATATATATATATATATATTTGTTTTAAAAATGGTTGAGCCGAAGGTTATGAAATGAGTCGTCAATATTTAAAAAAAGGATTTTTCTGTATGACCATATATAGAAGATAGAATTGGTCATTAAATTATATATATATATATTATGGTTAAAAACCACTTTATTCGGTCAACTGCAAAATTTTATACAGTGTAAAATTAAATACACTAAAATAATATACAGAACAGAGTAAAACTATTCAGGGCAGTTGTGAAAATACATAAATGAACATTGTAGTTCATATTATCTGCCCTGAAAAATAAACTTAACTAAAAGGACAAATCATTTATTGGATTGGTTTAAAAAAGCACGATGTCTTCTTAAAATCCTTTTGAAGGTGCTTATGTAGAGCTTCAATCTTTCAGGCACATATTTAATTATATCGCCAGCCCATTTCCACGTTGGCGCTCCTAAATCCGGATTTGATGGAGAGAGCAGCGTTATATTTTTTGTAATTCGTTTAGGGTTGATTTTTGAAATTCTTTTTATCCTAAGTAATTTATAGCAAGCTCGTTTTATTATATCATTAGTATCAAAATACATAAATAACGTTATAGTTCCGAGGAAAGATCTTGCCCTAATTACTGACCTATAAAATAACTCTATTGCAAATGTTCCTTGAATAAGAAGGAAGAAAAGACTCGAATCAGCATATGGAATGATCTTATGTGCTTTATGGCGAAATGTATATTCTTAGATGAAAGTAGACGAAACAGCGCAGAGAAATATGGGATTATGGTTATCCCCTGAGGAGTCAAAGACTAAAGGCCAAGTTTTAATGAGTATGTATATAAATGGGAAATATGAAAAAGGTGACGTGGATTGAAAGTAAATAGTATTTTACATTCTTATATACATTCTTAGGCTAGGGAATGGAATTTGTATGGAATTTCTTGTAGAATTTCCACACTTTTCTATAATCAACACTCTTTTTAAGTGACTACTTTTTATTCAAGATAATATATGCTGACATTCCTGGACATCCATTGACTAACTATTTGACCCATCGGCAGACATTTTGGTCGCTATTATTAATCAAAAATCTCTTCAAGGCGAGTAAATTAGTTTTCTCTATTGATTAGGTGAACACTATAACTGGACACCAAATAAAACAGACCAAATATTAGGAATAAATGGCCAAAGATATTAAGAAAATTTCAATGCAAGGAAAAAGTGACACAAAAAAACATTTGTCCTCAAATAACAATAAAAAAGAAATCATTTATTGTACCTTGTAAACATATAATTTATTTTCCAATATTTACTTATTTATATTTGTAAATAGTATTTATACACATAATTAGTTGTATTCCAATCAAATACTTTCTTTAAACTACTTTTTCCTTTTCTAACTTGGTTCACATCCCTTCCAAGTATAAAATTTCAATTTTTCATAAGTGCCTTTTCAAGGCTCTTCTTTCATAGCGTTGTCCTTATGCAAATGCACAACATTAGATGTGCATTTATTGATTTATCTTTTAACTTCAAATGAAGCAAGAGGATGATCCCAAATATAATTATTGAATTGTTGTTATAGAAGTGACAATTATATACACATATATATATATATACCAGGAAACGACCGGGACAGTTTTTCGCCGGTAGCCGGGCGGGATTTTAATTTATTTGTTCCTTCGTCATTCTGAAAGTGACGACGTTTTTTTTTAAAAAATAATTTTATCAGAAAGTGCAACACTACTTTCTTATATTAAAAAAATTATTTTCGTCGTCACTTTCAAAATGACAATCGAACGTATATATTTAAGTCCCGGCCCAGTGATTTTTAGACACCGGGCCGGGACCTTCGAAAAACAGCCGGGACCTGGCCGGGTACCCGGTCGTTTCCTGATATATATCGTATATTTCTATATCTATATATTATATATTTCTATGTATATATATACACATTATAACGTGTAAATTAGTCTATCAACCTAGGGTCTTATGAATGATGCTGAGCTATCGCGCAGCTTCATCTGGTTATCTTGTTTTACTCTCATTACACAACTGAGACATATTAAAGTACACTCTTCTCCCTCTCTATCTGTATGTAATATATATATATATATATATATATATATTATATATAGAGAGAGAGACATAGAAAGTATACAGTGTACTTTAAAAAGCCTCAGTTGTGTAATGAGAGGAAAACAAGATAACCAGATGAAGCCTGCGCGATATAATTGAATTTATACCCATTGGGACACATTTCCATCGCACCAAATAGGCAAAAAAATATATCTATTTAGACGTCATCTCCTTATATGTCCATAACTGTTTGATATATCTTATTTATTGTGGAGTATTTTGGTATGAGGCAATGAATTTTTTATAAATGCATTTTATCAAGGTCGAATATATTATATATATACATCTACTTAATATCAATATTTGATATTAAATCGAATATGTTTTAATCAATCAATGTTTGAAATTGAGTTTTCCTACCACCATTATACAAATGTATTTTTTATCAAAAGAAACTTAAATAATAATTACATTTGAAAAAATATAAATTAATTTAGTAAGATTAATATTAATTTCAAAGGCCTTATAGTGATAGAAACATTTAAATTATTTGTCTATTTACAACAAGTAAAAATATATGTGCATACATGAAAGAACTAACCGTAAAATAACTGGTCATACAGAGAGACAAGCCTTCTTGTCCATTTTCAATCGACTCCTATATCAATTAATTTAAAATAATTATTTTTTTTGTGAATTCATTTTGATAATGCATTGAAGAAAAAAAATAACAATAAAATAAGGAGTGCAGCAAATACTTACCCATTATTGTAAAATAAAAAATACTTTTTTATTAAAGTCACAAAAAGCCCTGACAAAAAACATTTAGCCTCGTATCCACTTATTTGTATTTTAATATACTTATAAAGGATACGTTCAAAGGTCATTAACTTAAAAGCCCGTTATTTGTCTTGCATCATATCAGGCTGATGTAATCATGGAAGATATCTTCATGAAGTTATTGACCAGAGACTGAAAATGTTTGTAAATCAAGTTTTATTTTGTTCCTCTATTTGTTATTTATTGGCGTGCCTCGGCTGGCATTGAAGGTGGGATTCCGCCCACGCTGTGGGGCCGGGAAATGAGGAAATGTATATTTATGCCAAAAACTACAGGTTCCATTTCATTTCTCATGTTTTGCCATTTATTATATATCTATATATATATATATAATATATATATATATATATATATATATAGGGTTGTTCTTATTTGTTCAAAGTTTGAAATGTTAGCAACATGTGGATTTCTGTTACTTGGTGATAAAGAAGACGACATACAAGTTTGAACAAAATCGGTCAACATTACGAGGTCGCGCAACGAGGTCAAAGTTTTAAAAATTTAGTAAAAATTTAGTTTTTCCGCAAATTTCTTCAAATGGTGGACGTTACAAACTTCAATAATAATTATTATTTTACAGGAAATCTAATTTACTAACAGACGTATTTTGATATTTTTTTAATAAAACAAAGTTTTCATTAAAAAACAAGAAAAAATGGAGTGGTATTGTTAGCTTATTTCATAGCTTTTTTGTATCAATTAACTTCACTCACCTGTAGAAGATGACTGTTCGCTTCAGAGTAAAATAGTCTTTTAAGTTTAGTAAAACTTTAGATGATAAATCCAAAAATGACCTTGGTTGCATTCTATCAATTCAGAATTCAGTACAATCTGAGTTTACATCATATGATTCAGAGCCTGTATTGACCTATAAGAAATCGATTATGAAAAAATAAAAAAAATGTGTTTCTTAGATTTGCGTCAAGGTATCCTCTCAAAATTTTACTTTGTCTCTGACGCATTATAATCCATTATATGCGTCATTTTGTACGCGAGATAGGCTTTTTTAATGTACATATAACTATATATGTTATACTTATAAATTGACATGATTTAGTATACCAAAATATTAAAGCTGGTGTACCAAGCTTTCATTTGATATGTTTGGTGTTCTAAAAATCGCTATATTTTAAGAGATATAAGCAAATACATTTTGCACGTACTCTCCCCCAAAAATTGATCTTCTGATATGAGAATATACAATTACCATTTGGTAACTGCTGTAAGTGTTACCTGATAGAAAGAGAAGGGAGAGAGTATTTTGCCTCACTTCTCTCCTTCTTTTTTTCTTTCTATCCAGGTAACACTCTGCAGGTCTACCTGCCCTACATCCACTCATCCTGAAACAGAGCACCATTTCAACAGTAGCCGCCGGGCATGCCATGATGATACCACACAAGCGACCTGCATGGAACTGTCCTCCCACAGGACCTAGCCTTAGCCACGGAACTGAAATGAGCTAGTCTTTAAAGAAATAGTAATCGTACAAGAACTGTTACAATTTCTTCAAATCATTGGACATCATATTAAAAGCTCATTATCGCTCATTGAACCTGTTTTGATATGAAGGTGCATGAAAATAAAAAGGAATTATTACACTGTAAACATTCTTTAACTTATTGATTGTTGCCTATATTTCAACACTTATTTAGTGGTTTTGCACTGCTGAATCCCAAATGCCTTCGTATCTGGATGGCAGTTTGGTGAGGATTTGATCTAATTTTATCCCAAAGTTTCTACTAAATATATATCAAAGTTAAAAAGAATTATTAAATCGTATGAAGCTTTTTAACAAAAATGATTTTTTGATAGAACTTTTACATTTGTATACATTGTTTGTCATTTGTCAAGCCCTCATTTGCTTTCTCTTTTAGATGTTCTAATCGGTTGTTATAATTTTTAATATGTGCTGAAAGGCTTATTAGGGGGGGAATATTTTAAACTAAAAGTTCAATTATGTCAAAGTATGTAATTCTCCTCTTTTACGTTTTAGATATACATATTTATGTGATGTAAATTTGGAGCCTGAATAAAAACAATAATTACTCTTTAAACTATTTATTTTTTAATTCTGATAGTTGCTTAGATTTCAACAACTTATTAGGAGTTTTGCACTGCTTAATCAGGAAATTATATCCGTTTATCTTCATCAGGTCAGGTTTTCATGCTAAATTGATTTTAAAGATCCATTTTGTGACAAAAATTGATAAAAAATTATTCATTATCAGCTGACTTTTTGGCCTTCACATTAGCTTTCTCACAGTCACGTGCCCATCATCCTCCCTCTGGGTCATATCATTGATTAAGTGTGATAATATGTTTTCAAATAAAGAAAATATGTCTGTTTTTACTTTAATTATTTATTTATCGGTAACCTGAAGTTTTTTATAAAATTTGATATAGCTCTTATATATTATATTTTTTAACTGTCAAAGATGAAATGAAATAGTATCCAAACACGAATTAAACATTGAATCAGCTCACTTCATTTTCATCATTTAGGCTTTGACATATTTAAATTAAGTTCTTGACTAAATCTCCCTCCAGGGCTCGAATTTACCATAAAATCCTATTAAACAAGTAGCTTTAACCATGCCCACAAATACAATGCATATATTTAATCAGCGTTGCAAAAGTCATATGTACATTATGTTAAGAACTTGTATGGCTCTTAAGAAATATAAATATTCCTAATTATTTCTCACCATTTGTTTTGAGTAAACATGAAGGAGGGAGTGTTTTTTGAATATTAAAAATGGGCAACACTAAAATATACACTTTTTTGCTTTTTATTTAAAGAAAAGATAATTATTTTTAGGAACCATTCAAGAATCTGCAAGCTTTTTTTGTTTTGAAAGTCTATTTTCCTCATAATAGATCGTATATTTCATCACTTATTACTGCAATATGAATAAAAAAGTCATCATAATTTATTAAACTAGAGGCAATATACACTCAGAGAGTGCAAACCTCCGCCGTCACGGGGTCCTTAGGAGCCTCCGAGCAGATTTTCACGACTGGGGCGGTGCAGAGGGACGGGGGAGGGGTTCCCTCGACGGAAATTCCGAGAGGAAGAACGCTCCCGCACCCGTTTCACAGCACAGCGACATCTATTGGCAGAGTAGGCTAACTTGAAATATTATTAGTTTTAGCTCATTTTGCATCTTAATCTGCACTCAGAGATGCCAAAATTTAATAACTTGTTTCTTTTGGCATTTCCAACAACTCCACAAAGTTTCATCCGAATCCGTTCCGGTACTTTTTGAGTTATCCTGCTGACAAACAAACCAACAAACCAACGCTCGTGAAAACAATCCTCCTTCGGCGGATAACATTATAAATTATATATATATATATTTATATGTCAGTGAGTGTTTTTGTGATGGATATAAATGTTAACAGTTGATTGGCGAATAATATATTTATAAAATAAAATGTATTTTAGCTTGACCCATCTGGGCATATATTATTAACATGTAGAAGTTCTTTTATACAACACAAAAAATAAGTTCTTATTAAAAAAATCACTTTAAATTCATATTAAAATAGTGTAAAACAAGACCCATTTTAAAAACCTTTCAATGACTTCGTATCCAATAACTATTGAGAGACTGCCTAAAATCTTTAAATTTTAGACACCCAATCCTTCCACTTTTTTTGTTTTTTTATGAATTCGTTTAAAAGATATGTTTTTCAAGAAAAAGTAATGACGTTTCGATAGCCCATCATTCGTCCATGGTAACTTGGTTAAAAGGGGTTACTCGAAGTAAGTATATGGCACTTGGACGACGACGTAAGGAGTTTCATACCTCAATTGGATTCAATATATTTAAATTAAGATTATTGAAGAAGTAGTCATTACTTTAGTTTCGTTAAATGTATCACAGTCATTATTGAGTTCTTTGAACCATCCTATAACACGAGTATATTCAATTATGTGCAAAATTCAAGCAGTGGTCAGCTTTTTCCATGAGTCATTTATAAGTGCTTATCAATTTCCTTTTCTCGAGTTTATCTGTAGCCCCGAACAACGTGAAAGATTTTCTACGATGTTAAACGTACTTTTATTTGAAATTAGGACTTTAAGTGGCTGCCGGAAAATTAACAAATATTTACAATAAGAGACTTTTCCCACATATTAATCTAATTAAAAACTAATCATATATTGAACTATTTATACATAGGCATACTTTTTGACCCCACTTTTATCCGTCTATTGTAGAAGCTGTATATTATTCTGGTAAAGCTTGTCATGCGCCAATATTTGGCCAGTTTATCGATAGAAGAATTTTGTGCAAAGTTTTACATGTTTTGGAAATGAGGTCTTGAGCAAATGCCTTTGAAGGTTTAAAGGTTTTTTATTAATTTATTTTTAGGACTTTTAGCCCCCTTGCTATATATTTTATTATAAGTTAAACCATTTGGACAGACAAATCAGAACGTTTATGAAATTTCAACAATATTAATTGAATAATGATCAATTTTATAAATATCCATGAAAAAGAATATTAAATAAGGACCAAGCAATATTGATAACCAAACGAATTAAGGTCCATGATTACCCATGAGTTTTTAATAAAAACAGGCAACGACCGGGACACTTTTTTTCCCGGTACCCGGGCCGGGACTTCAGTATATTTTTGTTCCTTCGTTATTTTGAAAGTGACGACGTTTTAAAAAAAAAATCCAAAAAAAGTGAGGACGTTTTTTTAAAAAAGAAATTCCAAAAAAGTACGACGTTTTTAAAAATATCTTGTGCCAACGAGTTTTTAGAAAAAAATCTGTAAATATTTTTTTTAATTTTAAAATTATTTTCTAAAAATAATGACTAATAAAATGACTAACGAACGAAAATATTTAAGTCCCGGCCCGGTGATTTTAGACATCGGGCCGGACTTTCAAATACTCCGGGACCCAGGCCGGGCCGGTACCCGGTCGTTTCCTGATAATATATTAATAAATTATATATATATATATATGCGAAGTTTTTACTCGCCATCAATCTCCTCCATGTCTATAGTTGCTTTAGGGGAATGGCCATCCATTTTACAGTTATGCTTCTTACTGTAGAACAAGCTTAAAATTGTATTTATTTCAAATATTTACTTTGGCAAAAATCAAAAGGAATAGTTTACAGTAATAATATATATATATAGAACCAAGCGTTGACTTCTTAGTCCCTCCTCTTTGAATGATCAACAACGCCTCTCTATTTTTTTTACAGCCAATCATAATAATGAGATTGCAAAAGCGTAGCTTTTTGGCATTTTTTTTCCTGTATTTCAGTTCTTATATAAAGTCGAAGTAGTTGCGTACAAAATGCATAATCAGGCATTTTAGTCTCAATTATACAACGACAAAAGAACGAACAAATAAACAAATTAGAATAGATAACTACAATAATATCACAGATATATAACAGACTGTAAATAACAAACTAAAATTAGCGTTATAATAATGAAGGTGCGTTGAATAAAAGACAAAAACGACAAATAAATTCATATCTCTACAAAAATTTCAATAACTTCATATTATTTTAAATGGCTGAGAGACTTGGTTGGGAATACTTGATTTCCTCGAAACGAGTAGCCACGTTTTGTCGGTTACGGAGGGGAATTTTGAGAGTGAGAGCTCCATATCTGGTGGCGGCTGCAAGTATAATTCAAAGGATGATCCGGACATTTATAAAGGTTTTAAATCCCTTTTTAAGTAACTTATATATTATATCCAAATAACGTTTCTAAATTTGAAAGTAATAATCGTATTTAAAACAAGGAGCACAACAACTTTCCTAAGATATTATTCTATTAATATAATACAATAATTATTATCAGTTTCATTCCCTACGAATTAAATATAAGATAAATAATGGCGGACGGAAGGATTTATTAGTAAAGCGCTATTTTTCCTGGCTTTTCATTTTATTTAAGAGCAACATACTCATATTTGACCATCCATAATATTATTTGTCTAGTGTTGATCCTTAAAAGGCAAATTATAAAATGCATTGGGCTTGGCTTAAATGTTTATGAAATTTCATTAGTTATTATATTATTATACGTTGCAATCATGAACATAAATACAAAGCGGATAGCCGGTGATTAGAAGCTCCAAAGAACAGAGTCAAAATAAAGTGAACATGGCCTTATCTGATGACGGTCCGTTCCTCAATGATAATCGCATAACTTACAAGTTGTTATCTAAACAAGAAGTGACTGTATTTGCGTTTGTTTTTACGGTGTTTCAACGTTTAGACATACACTTCTTTTAATAGTAAGGAAGTTAACATAAATAGAGCCTTTAAAAACTATGGTTAATCGTTGTTTTTTATTTATCAAAATCTTTAGAAAATATAAACTATACATCATTAATTTACAATAAATAAGTAAAATGTTTTAATAATGAAATAAATTAAAATATAAACAATCATATTGTGTACAATATGGTAAAAATGGTTCTTTAAACAAATAAGGTGTACAATTTAGTATTTTTTTTAAAATATTTAATAGTATATATGATTACCTTTTTTAATGTTTGTCTTTTTAGTTGTTTAAAACATGAGTGACATACGTCGTTTCGGCGGAAAAAAGAATCGAAATTATAATAAAAAGTGAATTTGAGCCTGACGCAAACACATAATTACACAATCATAACTGTATCAAATAATTTCTATTTTTCTATTTGCTTTTATTTCATTTCACTCATTCAAACCGATTGATTATATAATAATAAACTAGAGGCATATATACACTCAGAGAGTGCAACCTCCGCCGTCATGGCCTTCGAGGCGGATTTTTTCACGACTGGGGAGGCGTAGATAGACGGGGAGGGTTCCCCTAGACGAAAATTCCGAGAGAAAGACGCTTCCGGCACCCAATTTCACAGCACTGCGACATCTATTGGCAGAGTAGGCTAACTGAAATATTTAGTAGTATTTAGCTCATTTGGCGCCTTATTCTGCACTCAGAGATGCCAAAATTTAATCACTTCTTCTTTTGCATTTCCAACAACTCCACAAAATTTCATCCAAATCCTTCAGTACTTTTTGAGTTATCCGGCTGACAAACCAACCAAACCAACAACTACAAACCAACAAACGCCAGTGAAAACAATACCTCCTTCGGCGGAGGTAATGATACCTACAGATATATACCACTTAAAGTCCCTCGTCACAGATTATTAAAACATATAAATACTTGTCGCAGACCTAAGCCAACCAAGTGATAATTTATTGACCATCAAAATTTACTCAAATGAGATGTTGTACAACATCATAAAAACCTCAAGATTCATGAGGTCCTTTTCTATGAGTTTCTCTTCAAATGTTCCATATATACAGTGTACATATTACATAATAGTCGATGAGGTTGAACACGGTCCACACAGGGTATATATTTTTATGAGAGTCCCAAGCAGGGGTTTAAATGGTCCCATTAAAATCAATGACCTTACATATTTTTTTTCTTGGTGTGTATTATGCTTTTTAGTTTTAGGGACCTTGATTTATTGATGTAAGGAAAAGGAGTTATTGATTGTTTGAATGGTAAATAAATGGGCTTTAGATTTTTGTCTTGTTAATCCTTTATAGTAAAATAAACATTACACATCTAACAATATACACAAGAGGCAATGAATAAAGTAATTTCAGAGCAACTATTTAAAATATTTCAATATATGATTATAATTTAAATTTTTATTTGAATTTCACAAAGCTTTTACTGCAGTTTAAAACTAGAAGCACTCAGAGAGTGAAAACCTCCGCCGGTCCCCACCAAATGAATCACTTGGTCTTTTTGTCATTTCCAACCCTCTACGCACTGTCCCTTTAACTCTACATACTGCTCCTTTATTGCTTACACTCTAGAGGTACATGGAAAGAAAAAGAAACTGACGTCATCAAAGAGGAGAGCAAAGCACAGCGACATCTATTGGCAGAGTAGGCTAACTTAAAATATTTATTAGTATTTAGCTCATTTTGCATCTTAAAGAAGCATTCAGAGATGCCAAAATTATTCACTTGTTCCTTTTGGCATTTCCACCAACTCCACAAAATTTCATCCAAATCCGTTCCGCACTTTTTGAGTTATCCTGCTGACAAACAAACAACAAACAACGCCAGTGAAAACAATACCTCTTCGGCGGAGGTAATAACACTCTACATGAACGATTTGAGGCTAAGGACATCTCTTGCAGGGATTATGTCAATTGGTCAACAAGGTCATGTGATTGCTACAATACTACAGAAGTGAATAACAGGAGAAATTATTCACCTTTAACACGTCAGGCACACGAGAGATTATTTTTTAGCTTTTCACATTGGTAATAATATGGAGACCGTCATCAATGGGCTTATCATCAAAACCAATAATTCCAATGACCACGACATTTCTGACGTTTCCAACATTGTAAACCTCCGTCGTTTTTTATTTATTAAAAAGGGTTATTAATAAATATTTACTACATTTTATGTTAATTGGTCTTTTTTTGTTGTTATTTGATTCCTGTTTAAGCTGGTTAGTTATTATGTTCTCTATTTATACCTAGGTTTATACATCCTTATAAAAATCAATTAAGTATCGTCTTATGACCAAAAAAAGGTCATGCAATTTGAACCCCCTTGGAGTTTTCCTTTGTGATTTCTTAAATTCGAAGGCTTATGTCTCCATAAACCTCATTGGTCCGATGCTCTAAAGGTTAACATAGCAGAGGCCATGGCTCAAATTCAATCGGATCTATGCGGAAGAGTCATTCAAAATTGGACGCTTGAGATCCGTTCCACCGTAAGAAGCCGAGTGGGCAAGTAAAATGATGTCCGTAACTAATGGCAATCATGCAACTTTCAAATAAAAAATATGTTTGTCAATACCTCAATCACAGCTTCTTTTATTCCATTTCCTCATTTACCCGCCCTTTTTGAAACTCCCCTTTGTAACGAAGTATTTGTGTGAAAAGACCATAGATTATGATATTTACTTCGGATTATATTGAATGAAATATTATGTATCTACATTCTAAAGTATTTTTAGTCTGAGTTTACTTTATTCTGAAAGAGTAAAAGGATGTTAACAAACTATATTCCTTTTAATTCATTGCAGATTTTTAAGCATTTTATAACGTAAGAATGCATATATATACATATATATATATATATATAGATATATATATATATCTATATATATATATTGACGTTCTCGAAAAATTGTCGTTCGTTTGTCGTTCACCAAAAGTTATCGTTCGTTTTAAATTGTGTCGCTCATCGTCTTTTGTACTTCTTCATCTGAAAAAAAAATTGACGAGATTTTTAAGGATATTTTTTCTCTTGCCATTCTGAAAAAGAGAGATGAGGTTTTTCTAAATAAATTTTTCACATGAAAAAAATATTCATCCTTTTTTTGCGCCAAAAACAAACGACGACGACCAAAGTAATTTTTTGATGAACGATGAACGAAAAATCAACAAGTCTGATATATGTATGTATATATATATATATATGTTGCGGGCAATATGGAACATCGGGCTATTCATGTTTTAACGAGCTCATGCTTCATTTTTTGAAATTTGTGTATAACCATGAATAATATCAACGTAATTCTGGGTTAAAATATAATTATGAGTCCTTCAAAAGTAATTAAGGTGTATTTTTGTTGAAAAAAAAATTACCGTCGATAATATGCGCCGTCCGATAATTAAAGCCATTTTTATTCTGTGTTGATATTGATCTTTCACTGTCTGTTTTTTGCTTTTGTTTTGTCTTTGTACTGAGTCTTAAAAGTTGATGGAAATAAAATTATTCATATTGCCCGGGCAGTGTGTATAAGGTCCTAATATCGGTCATTGAATGAATAATATAATTGATGTTCTACCACCCACCTAATGTACTTTTATTTTCTATTTGAAACATAAAACTTATAAAATCAAAACTCAAAAAATGGTAATTGATACCATTATAATTATGTATCTCTGTTGATTTCACTGTGTATTTATGCTTTTGTTCGTCTTTACGCTGAATCCTGAGCGTTGGAGGAGTTTAGTTTATCGCGGAGGTGCTACTTTTTTTAAGTTAAAGTATGTTTTACCGCTATCAACACCCCTTCTTCAATATCTATAACGTTTTTACCCTTTTTAGTCTTCTTACAATTATATTCTACTGTCTTATGTAACTTTAGTATATATCTATGTAACAATTCATTTCACCCTTTTACCTCAATAAGAGTTATAGTTATATATAAAGGGCATATTTTGTATATTAATAAATTTTCAATAAATCATTTAAAAAAGTCTATTGGTAAGGAATTTAAATAAAATAACTTTATAGACTTGTACAATACTGGCATAAATTTGTGGTACTACTTTTCTATAGAAGAAACCTAAGGACCGGTAAGGTAATGCAATTGAGTTTGTCTACTATCAACTGCATCTATTTTATCAGACGGAAATGGACAGAGCTTTTTAAATGCGATTGCACACAGTCGACCCTTTGTAGTACAAACAGATGTATTTATAAAAAAAACCCGGCGTCTTTGCAATAGTAAATGCCACAATAGTAATAGTGTCTTAATAATGATATTATTTGATAATTTTTTTTATCAAAGTTCAGTTACTAAATATTGAAACAGAGATCGGATTGTTGAGCTTTAATGGTTGTAATATATTTCGATTTATTTTAATGAAAAAAAATCATTTCGGAGAATGGGACATAATGTTAAAAAGTCCCAAAATGCTCAAAAGAACACCGGATCCGGAAGTTAACGGATCCTCCAAAAAAAAGCATATCAGTCCGTCCAGGGAAGTCGGATGATGCTCCAACGATGAGTCCCTAGGTCCCACAGAAGACGGCCAGACGTGTTGTTCCCAACGAGTTGAGATCCAAAGGAAGGATCGACGGCCAAAGATCCCGAGGAAAGGGAAGGTGTCCCTATGAAGTGAAGTCCAAGG
>CP045905.1:14112110-14125530 GCA_013387185.1 Caligus rogercresseyi | reverse complement strand
CACTATCTCCCTTCTTTTTTTCTTTCTTCCAGGTAACACTAACAGCTGTTACCAAATGGTAATCGTATATTCTCATATCAAAAATCAATTTTTGGGGGAGAGTACGTATTTGCTTATATCTCTTAAGTATAGCGATTTTTAGAACACCAAACATATCAAATGAAAGCTTGGTACACCAGCTTAATATTTTGGTATACTAAATCATTCAATTTTCATAATATAGATTTTATATGTACATTAAAAAAGCCTATCTCGCGTACAAAATGACGCATACAATGGATTATGTATGCGTCAGAGACAAAGTAAAATTTTAAGAGGATACCTTGACGCAAATCAAGAAACACATTATTTTTTTTTTTTTCATAATCGATTTCTTATAGGTCATACAGGCTCTGAATCATATGATGTAAACTCAGATTGTACTGAATTCTGAATTGATGAATGCAACCAAGGTCATTTTTGGATTTATTATTCAAGGTTTACTAAACTTAAAAGTACTATTTTACTCTGAAGCGAACAAGTTCATCTACGGCGAGTGAAGTTATTGATACAAAAAGCTATGAAATAAGCTAACCATACTCTCCTTTTCTTGCTTTGTTTTTACTGAAAACTTTGTTTTATTAAAAAACATTAAACATACGTCTGGTAGTAAATTAGATTTCCTTTAAATTAATAATTATTATTGAAGTCTGTAACGTCCACCACTTGAAGAAATTTGCGGAAACTAAATTTTTAAAACTTTGACCTCGTTGCGCGACCTCGTAATGTTGACACGATTTTGTTCAAACTTTGTAAGTCGTCTTCTTTTATCACCAAGAAACAGAAAATCCACAATGTTGCTAACATTTCGAACATTTGAAAAATAAGAACAATCCTAATGTAGATACGTATGTTGTAAGGGAGCTATGCATGTACATCATATTACATAAGTATATATAAACATTGGAAAGGAAGAAAAAAATTTTTAAAATCAAATTTGTATCTTTTTTATTAAAATTTATAATTTTATCAAAATATGCCACAATGAATATGGACCAATATGCACAGTAGGGGTATTATTAGAAACCTAATATTAAGATATCAAAATGTATCCCCCCGCGAAAGTGCGTCATAAGAACTAAATGATCGTAAAAAATGGATTTTGGTTAGACCCCCCCATACCCCCCCAAATTGCGTTCAAATGTTTCGTTATAAAGCAAAACTTTTTTTTAGTACTTACTGTGAAAAATTTAGTTTTACGAAATTTAGTTAATGGTCAATTTATACTTTGTTAATATATATACTTTTTTTAATAATGGGTCATTTATTAAAAAATCATACATAAAATCATATATACAATAATAATAATAAAAAGCTAGAGGGGTGTGATAAAAAAATCATAAATAAACATTGTAGTTTAAAATTAACCCTATGAGGCAAGACCCATCACATCATTAAACACCATCATAATCTACATTATATATAGTGGAAGTGAGTACACGAAATACAGGAAGAAAAAATTGTAAATAGTATATAAGCACATCCTTTATTGCACGGCTCCCTCGATGATGTCATTTGAAGTCCTCTTATATCTTCTTACAATGAGTCTCAAACGAGAGTAAAAATGACAGGACCACTGAGGAAAAACTCTTTGTTATATTTTGCTATTTTCGTCAAATAATATTTAGTGCCAATAAATGAACATAAGTGCTGACGCACCAACCATTTTTAAATAACGGCTCCTACTAGGGTTCTTTTATAGTTTCAAGAAGGAAAACGAAAGAGGGTACTCATGTTGATGTTTTAAGTTATTTTTTAAATACGTTTGCTTTTCACATCCTAATTTTCATACAGTAACTCCCTCACATGGTTTAAATATAAATCTATGACGTTGATTATATCCATAAACTTTTGCAGATAATAATATAGTGACGAAAAATGTTTTCTCAACTGATAAAAGAAGTTATTGTTAACGGTAACTTGTTATTTTAAAACTAATTCTTATTTCTTAAAAAATATTTTTAGAGCTCCACCATGAATACATTGATCACGTATTACTAAAAAGTGACATAGCGGAAGATCAAGCGAAATAACTACTTTCAGTAGTCGAAGAACATTAAAGACTTGACACTTTGGTCACTGTTGTGTGTTACGGATGCAACACCAATGTCAGAATATGGTAAGGAGTAATAAAAAGACTCGAGTTATGTCTTAAAGACCACTTCAGTAGATTATTTGTCTTCTACACATGAATGAGTTACCTTTTAGAGAAGTTTTTAAACATTTAGAACGCGCACAAAAAGGACCTCGGACTTATGAAGGTACCATAGGAAAATTAATTAATACAGACTTTACCAAAAATTCAATAAAAAGTTTTTAAATACTTGTAGGAAAAGTAAAATACTGAAATCAAAGTTTACTGTATTCTTAAGCTCAGATAAAAATATTTATACGAAATTACATTAGGAATACAAACAGGAAAATTTTCGAATTCAAGTTTTGCTACAGGTCTCCAGGAGCATTACATGAGGCAAAATGTCTTACCAAAGCCAACAGAATTTTAAGATCCTATATTTCACAAAAAAGTCCATGTGAGTCTCACATAAAACTTGTAAAATTTATACTAAATTTTTACGCTCCTATATGGTTTCAAACCAAGTTAAATCCTCTTTTTATTGAAGGCTCAAAGCATTATCAATTCGCCATAACTTTATTACAAGAGATTGATGAAAATTTGCCCCTTCAATAGAAAAAGTACTCAAGAGAAACGCTTTTTTGCCCACCCTGAAAATATATTGCTAGAAGGCCTAACCGATAAATAAATGGAAACAAGAATATTTGCCCTGGAAAAAGTTTTGCTTGCAAAAAAGAATATTAAAAAACAAAGAAATTTTCAACTAACCAAAACTATCAGTTGTAATTCTAGAATTTTTTAAATCTTATCGACTGGTCAAATATAAATTTGTCTGTTCCTCCAATTGTGCCTGAGGAAGATCTTATAAAAATAAAAGAACATCCTTTAAAAATTAATAAGTATCCTTGCCATTCACAATCAGTGGAAAGAGCTGTAAAACTAGTAACGGAGGCATCTGCAAAAGTTTATGGATATAATCAACGTCATAGATTTATATTCTCAACCATGTGAGGGAGTTACTGTATGAAAATTAAGATGTGAAAAACAAACGTATTTAAAAAATAACTTAAAAACATCAACATGAGTACCCTCTTTTTCTTTTTCCTTCTTGAAACTATAAAAGAACCCTAGTAGGAGCTGTTATTTAAAAAATGGTTGGTGCGTCAGCACTTATGTTCATTTATTGGCTCTAAATATTATTTGACGAAAATTTGCAAAATATAACAAAGTCAAAATTGATCATAACTAAATTTTGTAAAACTAATTTTTTTCAAATTAAGTATTAAAAAAAGTTTTGCTTCATAACGAAACCTTTGAACGCAATTTGGGGGGGGGGGTAAGGGGGGAGTCAAACCAAAATCCATTTTTCTACGATCATTTAGTTTCTTATGACGCAACTTTCGCGGGGAGATAAATTTTGATATCTTAATATTAGGTTTCTATAATACCCCTTAATGGTGCAGTCTAAATTACTTAGGTAAACAAAGGAAACCCAAAGAACCTGATTCAATAGAAGGAATGCATATTTTGTGGCATGTTTATATGTACCGTGCTTTTCAGTAAATATTTTCTGGTTTCTTGCATTGACATTATTGTATGTATTTTTTCCTTTTTATTTTAAAGAAATTAAATAAAACGAATTGGTCGACAAATTTTATTCATATTCGTTTATTGGAGCATCAGCTGTTGAGGTAGAGGTTATCCAGTATCTAGTGTAGAACAAGGCCAAGAATTTGTTGGCATTGTATATATATATACAATTATTATATATTTATATTTATATATATGGTACAAGGTCTTGCCATGGCTAAAGATCTCATGCCAAAGATATGTATGGTAACGCTGAATATCAGAGAGTATTTGTTTGATCTCCGTTGAACAGCAAAAGAAAAAACTTCACAAATTGAAGGTTATAACTTTACTGACAATATAATACCTAATAGCGAATGTTACCCGGCGCTGCCCGGGATTTTCCAAGTAGACAATACTCTGAATGGAAAAAACTCACACGAATAATTTTAGCGATGTAATCGCATGTGATTTTTTAAATAATAAAATCAGTTCATTAAAAGTTGTCATTGGGTCATCATTGTCATTTTTCCATTTTGTTTTCCTTAAGGTTTTAAACATCGTAAAAATAAGTTATTTTTCAAGTCATTTCATAGGAACATTGAGTGCCTAAGATAATAGGTGTAGTAAAAAGAAATCCATTATTTTTGCATTAAATTAAAGGATTTATTTAGCATAGTCAGAATGATCCGATTTAGGTCAAATATGCCTCGTTTGTTCGATAACTTGTTGTCATTTTGAAGGTAATTTCATAATGCCTCTTTCATAAAAACCCTTGTCCCAATTGGCAAAAAAGTGGGACAGTCGATTTTCACAAGCTTCTCTGGAGGCGAATTTTTCACCAGCAAAATCATTCGCCATACACAGGAACAGGTAGTAATCACTTGGTGCCAGGTCCGGACTATAAGGTGGATGCATAAAAACCTCCCAACCAAGCTCCCGGAGCTTGTGGCGAGTCACTAACGATGTGTGTGGCCTGGCGTTGTCCTGATGGAACACAATTCCTCTCCTATTGACCAAAGCTGGCCGCTTCTGGGCGATTGCTTCCTTCAGACGATCCAATGGTTGACAGTACAGATCCGAATTAGAGTTTGGCCGTAGGGGAGCAACTCATAGTAGATGATTCCCTGCCAATCCCACCAAACACACAGCAAAACTTTCCTGACCGTCAATCCTGGTTTGGCCACCGTTTGCGTCGGCTCACCTGGATTTGACCACGACCGTTTTCGCTTGACGTTGTCGTAAGTGACCCACTTTTCACCACCAGTAACCATCCGCTTCATAAATGGATCGATTTTGTGGCGATTCAGCAGTGATTCGCAGATGGAAATTCGGTCTATGAGGTTTTTTTGTGTTAACTCGTGTGGCACCCATACATCGAGCTTCTTTTTGTATCCAGCCTTATTTAAGTGGTTGTAAACTGTTTTTGTACAATGTTAGCTCCTGGGCAATCGAAACAATGCTTACATGACGGTTGGACTCGACGATTTCCATTATTTTATCGATATTTTCGACAATTGGCCTCCCAGAGAGTGGTGCATCTTTGACATCAAAATTACCGGAAAGGAGTCGACGAAACCAAAATTGCGCGTGATTTGTTGTTACAGTATAAGGACCATAAACACTATTCACATTTTCAGCCACCTGGCTTGCGTTTTCACCTTTATCGAAGAAAAACTGTAAAATATGGTGTATTTTCTCTTTGCTGATGTCCATCTTTGACGCGTGCTCAAACAATACTGAATCAAGTAATCATAAAACTGAATAAAAGGTTTTTTTATTACGAAATCTATCTTTCCAACGCCATCTAGTGTAACTCGATCACACTTATAAAACGCGAGATACAGATTACTAAAGCCATCTATTGGAAAATAATGGATTTCTTTTACTACACCTATTATGTATGGTTGCGCTGAAATTGAGTATTTGTTTGATTTCCGTTAATGAGGGGAAAACAGAAAAAAAAACTTAAGAGAGAGTGCAACTTCATATCTTATCAAGAAAAGTTGAGAGTGATTGGGTCGCTCTCCGTCTCTAGTCATTATTAAAATTTGATTACCGCGATGTTGTATCATCAAAAGTTACTATTTTCCACAAAACTTAAATTTGGGAAAAGACAGGGACAGAAAAACTTGTATTTTTAAGTAATCACATGCAAAATAAATTTCCGGTAAACAAGAATTAAACTTAAACACGTCTAATTACCTCAAATTCATCCACAGAAAATTTGTTTCAAATCTAACTTTCAATTTGAAAAATCGACAAAAACATTTTGGCAAATAAAATAATCTGGCAATGAAGAATTTTCCAGGAGTTGGCAACCCCACTAAAACACTCCCTGAGCTCTCAAAACTACTCACTGAAAATTTCGTCAAGATGTGGTGAACCGTTCGGGAGATTACTGGGAAACAACGAACGGAATTATTTTATATGAGTGAAGACTAGCGAATGTTATCCGGCGCTGCCCGGGATTTCCAACTTGACAATAGTCTGGAATGAAAAAAAAATCACACGAATAATTTTAGTGATGTCATTGCATGTGATCTTTAATATTAAAATAAGTTCCTTAAAAGTCGTCCTGGGTCTTCATAGCCATTTTTTCCGTTTTGTATTCCTTAAGGTTGGGTATTTAAACACCGTAAAAAGAAGAAATCACACTAATAATTTCAGTGATGTCATCGCATGTGACTTTTCATTTTAAAATCAGTTCCTTAAAAATTTCATCGGGTCTTCATTGCCATTTTTTCCTTTTTGTATTCCTTACGGCTGTTTATTTAAACATCACACAAAGAGAAATCGCACTAATAATTTCACTGATGCCATCGCATGTGACTTTTCATAATTAATCAGTTCCTTAAAAAGTTGTCATTGGGTTTTCGTTTGCCATTTTTTAATCATTTCACAGGGAACATAGAGTGACAAATATATGTATGGTAGCGCTGAATATCAGAGTATTTATTTGATCTCCGTGATGTGGGAAAACAGAAAAACTTAAGAGAGAGTACGACTTCATATTTATCAAGAAAAATTGAGAGTGGTTGACACCACTGTCCATCTCTTGGCATTATTAAAATTTGATTAGCGCGATGTTGTATTATAAAAAGTTGTTATTTTCCACAAAACTTAAATTTGGGGGGAAGAACAGGGATATAATTTTTTTTATCTTTAAATAATCATGTAGAAAACGAATTTTCCAGTAAACACCGAAAAAACCACGTCCTACTACCTGATAATCATCCACAGAAAATGTGGTCAAATATAACTTGGCAATTTTAAAAAATCGACAAAAACGTTTTGGCGAATAATAATAATGGTAATGGAGAGTTTTGCAGGAGTTGGAAACCCCACTAAAACTACTCACTGAAATTTCGTAAGGGTCTAATGAACCGTTCGGGAGATACAGGAAACGAACGAACGAACGGAATTCTTTTTTATTAGTATAGACTAGCGAATGTTACACGGCGCTGCCTGGGATTTTCCAACTTGAATTTAGTGATGCTTGTGACTTGTCATTTTAAAATCAGTTCTTAAAAAGTCGTCATTGGGTCTGCATTGCCATTTCTTCCGTTATGCATTCTTTAAGGCTGAGTATTTAAACATCGTAAAAAGAAGAAATTACACGAATAATTTCAGTGATGTCATCGCATGTGACTTTTCATTTTAAAATCAGTTCCTTTAAAAAAATTCATTGGGTCTTCATTGCCATTTTTTCCGTTTTGTATTCCTTATTTATCATCTCCATCTCTAAACATTATTAAATTTGATTAGCGCGATGTTGCGTTATAAAAAAATGTTATTTTACACAAAACTTAAATTTGGGGCAAAAGACAGGGATAGAAAAAACCTTATTTTTACGTAATCCTATTGAAAACGAATTTTCCGATAAAACTCCAATAAAACAAAAACACGTCTTACTACCTCAGTCTCATTCACAGAAAATTTGGAAAATATATCTTGGCAATTTAAAAAAATCGTCAAATAACGTTTTGGCGAATAAAATTAGCATGTCGATGACGAATTTTCCGCGAGTTTACAACCCCACTAAAACACTCCCTGAGCTCTCAAAACTATTCACTGAAATTTCGTCGGGATCTAATGAACCGTTCGGGAGATACATGGAAACGAACGAACGAACGAACGGAATTTTTTTTATATATATATATACTCTAGAGACCAAAATTAGAGATACCAAACGTGCACACACTCCAAAAGTGCGTCATTAGAAACTAAATGATCGTAAAAAAAAATTGGATTCGTTTTAAATGTAGGGAGTTTTTTCTTGAAGCCTTGGTTGATAATGTATATCTTTGACTTTCTTTATTTTGAACTTTTGCAGATTCCTCCGTTACTAGTTTCACAGTTTTTTCCACTCATTATGAATGGCAAGGATAATTATTACATTCGTATATATGTATCTAGACTGTAAATTAGTAATGATACTATAATTTTGCATCCAATATTATGTAAAAAATAACATAAGTCATTCACCTATCACTAATTTTCTACAAATCTAAATATATTTTTACATAGGATATAAGTATAACAAAATATATCTAAAAAAATATTGAATAAAATATTAATCTGTGTTCATTTGATTTCTCTTGAAACATTGAAAAATTCTTCCTCAATCCATGTAATTAAAACTGTATCAAATATTAGGACTTAATAGAAGAGGGTCAGTTACATTACAACTAATGTTGTGTCGGTCCTTATCGTGGACCGAGGACTGCAGTCCAGTCCGGTCCCATTCGGTCCAGTCCAGTCCTTTTTGTCGGTCCTTAGAAAAGGAAAATGTGTTTTTTACGTCGTAGCCTACATCATGTTGTCAACATCTCTTAATGCTTGAATAGGAAAAATGTGTTTTTACGTCGTAGCCTACGTCATATTGTCAACATCTCTTAATGCTATGAAAGTAAAAATACTTTATATGTAAGAAGTAACATCTTCAATGAGCTGATAACAAATATAACATTTTTACCTCCGCCGAAGGAGGTATTGTTTTCACTGGCGTTGGTTTGTGGTTTGTTTGTCAGCAGGATAACTCAAAAAGTACGGAAGGATTCGGATGAAACTTTGTGGAGCTGTTGGAAATGCCAAAAGAAACAATTATTAAATTTTGGCATCTCTGAGTGCAGAATTAAGATGCAAAATGAGCTAAATACTATAAATATTTCAAGTTAGCCTATTTGCCAATAGATGTCGCTGTGCTGTGAAATCGGGTGCCAGGAGCGTCTTCCTCTCGGAATTTCCGTCGAGGGGAACCCTCCCCCGTCCCTCTACGCCGCCCCAGTCGTGAAAAATCCGCCTCGAAGGCTCATAAGGACCCCGTGACGGCGGAGGTTTGCACTCTCTGAGTGTATATATGCCTAGTTTACTTATGTTATTAATAAGTATTAAATATTGGTTATTATTACAACAATAACTATTCGATGTTTATGGCAATACTAAAAACTAGAGGCATATATACACTCAGACAAACCAACCAACAAACCAATGCAGTGAACACAATACCTCCTTCGGCGGAGGTAAAAATAGTCTATATGGTTTAAACGGAAGGGTTGTGAATTAATTAATTTTACAGACACATTTAATGAAAAATGACCGACGATGAGTACACTGAAAAGCCTTATTATGATTTTTTTTAAATCCCAATTGTCTAATATAAATATTATTCACCTCTTTTGTTGCTATTGAATTAACGCACAGTATAATAGAATATATACATATATATAAGCAGGAAGAACGTATTAAATAAATACTCTTTATAACATTTTATGAAAAAATAAAGGACTGAAAAAGACAATCTCAAGGACCGACGTCCTAAGGACCGATAGACCGGTCCTAAGACTGGACTGGACCGGACCGAATAAATTGGGACCGACCACAACACTAATTACAACCACTAAGTGTACTATAAATTTGTTGATAATTTTCTCATTGGTCAACCAAGTGAACATAGTCAAATAGTTCTTCCATCGACAAAATGCCTTCCGACCCTTATGAAACGAAAAGTGGAATTGAAACAAAGAACCCCAGGGAAATGGACAAAAAGTGACTCATACAGACAAAGAGCATGTAGTGTAGTTTAATTGTGGGATAAGCTTAGCCTGCCAACTGTAAATCAAAGTGCCATAATAAAAAAGAAGTTGGATGAATTAGTGGATAGACTTTCAAAAGTGAACTGACCAAAGAGAAAATATAAGCAATTTATAAAGGAATGGTAAAATTATTCGACTTTTCATCATGGCGATGTTATGACGAGGGAATCTCTAGATCAATGTGCCGTTGTACAAGGAAATCCTTACAAGAGAGTGGCAAGCATATATTGACCAAACGAATGATTGACCCATTTACAAATTTCATCAAAGACTCTCAGAGTCTATTGAACGGAAGGAGAGTACAAACATACAAATTCAATAATATATATATAAGCAATGAATACTTAAACAATCAGGAAAGGTAAAGTCGCGCAACCTTTCAAAACAAAAATACAAAGTGGGATGGACTAATTTATTTATTGCTGCGTGAATGAAGTAGTGGAAGTGTGTAGAGGAATCGTTTTAGAACTACCTATTTATCTTCAAACTAGACGACAATGGGGAAGGTTTGTGTTGCTCCGGGTTGCAAGAGTGGCTACAAACCAAAGGGCAATGAGGGAAAAAGAGACGGTTTCATATGTTCCCCAAGGATGAGTCCCTACGCCAACTCTGGACAAAGGCTGTTCCGCGAAAAAATTAGATACCTTCAAGACATTCTGCGTTGTGTGACGTACATTTCATGCCCTCCGATTATAAGCCAGAGTCTACTGACTCTAATCCATCACGTTCAGACAGATCTGGAAAAACTCTTTGTCTTAAGATATTAAAAAAAGATGCCGTCCCTTCCAATTTTCCAAATCTTCCTCACTACTATTCAAAAAAGCCTCCTCCAAAGCGTTCCTCCACCTCAACCTCCTCCTCACGACTCCTTAATGAAAACGAGCGAATTTTAAAAAAGATTAAGGCTTTTGAAGAGGCCAACTCATTTTTAACACTCGAAGAGCTTCAAATTAAAATGGATAGGACTTGCCTTCCGAGCGGCGTTCAAGAACATTATGATGAAAAAGATAAAGAGCTATGGTTCTTCAAGATGAACTTTAGTCATGGAGGACCGTCAATAGACTTCAGTCTAAAGATTAATGAAGAAATGACAATCCATATACGGTAAGCCAAACTTCATTCCTTAACCTTCTTTATTTATATATTGTTTTTCACATATCAAAACTTGACTATTCCTCAGTATTTTCTTATTAATACTGATTCATACAACTACGATGACTTTATTCCCTGCTATGTTGTATTTTTCAGGGTGAAAGATAGAGATCTATCTTTTAATCATCTCGAACATATCACCAAGAACAATCATATTACAAAATGTGACACCCTTCTTAATATTTTGGCCTTCTTAAATTCATTGACATCAAACTCTTCCACCAATCAACTATTTAGCTTGGAAAATGAATTAAACACAGCTTTAAATCATTTGACAAATATCTTGCCCCATTTGGACGAAGCAAAAGAGAAGAAATTACACTTTTTGATTGAACAATTATCCTTGTTGTTTAAATGTCCACAACAACGGAGATACAGTCCTGCCTTGTACGCCTTATCTATGTCCTGGAAAGGTTTCTCAACGAGTCTTTATAGAGATCTACGTAAAGAAGTTCTCACATTACCTACAATACGTCGCCTTACGGAACTTTCTTCATCTTTGAATTTAGAAACTGGATTGGCTGACTCTACAATAACTTACCTAAAGGCTCGCTTCAAGGCTCTAAGTCAAAATAGGGATAAAAATATTAGTATAATTTTTGACGAAACATATTGTACAAAACGAGTTGAATATTTTGCTGGGAATTTTTATGGGGTGGATGATGATCAAGTAACTAAGACCCTATTTTGTGTCATGATTAAGAGCCTTCATTCAGTATCATTGATAGTTATGCAGCCTGTTTCGACTTTGAATTCTGGAACAATTAAAAGATCATCTTTGATCAAGTGATCAAAGTTGTAACGGAAATTGGATTTATTGTTCGAGCCACCATTTGTGACGCCCACAAAGTGAATCAGAAAACATATTCCATAGAATTATGCCATGGAAGCATCAATACTTTTATTCATCATCCTCTGACTCCGGATAGGAAAATGTTTATTGTTTGATTCTGTTCACATTATGAAAAACTTCTATAATAACTTCGTGTCTCGTGGCCATTTTGTCTGTCCAAATTTCAGAGGCCAAAAAATAGAAGGAAATATGGCACATATTGTAAATCTATACAATCTTGAATTAGGGCAACCATTAAAAATAGCTCATAAGCTCACAGAACGAGTATTGTACCCCCGTACATTAGAAAAAATGAACGTTAAGCTGACGAACAGTCTATTTCACGAGTCTACCATTGCCGCTTTACGTCACTATGGGAGTGAAGAAGACAAAAAAGATTGGATGGTTACGGAAATTTTTTGGAGGTAATATGGACGTGGTGGATGATAATTAATACCCGTTCTCCGCAAATAGGCTTTCATAAAAGAAACCCTTGGAAAAGAGCCATTACTTCTAATTCCTCCCAATTAGAATATTTGCGAGACTTTACATCATGGCTGAATGAATGGGAGGCAGCGGGAGATAAAGCCTCAAGTCTTACTCGTGACACTTTTTTAGCAGCTAAACAAACTTCAAAAGGCTTATGCGAATTGGCTGAAGATTTGCTCGAAGAAACTGATGTCAATTACGTTCTTCTTGGCCACATCAATTCAGATTGTATTGAAGCTCGGTTTGGACTCTATAAGAGAAGATGTGGGACGAACATTGAATTAAGCGTGCGCCAATATTTGGATTCAGAAAAATGCCTTCGAATGAAGAATATCATAAATTAGGCAAAATTCACTGAAAGATCTGGAATATCATTTTTCTGAGGAATATAAATCACGATATATAAATTCAACAAATGAAAAGATTAAGTCTTCTTCTTTAAATATATTTTCCAATTTAAAACATTTTACTTTTAAAGATTCATTTAAATATATTATGACGTATCTATAGTTTACTTTTGTTCTGGTTATATCGCGCATTCCTTATGTAAAACTATAGCCTGTCATTCTTGCCACAATTTATTGACAGCTTTAAATAAAAAATTCGATGTAAAATTATTCTCCTTAGAAAATATTGATGATGAAAGTAAACTTTTAGATCAAATTAATCGAGGTGGGCTGACTCGTCCTTCTGATGTTCTTTTTTTAACGTGTTCCTTTGTTATGCATTTTTTCAGAAATTCAAAATTCAAAAAGTATCTTCAAAGAGTTGATTTCTTCCCCTTCTTCAAAAAATATTTTTGTTCTTTCGTTTATTAAACTTTTGGAAAATGATACTTACGCTTTGGAAATTATTTTAGCAGAATGCGAAGAAGACCATTCCTTTGAAAAATTTATTCCACAAATCGCTGCTAAAATTTTTAATTGTATGCCCAAAAATTATGTTTCGGAAATCAATGATCAAATTCACAAAAACAAAAGAAAAACAAGCAGTCAAAATATGACAAATAATTCTAAGAGATTGAAAAAACTTAAAGGAGAATAACAAAAATGTATGTTATTATTTTTGGAATGTCATAAATGTATCATATGTTATTTTATATATGTCCATAAAATTTGTAAGAAATAGTAAAAAATATAATTTGCTCAAAATCCTAATTGTTTTGAA
>CP045905.1:14095736-14112010 GCA_013387185.1 Caligus rogercresseyi | reverse complement strand
AAAGTGCTCAATCGAGTACAAGAGCAATTTCTTCATGTTAGGGGCATTTGCAAACGCTAACATGCCTCCATCTCAAAATGCGGCCATAGATTGTGCGTTAGTAAAGAGTAAAATTCAAAAAAACAATCGTTATATATTTTATTTTTTAGGCAGCAGGTGTCACAATAAGTAATGCTGTTGGAGCGAACCGAAACGATTTTTTGTAAGCAGATATTTAATGTAGGAATTCTCAAACAATAAATGGAATCATAAGAGTAAGTTCAATTACACCTTAACGAATAATTCTTCCCCAACGCTCATAATTTATCTTTGTTTCATTTAGGTGAAGCCACTCCTTTCGACTAGGATTTGCAACCGTAGAGTGCTCTTACCAATGTTTTGGGATTTGAGCTTCAGTACACCCAGCTTCCCTGTTAAGACGCTCTTCAGTAGGAGAACACATTGACAACGATATTTGACGACCCAAATATGTTTTTCGTCTATCATTATAATATTTTATATGCATAACTTTAATAAGTAATTCAATGTTGACTAACATCCTTAATCCAAGGCAGCATTTTTATTTACCGCTTCAAACCATTCTCCATATGCAAAAAACTTTGACTTTTGTTTTGGGGTTGAAACAAATTATCATATAAGTTTGTGTGATCAAATATTCACCTTGAAAGTCATTAACTTAATAAATTAATACAACCGAGTTCAATAATGGGGAAAAGGTATATTTCATGAGACAAATTTCTATTAAACTCTTAGAATGTTATTTTATATCAACTAAATTCGGGAATCCTTTTATATCAATACAACTTGAACTTTTACATAATCAAGACTTGGTAGATTGTTCTACGTTTTTATCTTCGCATCAGAGATTAATTTGAATTTCAAAGCCAAAATCTATTCTGATATTCATATTCCTATTTTATACCACAATAAGGAAAAATAATAAGTTTTTTGTTCATATACAAACTCTGTTTTAAATGTAGTTCGGTTTCGTATTATCTTTCCTTCTTTTGCTTATAATTATGGTCGTGCGAGCCATGGTTTTTACAATTCAACACTCCCGAAAAATTGAATGTGCAAATCGATGTCATAGTATTATCACTATTCTTTCATTGCCTCCATCATGAGAGCAAAGAATTATCCATTACACTACAACATAATTGAAGAATCAAAATAAACTGCTCAATTCCAAATATCTGGACCATTAATAAAGTTTTTAGGCCTTGCAATAATTGGGGTGTATATATATATAATCAGGAACGACCAGGCCGCTTTTTTCGCCGGGCAGTATTTTCAAGCCGGGCCGACCGGGCCGGGCACAAACTGGGCCGGACCTTTAATATATAGAGTGATATATGTTCGGTGACACAGATAATTTATTGTTTTTGCAACATGTCTAATAATGGTGGTTTTATAAATTCGTTAGTCTGTTGTTGAAAAGTTTTAGACACCGGGTCGGGTACCCGGTCGTTTCAATGCTTTTATAGACGCTCTGAGCTCAAGTTGTTATTCACACGATGAAATCATCTCACAAACATATATAATATATACCTATATATATATAAATATATATATAATATAAGGGAAAAAAATGAAAGAAACACCTTGGACGAAGTGTGTAGAGCTCAAAGAAAGAAGACTGTGAAAAATAAAATTACTTTTTATCAAAAACCTTTGCTTCATTTAAAAAGTCACGGACCTCGTATATTAACTATATATTATATGTTTAAGTATGATAAATATAATAACCGCCTATCACGCATCTGTAGGTGATAATGTATAACTCTGAAACTTTAAAGTTGAGATATTGAATGCTTTAAGAACCTCTTTTTAGTGTATTGAGCTGGTTCCTCCATGAGACTTGAAAATGCTCTAACACAAAGTTATAAGTAGTACAATAAAACCTAATTACTCGAGTTTGTTCATGATTGCATCTAGACCATTCGCATCATATTTGACATACAACATAGATTAGGCACATTCGAATTTGCTGTTTTCAGATTTAAGAGTTGGGCTAGGATTGCACCTTAGGCATGTGTGTAGATTCCGTTCTTATCAGCTTAATATATGATACGAGAGCCATGTGTCCTATTTGATATGAATATTATTTCTGTCAGGGGGTGGATGTTTCGGTGCTTGCACTGAATCCGTCGCGGGTCGGCTTGGTATTGTAGAGATTATTTTGTGTAAGTTTGAACGAAATCGAATAACGTTGAAGATGTAGTAAACTTACATTATATATATATATATTAATGGTTAAAATAATTTTACTATGTTACTGCAAAAAAAATTCAGTGTAAATAATATACTAAAAACATACAGATAACATTAGAAATAAAATTAAATCTGGACAGTTACGTAATAAAAACATCAATGAATATTATAGTTCAAAATTACTGTCCAGATAAAAAACCATATAGGTATATAAAACAACATTGATAAAATAATTTGTATTCAATACAAAACGGCGATGCATTCTTAAAATCCTTCTGATGTCGTTCCAATAGAATTTTAAAAATGTTTGGATAAAATTTAATGAGGTCTCCAGCCCATTTCCATGTTGACGCCCAAATCAGGAATTTTGACTTCAAAAGCAGAGTGGCGGGCAGCAGCACCAATGAGGATAAGTCTTATGTCTTTTCTAAAATTACTTGTTAGTTGTAAGTTTTTGTGCAATTAAAGATTTGACATTTTGTATTGCAGATTTAATTGTTTTGTGACTGGGGCGGGAGATTTCTTATTAAGATTATAGACAACCAAATAAAAAATAGGCTTTTAAATTTTGAGGAATCGTTTTCATTTTCACAAACGTTAAGTTTTACGAAAAGCTTAAACACCTTTAGGATTGGACAATCTACGAATACATTGCAGATAATGTTAATAAAAACCCACAGTTTCATGCAAGGATTTGTCCTGAAATTTGTAATGTATAGTAAATTTTGCACCATCGGCAATACTACCCGTTGATTTCAGAATTCTTCTCTCCTTCCACGACAAGGGAGGCCCAACAAACTTTGAAATCTTCAGATATGAGATCGCTCCATCATATCTGGTCTTTTAAGTGCAAATTTTAAAAAACCACGGCTTCGAAGGATTAAAACTAACAAAAGAACGTTCAAGTATATTATATATTTATCAACGTCTCAATATCCATGATATCTAAAAATAATTGGTTCAACTGATGATAGATAAGATATCAAAGATTTCAAATTTGTCTTAATTTTTCATATATGTACCTATGTACATACACAAATATTTAACTATAAAATCATTCCTTTAGTTTAATACAGAGCATCATCCTCGCCACTCTTCGCAGAGAAGGCAATTTTAAATGAAAATATTTGGCTGTGCGCACTCTTTCATAAAAGCTATTTAGCAGCATTGAAAAGGAAGAACCGTCACCTGGGGGGTGGGCTGGTTCTTCTTTCCTCGATCGTACCCAGGATTTACATCAGGTCTTGAGGGATATTGCCGGGAGTCCGTTTTTGGAATGGAGAATAACTGTGTCGAGTAATCAAGTCTACTCTTGGTTAATGCTGGGAACAGAATTAACTAACCAAATAGTATCGGCCTTATCCCCGTGTGGGGATGTGTTCAAAAGTTAATTTGGAGAAATACTCCAATATACGAAAAAGACTCCGCCATCGATTTAATTAGGTCTAATTGTACAAAGAAGTATTTTTTTCAAAACCTGACCCCCCAGAGGAGCTTGAAGAAATAGCCATAAAGGAGGGCATTTTAACTGTAATGATCTGAGCAGGAATGGCTTTTTTGATGACGGGAGGTTTAGATTTCCTCTCTCCAGATCGGCCATTAAGCATTATTTGCATAGGCCCTGGCACACAAAGTTGGTGCATAATTTACAATATGGTCCTATCGAGAGACGGACATTTGTCTTAAGTTTATGGCCCTTTTGGACCTACCAGAAGTTTGGGAACAGAGGGTCCTAGATTTTCTATCTAAAATATCGGATGAGAGGAAATTCACCGCCCAGTTCCAAATATCGGCCGATCTCCTTAAATTTTCCCGCCCATGTAAAGGTTGTGGAGTTTTATACAAAACAATACTTCATGCCTTTGTGGACTGCCCCATGATTAATATTTAAAAAAAGTTTATTGCCCTCAACGTAAAAGGCATAGATGACATCAAGGCATCTAAATACTGCAAAGCCACAGTACTCTTTGGTTTGGGAAAACGGGATCTCTCCGTAAGGGCGAAAGCAATAAATTGTGCCCTCCTCGGGGCGAAAGGATTAATTGCCAGCAGATTGACCAACAATAGTCCAATTATTCAATCAGAATTAAGGCCAATTCTAATATCTGCCGCTGCTCGCTACGCAGCTTTGGATTTAAAATTCCCTCTGCATCTGACTCTTCATGGACATTAGCGGCATCTGTAATTAAATATTATCCCGGAATATCACACTCTCTAAAAATTATACACAAAAGACTTTTAAAATATTTTAATAACACCCCTATATGTTTTTACTTTTTTTTGTAATCATGTGATCTTTTAAATGTATTTAATTGTTTGTTCAGTTTCGATGATAAATTTTAAGCTATAATACTTATTTATATAGTTTTACTATGTATTATTATCGATTTTCATATATAATCTTATGTATGTATATATTTTTTCTGAACTGTGAATTAAAAATTAAAAAATACGCAAGTAATTGATGTTTTTTCCAAAGTCCTTTTCGTACTATTATACTATATATATATATATATATATATATATATATATATATATATATATATATATATATATATATATATATATATATTATATATATACCGGGTGCGCAATATCTTCTTGGACACTTTTTATTTTTAACTTCATGAAGATCTCAAACATGAACCTGAGGTACTACAATAATGAAACTTGGACAGTTTATAGAGATATATATTACCAATTTATTTCTCAAATATAGAACCTTCAGCTTTAATACAGGCTTCGATACAGGGACCTGAAGGCCTTGCAGGCATTGACGATGTCATTCGTGTTCATCGCGGCCCACACCTTGTTGACAGAAGCCTTCAGAGCGTCGACATTGGGGTGGCTGGTAGCGCAGGCTCTCTGCTGTCACATGCGTCCAGACAAAGTAGTCCAAGGGATTCAGGTTTGGCGATGATGGCGGCCACATCTCCTTTGACCAGAATCCCTTGGACGACAGTTTGCTGATGATGTACTTCTGGACGGCGTCTGACGTGTGGCTTGGGGCGCCATCTTGGGTCCAAACCCAATTTCCTTGGCCATAAGTAGCATCTAGAGCTGGAAAGACTTGGTGAGCAAGTATATGTTTATACATGCTCGCGTTCAGGTTCCCCTTGATCCAGATCGGTGGGATTGTCTTTCCGTCTGATCCAACGACGCCAAGCATCATGGCCTTGGCCGGGTGTTTGGACCTTGGGACATACTTGACACTAGCATCAGTGTCTGCAGCAGACTTGGCAATGTATCTGTCATTGCGGCGGTTGTTGTACTTGTCGACAACGAAGTTCTTCTCATCTGAGAAGACTACGACCTTTCCCGGATTACTTTTCAGCCAATTAAGAATTTTTTTACTGCGTTCCAGGCGCTTTTCTCGCTGAATTACTGTCAGCATTTGCACTGGGACGACAGCCCTGGACCGCATCCCAAGGTCAAACCTCACCAGGTTCCTCATGGTGCTCTCGGTGATATCGTTCTTCTTGGCGAGGCCGCGGACGGAGTTGTTTGGTTGGTCCTTGACCTGCTTTTTTATTTTCCCACCAAGTCGGCCGTACGGACGCTCTTAGGCCTGCCACAATTCCCTGTTCGTCTGACATAGCCGCCAGACTCGTCATAGAGCTTCTTGATGCTATATATTGTGCTCCTGGCAATCCAAAGTTGCGAGAGATGTCCATGGGCTTGTCGCCAGCATGGATCCGCGCGATCACTTTTTCCCTTATCTTTCCATAACGCAGTATTTTTTGTTTACATCGTCCAATTGTCTTCAAAGAGGTCGCAAATTAAAGCTAAGAAATCGCGCAACCTTTCGTACTTCAATCACTAAGCGATTGGTTGCTTCATTCTGTCGCTATAACTTATTTAAAAAGTGTCCAAGAAGATATTGTGCACCGGTATATATATATATATATATATATAAATATATAATATATATATATATATATATATATATATAGAATGACTAATTTAAAAAAATATAATTCCTCTTTTTAAATATATTTATATACAAAAATGAATATAGTTTGTTGTATGATTTATTATTACAGAGCTAATATAGCCCAGCCTTCATGGTACTAATATTAAACAAAACAATATCTGTATATACAAACAAATAATTATACAATAATAAGAATAATATTAAAATATTAATTAAAGAAAATAACAAAAAAAAAAAGATATTTTTTCAATTTTATAAATACATTAAACTTAAGGAGCTATAAGGATCTAAACAACCCCGGTCATTATCTTTGCTACCCTCCGAGCACTTGATAAAGTGCTGCCTCTCTTAATGGCTGTGACAAGCTCCGGCCTTTGAAAGGTTAAAGCAGCGATACAGAAAATAGTGTATCAAATCAAAAATCCTGACTGAAAAAAGAGATTTTTTAATGGGTTAAATAAGCATTTTGAAAACCGAAGGGTGAGTCGTGATTTTCATAGATAATCAAAAGAAAGACCTGATAATTATATTTCCCGTACACGACAAATTTATGCAAACTGCACCCACAACTGCCCACCAATAGGGATGGGAGGTGATGTAGAGGAGGAAAATGCCTATTTGATAAGGCATTGTTTGTGGATTAAAAAAAAGTTTTCATAATAAAATAAATGCAATGCGATACCTCTCTACTGACAAAAAATAGATGCATGGAAAGTAGAAAAAATAGATATGACCAGTCTATAAAAGGCATACCTTCCAAAATGTTTGTGAAAATAATCCTGTTTGGGGCAATCCCTCCGATTATTTTGCCTTCAAGCCATTTCCAGTCCATGGAAAAGTTTCAGCAATTTAATATATTTTGTGAGTATCATCTGACACTCAAAGTATGAAACTTCGTTTTAGTAGGAAAAGGGTTAGTTTCAATTAAATGATTATAAATTTTTCTTACTTTTCTTATATCAAAAATAAACTTGCAAGTAAAAATGGACATGGGTTTGGTTCCGATAATTTTGAGGCAAAAGAAAATTTTTTAGCTAATTTCTAAGAAAACATATTTAAACAAAAAAAAGTTATAGCATCATAAAGGGGTTTCATTCAGAGTGCTCAATAAAAAAACGGTATGAGGATGTCGTCAATATCTTTATTTGCCGCTTAATTATTTGCAAGTTCATTTATGAATGCAAAACCAATATCGATGAATGACATCACTTGCATGTATTACGGAACAAATCGTTTGAAACCCAATTTTCGAATACTTTAAAAAATACCGTAATTTATTATATATACCGGGTGCGTGGTAATTCCGCGGACTTTTTTTTGCGCAATACAAAAGGTGTCCCAGACGTTTTTCTTGGGCAAGTAGCTTTATATTTCATAATATCATTTGAAACTATTACAATTTAAAGTTCATTTCTCGAAAATGGACCCTCAGCATCAATGCAGAGGTTGAGGCGCTTCCTGAAGTCAGAGCAGGACTTCCTGATGTAGGTCTCATCCATG
The DNA here is from genome assembly GCA_013387185.1 of Caligus rogercresseyi. Classification (NCBI taxonomy): domain Eukaryota; kingdom Metazoa; phylum Arthropoda; class Copepoda; order Siphonostomatoida; family Caligidae; genus Caligus; species Caligus rogercresseyi. The sequence goes on along the minus strand of CP045905.1, from coordinate 14,104,365 downwards.
GCAGCCCAGACATCATTGACAGTAGCTTTCAGGTCACTGATGTTGCTGTGGTAGACTCCACAAGCCTTGTTCTCAATGTGCTGCCAGATGGAGAAATCCAGGGGGTTCAGGTTCGGAGATGAGGGAGGCCACATTTCTTTGGACCAGAATCCCTTGGATCCCAGTTTGTTCTCGAAGTACTTCTGGATGGCCTTGCTTGTGTGGGCAGGGGCCCCATCTTGAGTCCAGATGTACCCATTATGCCCGTAGGTGGCCTCTAGCACAGAGAAGACATGCTTACAAGGGCCTTCTGGTACGTGGTGGCATTGACATACCCATCAAACCAAATTGGAGGAAAGGCCTTACCATCTGAGCCCACGAAGCCTAGCATCATAGCCTTTGGGGGTGCTTGGACCTTGGCACGAACCTGATCTCAGGGTCAGCACTCTTTGTGGAGGTGCTGATGTACCTGTCATTTCGCCTGTTGGTGTATTTGTCCACAGAAAATGTCTTCTCATCACTGAAGACAATAATTCGTCCCTTAAGATCATTCTTTATAAAATTCTTGATTTTTCGGCATCTATCCACCCTCTTTTCACGTTGAAGAGAGGTTAACATCTGCACCCTCGTCTTGGCCAAGCTTTTCAGACCCAAGTCCTCCTTCAAGAGCTCTCTCATGGTTTTTTCGGGCACCTCCATCTCCCTGGAGAGCCTCCTAATGGACGTTGATGGATCTTGTGCGATGAGTGCCTGGTTTCTTCAATTTTTGCTAAAGTTCGAGTTGTCTTTGGCCTTTCTGGTCGTTTTTGTCTTTGAAACTGGTATCTCCATTGTTCATCATGTCCCTGACCTTGTAAACAGTCTTCACGTTTATGGAAAACCTCATGGCGATGTCCTTGAGCTTGTCTCCAGCCTCAATTCTCTCTGCTATTTCTTACGGAAAGCCTCCATTTTTACCTTCGATCACCAAATGTGTTTGTTTTGGTCTGAAGTAACCTAGCAACAAACGGTAAAAAACGGAAAATATCTAAAATACACTCACGCACTTCTCTTAAATTATAATTTGTCCAATTGTCAAGTATTTTAAGAGTTATAGCCGTTCAAAATCACATCCGCGGAATTACCACGCACCCGTATATATATACAATATACATATATATATATATATGTCTGAAAACTCCTCATAAAATGCTGTTGTCAAAATTTAACCTCATCTACATATACTACCTGAGGTTCTACATAATATTTTTTTCAAATAATGTTCAGATGTTCAACATTTAACTATTTCTCAAAAACGCTCTCGTCAGCCTCAATACACTCTGCCACCAGTGTAAGACATGGAGGCAGAATGAAAATCCCCCACGCTCATGCTTTTCCATGCCGTATGATGGAGACCTTGAGGTTTCTTGTGAGCCTTGACACAGGCCTTTTCTTAAGCCCGCGTCCATACATGGTAGTCCAGCGGGGTTCAGATAGGGGGAAACGGAGGTCAAATGTCCTTCGACCAGAATCCAATGGATCCCAATCTCTCTCCAGGTACTTCTAAATGAAATATGGCAGTGGGCTCCATTTGCTGCTACACCCACTGGCCACACCCATGGAGCCTTTCTAGAGCAGGAAATCACTTTTTCCCAATATTTTCTTGTATTGGCCAAGTCAAGGTCTCTTTAATCCAAATTGGATTAAAGGGACCCTTGGACCTGAGAGCAGAAAATACCGAGCATCATGGCCTTGGTCGGGAAAAACTTGCTCTGAGGTCGACGTCCTCAGGTTTATTTTGCAAGTACCTGGTGCTGAGGCAGTTAGTATAGGCGTCGAGGAGGAAGTTAATCTCATCGGAGAAGACTAATCAGACATTCAATCGAGCATCTTGGGGCACCTCTCGAGCCATTTTCCCTCTGCAAGTTCCTCAGGTGTGCACTTCTTGATGACGCAGGATTGAGGTTCATGTCTTTGTGGATAAGCTCATAAATGCTGGTCTAAATAATGTTGGGCATTTTGGCAAATTGTTGACGCCGCCCTTTGAGTAGTCTTTGATCTTTTCTAACGATCTCAATCACTGCTTCAGTTAAAGTCGTCAGTCACCTTTACACCTATGTCGTTGTTGCCGGTCTCCTCGTACAGTTTTTGACGTTGTACACGGTGTTCTAATAAATTTTATCATTAAAAATGAGTTATTTATATTAAATTTCAAGTTTTTGAGTAACGTATTTGTATATAGGTAAATATGCTGTATGAAGAGTTTAGTATTTATGCCGTCTTACCGGGTTTATTTTTATTTGTAAGCAATTTCAAAGATATTTTTTGAGGTTCAATAAGTTATTCTGCGAAGTTATCAATATATTTGTCAATAAGGATAAAAAATAAAAATGTTATTTGTATTTTTGTAATCATACCATCTGTTATAAAAATCATAAGATTTTGACTTTTAATTGCATTCACTTTTTGTTCTTGTTTTTAACCGTTACTAAGTAAGTTAGAAATTTGAAAAAAACACTGATTCTTTTCATATATTTTTTTTTTACATTTTGTTGCTGTAATCAGTTTTGTTAATAAGATATTTTCCAAATTCTTTTAATATGTTGCTTCCCATGGGCTAATGCAGGTGTTTTAATCATTTGCTCTTTCCTCAAGTCGTGAAATAAGTCTGTATGTGAATGATCACTCATAGTGAGCAATGCCTGAGAGACTTCCTCTTCTAGACGTTCGAGTCCAAGAGACGTGTAGGAGGAGGCTTCATGAGTGGAGTCTCCGTAGTCATCCGAGACCCGGAGGAGGGAAGAGCAATGCCTGAGAGACTTCCTCTTCTAGACGTTCGAGTCCAAGAGACGTGTAGGAGGAGGCTTCATGAGTGGAGTCTCCGTAGTCATTCAAGACAGATCCGGAAGAGGGGATGGAGGGGGAGGGTAGATATTTGAAGACGAATGAGTAGGAATAGGTCATGAGGAACTTCCTCTTTTCACGATCCAGGTGCCCAAAGATTCCACTTCTATGTGTAAAGTCACTATTTCTCGATCCCGAGACTCTTCAGGATGGAAATAAGTTAATTATCTCTCTCTCTCTCTCTTTCTGCCTTTCTCTATCTGTGTGACTCTCTCTCTGTGTCTCTCTCTTATTCCATCTCTCTAACTCTCCTCTTTCTTTTTCTTTTTTTTCCTCTCCCATTCCCTTCCAAAAATAAAAATATATACCATGAGTCCCTAAAAATGGAGGCGGTGTACGAAAGTATACCCTAGCCAAAATAACAATAAATGCTATAAAAAACGGTTATCCATTATTTATTTTAATATTTTGAAATTTTTAAGAGTCCGATGTAAAATATTTAATTGAGATAGGGAACTTGATGGGAAATATTTGACCTCTTAAACTTTATAAATGCATTCATTATCCGTATATTTTTTTTAGTAAAAAATTGTCAATAAAGCAATACTAAATGAGAATACATGAGTGAACCATCATTGAACCAATCGTCCCCAAAGGTTTAAAGTAGGAATATTTCTATATAAATATACTGGGTTTGATTTGCCAATTATAACGCTAAGCTCATTTATATTAAAATGGATTAATTCCAACCATATTATCACATAAGTTATAATTAAATAGCAGAACACTCACCTATTTCTTTGATTTACATTAAATTATTCCTTGAAATTACACTGGCCAACAGCCAAAAAAAGGTCGGACTAATTTACCATAATTCATATAGAGTTTTATTCACTGATTCCAAATATGGTATTCATTTTTCAAAGTTAGTGATAAATTCAGAGCTAAATGGATTTCAATTTTTTTAGCATTTTTTAGATTCAGAGCCATTTTTGGCATACAAGGACTGAAGTATAGAAAAATAAAAAGCAATGATTTGATAGAGCTTAGATCAAAGTACTCATTTCAATTTTTACTTCGTCTCTGGCACATTTAAACTTTAAAATATATGTCATTTTGTACGAAAAATGAAGGGTTTTTCTTAGAGACTCACTGATCCTCACTGTTCCTCACTCAAAGGTCTTACATGATTAAAAATTCATATGTATATGAAGAAAAAATATCAAGCTTTAATTTGATATGCTTAATGTTCTATAAAATGCCTTATTTTAATCAAAATTAGCAAATGAATATTTTTTAAATCCTCTCCATTTTGCCCTTTTTTAGAGAAATTCATAACTCACCCAGTGAGATAGAAACAGAGAGAAACTGACGTCACAATGTATGTAAACAATAAAGAGTAATTTTCCTTCTTTCATTGGAATTTGAGTGTTTTTTCCCGGAAATCTTCTGAGGATCCAGGATTCCTAATGAGTGGCCTGCCGGCTGTGCCGTCGAACACAACATTTGTGAGAAGAATTCATCGTGACACAGCCTCGGATCAAGCATGGAGCAAAGAGTGGAAGCTTAGGAGGACATGACTCCCCAGAGGGTGCTTAGCCTATTCTCTTTGCATCAAAGAGGATGATGAGTCGGAGACAGACAGACCCTCAAGGACATTACCCCCCTCCTCCTCTCTCTTCCTTAAGGCTGGTTGGCTGGCTCATTCCGTCTGCTCAAAGAAGATGACGTGTCGGGCACCCCGGAGGGAGGGAGGAATGGACTCCCGTGAGAGAGAGAGAGAGAGAGTCATTGCCTTTGTCCTGTCTACCTACTAGCCTATTCTATCGGGGAGTCTCCTTTTCAAGTGAGACACAGAGAGAGAGAGATAATTAACTTATTATCATCCTGAAGAGTCTCGGGATCGAGAAATAGTGACTTTACACATAGAAGTGGAATCTTTGGGCACCTGGATCGTGAAAAGAGGAAGTTCCTCATGACCTATTCCTACTCATTCGTCTTCAAATATCTACCCTCCCTCCATCCCCCTCTTCCGGATCTGTCTCGGATGACTACAGAGACTCCACTCATGAAGCCTCCTCCTACACGTCTCTTGGACTCGAACGTCTAGAAGAGGAAGTCTCTCAGGCATTGCTCTTCCTCCCTCCGGGTCTCGGATGACTACGGAGACTCCACTCATGAAGCCTCCTCCTACAGGTCTCTTGGATTCGTAATTCTAGAAGAGGAAGTCTCTCAGGCATTGCTCTTCCTCCCTCCGGGTCTCGGATGACTACGGAGACTCCACTCATGAAGCCTCCTCCTACACGTCTCTTGGATTCGTACGTCTAGAAGAGGAAGTCTCTCAGGCATTGCTCTTCCTCCCTCCGGGTCTCGGATGACTACGGAGACTCCACTCATGAAGCCTCCTCCTACACGTCTCTTGGACTCGTACGTCTAGAAGAGGAAGTCTCTCAGGCATTGCTCTTCCTCCCTCCGAGTCTCAGTTGACTACGGAGACTCCACTCATGAAGCCTCCTCCTACACGTCTCTTGGATTCGTACGTCTAGAAGAGGAAGTCTTTCAGGCATTGCTCTTCCTCCCTCCGGGTCTCGGATGACTACGGAGACTCCACTCATGAAGCCTCCTCCTACACGTCTCTTGGACTCGAACGTTTAGAAGAGGAAGTCTCTCAGGCATTGCTCTTCCTCAACAAGCAAATGAAGGAGTCCTCCTCACCCTTCGAGTCTCATCTCTAAAGGCTTGCAATTTGGAAATCAATGTCCATGATATAATATTCTCCGGATCAACCCACCATATTAGTCTCGGAGTCGAAAACAATGGACTTCATGCATGGAAAGGGAAATTTTGGACCTCTTGATTTAAAAAGGATGGATACTTCAAGGCTTCTTGCTTCCCCTTTTAATTTGCCTTCCTAGATTGGAGCCATAATTTTGACAAATTCGATCATCTTAGAATTTGGTGACTTATTACCATTCTTTACGTCGCGTTTCGACCATAGAATCTTCAATTACACCAAGCTTTTCACATTTGAATCCATGAGAGTGAAATAAATTCCTTATATTATTTCAAAGATTCTACAAATAATTTCAACGGAGTCTCTTTCCACTTGGGATATTTATTTTATCCTTATTTTATATTTACCGCATATATTCGTACAGATACTCTGATTGATACACCCGAAATATACACTTGATCACTCATTTGACATCTATTTTTATACTTATATCTATACTTTTAATATTTGTTATTATTAGTGCAAAACTCAGTGCCTTGCTTTTTCATGTATTTTTTTTTGTTAAATATCGAGTCACTGTGTGCTGCGTTGAAGAGGTTTATTCAGGGAAATGAGAGTAATAAACACTAAAAGGAAATTTTTCCCTTTTACTTCGCGTAATTAACTTGGAAACGGAAGTGGCCAGAGTCAGATTTGTGTTTAAAAAATTATTACAGAGCAGTATCTTGTCTAAGGACTCCATTCTAGTTCCTATAAGTGATGTAAGACAAATTATGTTTTATATAAAAATCAAAACGTTTAATAATATAATTAAGTAGGTAATTAATACTTTTCTGCAATTCCTAGGCTAGACAAGATTAGGTAGGACCTTAAGTGATAAATTAGCATCAAGTATACTCATGATAAGGTCAATGATAACTATTTTCATTTCAGATTTTTATTAATGGGCTATATTTTATTTGTAAATTTTAACTATAGTAGTAATAAGCATTTCTTTCTTTAGGGGGCAGAAATACAGATTATATCATAAAATATATTAACGAACACCTTACCTTCACTTAAGAATTGTGAAGATCAATACTCTGTTGTGTATTCTTTTAGAATAATTCTTTATATTTATATTACAAAATACTTTTACCATAATTACAAGAAATACGAGCTGATATCGTTAGAAAAATCAACAAAAGTTGTGAAGGTGTTTTTATTTCAATACAAGAATATAAAACCTATAAATGTGAAATAAGTCAGATCACCCTTGAATTATGAAATATGTAAATATAAAGTGGTCGTTTGGGGTTCTTCCTTCAAACACGACGAAAACGGAAAAATATGTTTCACTTTATATAAATGTCAAAGAAGAGGAAAATCTTATAAAATAAAAAAAAGAGTCTGTTCAGAGGGCTTCATTACAAAATATAAGGTCCCAAGGTAGAAGTGTATAGTATCCATTGAAGAATAATGATGTTCCTTATAAATACATGAACCATGAAGCAATCTACATATTTGCAAGAGAAAGGGGTGAAGCCATAATGGAGTCCTCCTTCAAGATCCACGGTTCCAAAGGAGACGAATATGCTGGGTTCATCAGGAGAATAACCATTGATTTCCAAATTATGAGACTCGGAGGGTGAGGAGGACTCCTTCATTTGTTTGTTGAGGAAGAGCAATGCCTGAGAGACTTCCTCTTCTAGAATTACGAATCCAAGAGACGTGTAGGAGGAGGCTTCATGAGTGGAGTCTCCGTAGTCATCCGAGACCCGGAGGGAGGAAGAGCAATGCCTGAGAGACTTCCTCTTCTAGACGTTCGAGTCCAAGAGACGTGTAGGAGGAGGCTTCATGAGTGGAGTCTCTGTAGTCATCCGAGACAGATCCGGAAGAGGGGGATGGAGGGAGGGTAGATATTTGAAGACGAATGAGTAGGAATAGGTCATGAGGAACTTCCTCTTTTCACGATCCAGGTGCCCAAAGATTCCACTTCTATGTGTAAAGTCACTATTTCTCGATCCCGAGACTCTTCAGGATGATAATAAGTTAATTATCTCTCTCTCTCTGTGTCTCACTTGAAAAGGAGACTCCCCGATAGAATAGGCTAGTAGGTAGACAGGACAAAGGCAATGACTCTCTCTCTCTCTCTCTCTCACGGGAGTCCATTCCTCCCTCCCTCCGGGGTGCCCGACACGTCATCTTCTTTGAGCAGACGGAATGAGCCAGCCAACCAGCCTTAAGGAAGAGAGAGGAGGAGGGGGGTAATGTCCTTGAGGGTCTGTCTGTCTCCGACTCATCATCCTCTTTGATGCAAAGAGAATAGGCTAAGCACCCTCTGGGGAGTCATGTCCTCCTAAGCTTCCACTCCTTGCTCCATGCTTGATCCGAGGCTGTGTCACGATGAATTCTTCTCACAAATGTTGTCTACGACGGCACAGCCGGCAGGCCACTCATTAGGAATCCTGGATCCTCGGAAGATTTCCGGGAAAAAACACTCAAATTCCAATGAAAGAAGGAAAATTACTCTTTATTGTTTACATACGTTGTGACGTCAGTTTCTCTCTCTCTGTTTCTATCTCACTGGGTGAGTTATGAATTTCTCTAAAAAAGGGCAAAATAGAGAGGATTTAAAAAATATTCATTTGCTAATTTTGATTAAAATAAGGCATTTTATGGAATATTAAGCATATCAAATTAAAGCTTGATATTTTTTCTTCATATTCATATCAATTTTTAATGATGTAAGACCTTTGAGTGAGGAGCAGTGAGGAACAGTGAGTCTCTAAGAAAAACCCTTCATTTTTCGTACAAAATGACATATATTTTAAAGTTTAAATGTGCCAGAGACGAAGTAAAAATTGAAATGAGTACTTTGATCTAAGCTCTATCAAATCATTGCTTTTTATTTTTCTATACTTCAGTCCTTGTATGCCAAAAATGGCTCTGAATCTAATAAATGCTAAAAAAATTGAAATCCATTTAGCTCTGAATTTATCACTAACTTTGAAAAATGAATACCATATTTGGAATCAGTGAATAAAACTCTATATGAATTATGGTAAATTAGTCCGACCTTTTTTTTTTGTTGATTTTTGTTGGCCTGTGTAT
>CP045905.1:14074662-14095636 GCA_013387185.1 Caligus rogercresseyi | reverse complement strand
TGACTAATAAATAGTATGACTTCAATGGATATTTTTAGGATGGCTCTCTCCTCACTCATTATTCACCAAACACACCTACTATGTAGACATTATGATTGGATTGTAAATCTGTTAAGCGTGTTCATTAGGTGGGGATCGGCGGAGGTTTGCACTCTCTGAGGGTATCATATGGCCTCTATTTTCTTATTGTAATGGGGCATTTTCCTTACACATGACGGTTCATTTTGGTACTAACTGTTAACCGAAAGGAAATGAAGCACCTTTGAGAACAAGACATTTAAAATCCTTCAAATGGTCACAATTATGAAGCGCAATGAATATATCCAACTTTTGGTAATTTTTTACAAACAAAATGGCTTATGAAGAAAAAATAAATAATGTTTTACCATTATTGTTTTTGATTTTTTTTTACAGACAGTTTCATATTTGATAATTCACTTTGATCTAAGCTCTCAACAAGTTTAGAGCCTGATCTTCATAAATACATATGTGGTTTTTCTGTCTTTATTTAACCTATATTTAGATCAGACTTGTTGATGTTCGCAAAAATTGTCGTTCGTTTGTCGTTCACCAACAGTTATCATTCGTCGTTCATTGTTAATTTTAAATTGAATCGTTCGTTTGGTCGTTCGTGCCTTCTGAAAGGACTTTTTTCCCATGAAAAGGAAAATATTTTTTTTGGCGCAAAAACGAACGGACGAACAATAGGATTTTTTGTTGTCGTTCATTGTTCGTGAACGACGCACGATTACAAAGGAACGACAAATCAACAATTCTTATTATATACCGATTATATATATATATTGTAAAGTAATTGTTTCCCTAACGCGCGTGCGAGTATAATTACTGCGCACTAACTGAGGGAACAAACATATAATATTACTTTCAAGTCATAACTAATATGTAATATCCTACTTACATATTACGTTCGTGAAAAGAAAATTTCGACAGGCATTTTTGATGAAAATTATTAACTGGATGTATGTGACGTCACCCAATCGACATAATCCTGCTAATTGATAAAATTAAAAAGCACGTTAATATTGATATTTAAGACAGGGTATTCCATGATACTCTAACACACAGAACAACTTTTTCGCTATTTTGGAGGATTTTATTGTAAATGAAAATTCCTCAAAGCCCTTGGGCCCCCCATGTCGATTGAGGCTTTTAAGATTGAAACCCACCGCCAATCCTAATTAGGAATGAGAGGACCCTCATTTAGAATATTATACACCCCAAGCCCTGGGGTCCCGCCTGCTGATATAGCTTTTATTTAGTGTTGACCCCACCGCAACTCTGGTTAGGTATAAAAGGAGTCCTTACTTTCAATATCATACACCCCAACCCTCGGGTCCCGCCTTTTGATATAGGCTTTTATTTAGGTTGAAATCCACGCCAACTCTGGCTAGTATAAAAGTCCTACTTTCAATATCTACACCCAAGCCCTCGGCCCCGCCTGCTGATATAGGCTTTTATTTAGGGTTGAAACACACTGCCAATCCCAATTACAAATGAGAAGAACCCTAATTATAATATTATACACCCCAAGCCCTCAGGTTCCGCCTGACGATATAGGCTTTATTTAGTGTTGAAACCTAGCTCCAAACCCTATTATAGACTTCTATTTTTCATTGAAATTCAGCCCAAGTCCTCGTGTCCTCCTGTCGATTTAGTCTATTTTTGCAGTTTGGCAAAACACCTTCTCCTTCCATTATACCTCAAGATCAGTGGAAGGTCAACGACATATCCTCAGCTGATCCATTTCATAAGGTTCTTTATCATTTTCATAAAATTGCTTCCATCCACAAGAAAAAATAAATAAAACAAATTCATAAAGAACAGAAACAGTGATTCAGAAGCCCCCAGTTGCCAACTCAGAAAGCTTTTCATCAAATTTCACCCCCACCATAACAACGTTTGGAGATCGTTAGACATGACCTTTATCATTATCTTTCATTCAAACCATTAACTGATGTCCTCAAACTGAAAAAGGTAGTTTAGGGCCAGTAGATTCTGCAGTAACTATCCAATATTGTTGATATATCATTTGACTAAGGAGAAGTTCTTTAGGCCTCCTCAAAAACACTTGAAACTACGAAGAACTGTGGACAAATTAGAATCCTCGAAATATTTGCGAAACATGATAGAATTATTTTACTGCATGATCTTTCGTTGCCATTATTAATGGAATGACAAGAATATCCTGTCTTTCGGTGGAAGGGGCATTTCCAGAGCAACTTTTATATATGCTTCAAAGATCTGCTTTCTCACAATATAGGCCAATAACTGTACCAATATCAAAACAATCCATTCTATTCCCTTAATAATGGGGTACGGTTACTTCGATCTCCTACCTGAGCTAAAACAAGAGAAACCACACTTCACACACGGCCATCGTGCTAACATTCTCACAAAACCTCTCTATTAATTTACTTATTATAGAGAAGAAGAAAAAAAAGTATTTGTCATCCAGAGTGCTCCTGCCTTGTTCTTATTATTGTTATTATTACATTGATTCATCATTGCATGGGATCAAATTTCTCGAATGGGAGTGGACGGGTGGCATATTCCAGTCATTATATTTGCCCCGTCTCGTCTCATCCTCCTCCTCATGATCGGAGGAGGAGTCGAGACGTTTGGGAGCTCCTTCATCAATGTGGTCGCTCCTAGCACTGACCTCGGCTCATGAATATGTTCAACACTCTGGATAACGAGTACTTTTTTTCCTTCTTCTTCTATATAATTAAATTAATAGAGAGGTTTTTGTGAGGAATGTTATGCACGATGGCCATGTTGAAGTGTGTTTTCTCTTTGTTTCTAGCTCAGTTAGAGATCGAAGTAACTGTACCCAAATAATGTATCAAAGAGGGAATTTGACTATTTTAAGTACTTTGTATTCGCATTTTAAAATTACATTTATGATGGGACCCACTATATGTGTTGGGTCGTTTTAGTTCAGTATCAGTCAATAATAAGATCGATTTAAATCTGGCATATATAAAATAAACCCTCAGAACAAGTATGTCATAAGACTCACGAAGGCCCTTCAGATTTTGGTTATACAGTTTGGCACATACGATCCAGCCCAACACATCACAAACCCTCCCCCCCCCCCCCCCTCATCTCTGTATCTCAACATTTTTGTAATAGTTAAAAAAACTTATTTTATCTTCTCCTCAAGTAGAGACAAATGACTTGTGAGAACTACCAATATTTTTTTTCCACATGATAAGAGATGGGCATAGAGATATAAAGATATAGAGAGCTGATTCCCTTCAATAACAAAGAAACATCGTTCAGCTGTATTCTGTGTGTTTAATATAAACAAAGTAATTTGGACTACGTTATCGTAAGCTTATCATAGAGATATATTCTTCGCTATGACAGCTTACGATGAGTATACAAATACTTTGTTGTTATAATTGGACACAAAACTACAGATGGAGGGAATAAGCTCTCTAATATCTTTTAGCTGTATTGACATGGGCTGATGAAATGAAAACAAACTTCTTAAAATATTACGAGATTTATAGCTACCTAGGTTGGCAATATCGTTTGCACCCAAAAGAATAGCCTAAATCGATGGCGCCTGCGGCTCAAGACCTACTTTCTCTTTGTTTGGGTCCCTCATATACACAAACAAAGTTTGCGTTTGGGTTGTGAGACCTAAAAGAATTCCCTCCCTTAGAATTTGAGAGACTGAGGGCTTTGGATTAATTGAGAGTGATAAATACGGATATTTTATCCCCAGTCATGCTTAGTAAAAATTTGCAAATATTAATGGTTCCCTCTCAATCCTAATAAAGGTTGCGGTAGGTTTCGACACCCAAAAATAGACGAAATCGACAGGTGGGCATGAGGACTTGGGCCTGATTAAATGAAACTGGGTCCCTACTAGGGTTTGGAGGTCGGTTTCAACACTAAATAATAGCTTATATCGTCAAGCGGAACCCGAAGGCTGGGGTGTATTATATTGTAAATTAGGGTTCCTCTCATTTGTAAAGTTTAGGTTTGGCGGTGGGGTTCAACTCCTAATAAAAGCTTATATCATTAGGCGGAACCCTAGGGCTTGGGGTTTATGAGATTCAAGAAGGACTCCTTTTATACCTAGCCAGAGTGGTGGTGGGTTTCAACCCTAAATAAATCCTATATCAACCAGGCTAGATCCGCGGGGCTTGGGTGTATGATATTGAATGTGTAAGGGACTCCTTTTATACCTACCAGAGTTGGTGGTGGTTTCCACCCTAAATAAAAGCCTATATCATGGGCTTGGGTGTAAAATATTGTAAATTAGGGTTCTCAATCATTATTATTTGGTTGGGGCGGTGATTTCAAACCTAAAATCCTCAATCGACATACGGTAGGGGGGGGGGATAAATGGCCTAAAAATGAAAAAATGGAAATGATTACGCCCACTTCAGTGATGGTGCATTGGGTCATTTGAGAGATATTTGTATTGGAAGTTGGTACCTATCATGAAATAACCCCCCCCACCCCACTCAAAAAACTAAATCGGACATGATTTTTGCCCCTTTTTTTCTCCCCTTTATCATTAAAAAATAAATAATATCTTAAGAGAACACTTTGGTTCACCTGTCAGATGCTGCAATGTTCTAATGTGATAATGTACATTTACATAATGAATCAATGCTCATCTGATGAAGTATTTGACCAGGATACAGTGCCAAGTACTAGAAGCATTAGGGCAGCTCTACAGCAAATTGAGGCCCAAAGTCTGTGTCTAGTTGTGGAAAAGCTTGAGGAGGAGAAGGAGAAAGGTAAAATGATCACACATGCATCGGACAGCACCACAAAGAAAGGGTAGGCCAGTTCATGGTACAAGGGCTGCATGTGGGTCAAGATAGCCCATTTCCTCTGCCTATCTTATCAATTCACAGAGAGACCACTGAGGACATAGCAATGCAAGTGGATATGGGGTTCGAAATACTGGCGTCGGTCAGAGGAGTCAGTGTGGAGGATGTTTATAAACTTGTAGATGCACATATGACTGACAGCACAGAGCACAACAAAGGCTTTTCAAAACTGTTGGCAGAGATGTACAACCTGGAAACACCAGCAGGGCAGATCTTTTGTGGCACCCACACTACACTGGGCTTCAGCAGTGCCATGAATAAAGTGATGCGGTTGGTGGAGGCCGATATGAAGATGGAGCAAGTGCTACAGAGTTTCATGGTGGACCTGGATGTAGACAGCAAGAATGCCAGTGTGGCTGGACAGGCACTGGACATGTGCCTCAAGTTGGTGGCTCCTGAGTATTCCCACAAACCCTGGAACCGCTACAGGGAATTCCTGCTCTTCCTTGAGCAAAGGCAGGTATCCAGTGTGCTGTTTTCCTACAAAGACAGCAGGTTTGGATGTCTCTCCAGGGCAGCAGCAGTCCTAATATACCACTTTAACCATCTGACAGAGTTCCTGAGCCAGAACCCTCACATAAACAACCGCCTGGCCTGCCTCGTCAGAGAAGTGATGGAGCTTCCCTATCTCAAAGTGGTCCTTGTGGCGTTCGCCTGCCTGGGTGTACACTTGGTGGAGCCCTTCTATGCCAGAACCATAGAGAAAGATGCTACCCATACTCAGCTCAGGGAGTTCTACAAAGGACTGCATACAGGCTTGGGCAGCCAATCAGCGACAACTACACAACGTTCACAACACCTGAGTATCCTGTAGTGTCTGACAAGCTTTTCAGTAGCGTAAAGAAGACTTACACGGAAGAGGTCCTGAACTCAGTGTCAGACGTGGCTGCCGAACACTTGGATGAAGTGAAGAAGCTGACAGATCTCATGCTACCCCATCTGAAGACTGTCCTGGCCAGGCAGAGGAGGGACTATGGGATAGATGAGGAGACCTTCCCAATGGACTACCCTGTCAGTGAACAGGCTAGTAACATTGATGACACCCCTGTGCACAACATTGGAATGGAGAGACAATGTGGCAAAGTGGATTACAGACTGAAGAAGCTAGGCACACTGAATGCAGTGAGTAGGTCAATCATTTTACAAAAGAGCCAGGAGCTGAGGAATGGACAGGTTCCATCCTTCAGAGGATTCAAGGCAGCAGCCCAGGCGAAAAGAGAGGTCGAGCTCAACTGGACTGAACGCATGAAGGAAAAATTTGAGAGAGGGGCAGAAGAAAAACAGGAAATGGCGCAAAGAAAGGAGAGGAGGAGATTAAACATGCTGGACACACTGAAATCCTTTGGTGGTCCCTTCACTGACAGTGGAGAAGTTGAAAAGTTCCTTGTGGATGAAAGTCTGAACAACAATGCAAAGCAGCAGAGAATGAAGGTTGAGGTTCAGTTTGCCAGAGAAAGCACCACACTTCTGCCTAAAGTCGATCCTATCTTCAGAATCCAGGTGACACTGCCCAGTGGGAAGAGGAGGATGAAAACAGCACAGGAGTTGGAGATGCTCTCATGGCGTACCTAGGCAAGAGGAGTGACCGAACCACACTGGAATATGCAAAATTCCAAGAAAGTCTTGAAAGGCTAAGAGAAATATAAGATGCTACTTAAAACTGTTCAAGTTCAAAGTTCAAGTTCTTTCCATGTCTATGTGATGATTAAACTGTTTTTGTATTTGAAATAAAAAAAATGCAAATGAGTTCAGTGTTTTAGTCTTGGCAAACTGAGGGCTGAACAGCTTTGAGGTGTAACAGTAGTTCTATTATTAGTGTTTGTTAAAAATATCAAATGGGTTTGAAAGCATTGTTTCAACACTATATAGGCAAACAGTAAGAATAGCATATGCATTCCAGGCGAAATTTGCAGAAAAAGGCCATTTTTTGGTTCTTTTTTTCATTTTCAAGGGTGGGGGGTTATTTTCAAGATACAGAGTTAATTTTGGTGTCAAAGTTCTTGTATTTAGTAGTGTTAATCATATCCCAAATGGGCGTTGTGAAATTTGAACTTGATGATTATCCCCCCCCCTAATACGGGGCCCGAGGGCTTGGGTTGGATAATTAAACCTATGCCTCTCATAATGTCAGAAGGTTATATAGTCTTTGAATTCATCAACTTTATCATGTTAGAGCCATGTGCTCACTTTATAATATTGCAATAACATATATAGGACTATTATAAAAATGCAAAATAGGTTTGGTGAGGATTTTACAAATCCTGTTTGAATTGCCTTTACTTATTATTTCGGAATGCTCAAAAAAGTAGTATATTACTCAAAGTAGTATATTACTTTGCAGAAGTAATAAATAATATTTAAAAAAATTACTACGCAGTAAAAAGTAGTATATTACATACTACTTTCAAAGTAATATTCGACCAACACTGTACACTGTATATACTATATATGTATATATATATATATATATATATATATATATTATATATATATATATATATATGTATATATATATATATATATATATATATATATCTATATATATATATATATATATATATATATATATATATATACATACATATACAGAGTGGCTAGGCAAAAATGTCCGGTTTGATATTTTGATTTTGTGAACTTAATTAACTTTTAATTGGTTGCTTCTATGGAACTGAAATTTATTTGGCTTTAAGTAGTATATAAAAGGATCTAAATTATTCAATATGGCCTCCATTGGCCTTCACGACGGCTTTGAGGCGGGGCCGGAAGCGTTTGCAGGCATTTATAATGTGCTTCTCAGGGTAGTTGTCCCACTCCTTGATGATGGTGGCCTTCAGAGAGTCAAGATTGAGGTGAGGGGTCCGGTTGGTCTTGCTCTCAATTGCGCCCCACCAGAAAAAATCCAGCGGATTTAGATCCGGGATGACGGTGGCCAGAAGTTCTTCGGCCAGAAATGGGGCATATTGTCCTTGCAGAACTTTTGGTTCTTAGCCGCCATATGAGATGGTGCACCATCCTGCTGCCACACATAGTTTCCGGTGGGGTAGTTTTTTTAAACCATGGCAGAACAGTATACCTCAGGACTTTGTAGTAGGCCTCGGTGTCGATCTTCTCGTCCGCCGAAAGAAGAATGGAGGCATCTTCTTTCCGTCGGACCTGAATACACCAAGGACCATCACTTGCTGGGATTCTTGGTCCTGAAGACTCCTTGGACATCCTCACGTTGCTTAGCAAGCCATCGATCATTTCTGCGATTGTAAACTTGGTCCACCGTGAAGATCTTTTCGTCTGAAAATATTTTGATGAGACACGGCTTCTTTTTCAACCAATTTAGGATGATCTTGCACCTATCGAGCCTCTTCTCCATCGCTGCTGCTGTCAATAGCTGTCTGTGGGTCCGAACGAATGATTGCAAGCCCAAATCTTCCTTGGCAGCCAGCTGGATTGTGCGCCTGGACACGTTGAACTCTTTTGAGAGACGGTTTAGGCTGATGGTGGGGTCCGATTCAACTTTGGCCTTAACTTCATTGAGAAAGTCGTCTGTCCGCTTTTTGTTATGGCCACCAGATCCAGGAGCTCTGTTGAAGCCTTTACCATCATTTTTGGCTTGCTGGATACGACGGACAGTACGGATATCAACGCCAACGATCCGGGCAATATCGACTTGATTTATTTGCGCGTCAAGCAAATCGTGAATCCGTTGTCTTTTCGCTTGCTGAACACTCATTTCTGGTCTGAGAGATATTTTTTATAGTTATAAATTGTAGCTATTTGTTTCAAAAGCGTAGCTGATTTACTTGTTTTGAATTTTTACGTACGCTCTGCGCACAAGAAACAAACTTATCAACCGGACATTTTTGCCTAGCCACTCTGTATATATATTAGGGGGTATTATAGAAACCTAATATTAAGATATCAAAATTTATCCCCCCGCGAAAGTTGCGTCATAAGAAACTAAATGATCGTAGAAAAATGGATTTTGGTTTGACCCCCCCCCTTACCCCCCCCCCCAAATTGCGTTCAAAGGATTCGTTATGAAGCAAAACTGTTTTGTTATTACTTATTTTGAAAAAAAACAAGTTTTACAAAATTTAGCTATGATCAATTTATGACTTTATTATTTTTTGCAAATTTTCGTCAAATAATATTTAGTGCCAATAAATGAAAAAAGTGCTGACGCACCAACCATTTTTTAAATAACGACTCCTACTAGGGTACTTTTATAGTTTCAAGAAAGAAAAAGAAAAAGTGGGTACTCATGTTGATGGTTTTAAGTAATTTTTTAAATACGTTTGCTTTTAACATCTTAATTTTCATACAGTAACTCCCTCACATGGTTGAGAATATAAATCTATGACGTTGATTATATCCATAAACTTTTGCAGATAATAATATAATGACGAAAAAAATATTTTTAGAACTCCACCATGAATACATTGATCACGTATTACTAAAAAGTGGCGGAAGATCAAGCGAAATAACTACTTTCAGTAGTCGAAGAGCATTAATGACTTGACACTTTGGTCACTGTTGTGTGTTACAGATGCAACACCAATGTCAGAATATGTTAAGGAGTTTTAAAAAGACTCGAGTTATGTCTTAAAAGACCACTTCAGTGGATTATTTGTCTTCTACACATGAATGAGTTACCTTTTAAAGAAGTTGTTAAACATTTAGATGGCGCACAAAAAGGACCTCGGTACCATAGGAAAATTAATGAATACAGACTTTACCAAAAAATCAATAAAAAGTTTTAAATACTTGTAGGAAAAGTAAAATACTTAAATCAAAGTTTACTGTATTCTTTAAGCTCAGATAAAAATATATATACGAAATTCCATTAGAAATACAAACAGGAAAATTTTCGAATTCAAGCTTTTGCTACAGGTCTCCAGGAGCATTACATGAGGCAAAATGTCTTACCAAAGCCAACAGAATTTTAAGAACCTATATTTCACAAAAAAGTCCATGTGAGTCTCACATAAAACTTGTAAAAAATTACTAAATTTTTACGCTCCTATATGGTTTCAAACCAAGTTAAATCTTCTTAAGCAAACGTATTTAAAAAATAACTTAAAAACATCAACATGAGTACCCTCTTTTTCTTTTTCCTTCTTGAAACTATAAAAGAACTCTAGTAGGAGCCGTAATTTAAAAAATGGTTGGTGCGTCAGCACTTTTGTTCATTTATTGGCACTAAATATTATTTGACGAAAATTTGCAAAAAATAACAAAGTCATAAATTGATCATAGCTAAACTTTGTAAAACTTATTTTTTTCAAAATAAGTAATAACAAAAAGTTTTGCTTCATAACGAAACCTTTGAACGCAATTTGGGGGGGGGGGGGGGTCAAATCAAAATTCATTTTTCTACGATCATTTAGTTTCTTATGACGCAACTTTTGCGGGGGGATAAATTTTGATATCTTAATATTAGGTTTCTAATATTGAGTTTGAGTCATTGCCTTACCTATGTATAATGAACACACGTTCTTAGAATCGTCCTGGAAAATATTTATTTTCATAAGGTTACAAGTGTTCTCTGACCTTTTTAATCACTTAAATAGTGTTGTGAGAATCCCTGGGCACCTTTCCTGGATCTGGACTACTCTTCAACCGGTGGATCCCCGCTTTTCGACGATCGGAAATCGTTGTTGGATACAGCTAAGATAGTCTTTTGTTATCATTCACCTTCAAGAGGAATTATTTCATCATAAATATCAACGGAACTTAAGTATTGCAAATATCGCCCAACCTTTCTCATAAGTAAGGTGTTGAATAGTACTTAAGGAAACATAATATCATGGAGGATAATTCATGTAATTCTAACTGGGATCCAGGACTACTGGACAAAAAGTCATCCATGAAATGGGAGACTGTTGCCTATGTACAATAAAAGGGCAAGAAAATTAGACCCCAGAAAGAGGCTACCCATGAGCCTCAAGTTAAAAATAATGCAGTGCAGGTGAAGCCTACCCAAACCAAAGAAGATCCTCGTGATAAAAGCGACGAAGAGAGGGTCACTCGAATGAAACTCCTCCATCCAAAAGACCTCAAGGTCCTCAAAAACCAAAAAGGAAGTTCCTCTATGCAAGTATTGCGAAAGAGGCTAATGAAATAGTCATTGTTCGGAAGAACGGTGACCACATTTCTTTTGTTGAGTGGGAGAAACTCATTCAAATTCTTGACACGGATTACGTGACTCGTGTATCAGCTCAAAATGGTGAATTTATCCCGACATACGAGGGACGTAAATACACGACCAAAAGGGCCGTACTCTATGTAAATGAAGAGGCTTCGAGTCTCTACGTAAGAAATACTATTAAAAATATACACCTTTGTTGTCTACCTCATGGGCAGAGGCGGAGAGAATGAGGGAGGAGAGAAATGAAAAAAAAGAAACTCACTGGATTCATTCGAGGAGTAACAGGAAACATTGGGGATGAAATTCTAAGCAAATTATTTCTCATCAGTGCAATATCCTTGGAATTAAAGGGCAAATAGAAGTTGTGAGGTCAGACCTCACTAAACTAGGTAAAGTGCTGCACATTTGCCTAGACAAACAGTCATACGAAGGCCTTCAATCTGTAGACTTTAACCTCAGGATAGCTTCTGCAGGAAAGGTGCATTTCCAAGATCCTAGAAACGCACCGATTTTGGAGCAAGAGGAACAAACTGAGGACGAAGATTCTGTGGAAGACACGAATCCAAAATCAAATGACAATGAAGAATCTAAAGATAGCACTAAGGTTACCATGAGCGCTGTAGGTGGAGAAACTAATGAGGCTACAAGTTCTGATAAAACTTCTGATCCAAAAATAAAAGAAATTAATATCACTGAAGGTGAGAAAACTCATTTGACTGAGCCCGGCAAACCTTCAACAACTAAACACACAAAAAAACAAAGTAAAATTGACAGGTTTTTTACTGATACAGCCAATATCCTGTACCCCCCAAAACCACCAAAGAAATAAATATGATCAGTTGTGCCTATATAAATACACAGCACTGCAAAGCAGCAAACTCAGAGCTTAAACTAAGAACATCTGAAATTGCCTTAATAACAGAGCCATACCTTTTTAACGGCTCGACAAAAAGCCTTTCTCTGAGAGGATATACAATCCATAGCCAACTTGGGTCAAAACCAAGGGCCTGCATTCGAACAGCAAATCATTTGAATGCATGGTTTATCCTGAATTCTCTAACAGAGATATTTGTACCACATGTATCAAGATTGAGGAATCTCTAACATATATATGTGTGGCTTACCTTGATCAATTGTTACCTGTTGAAAATGAAACTTTGTTGAGACTCATAAGGCATTGTGATCTTAAGCAAAAACCACTTCTCATAGCCATGGACTCCAATTCACATAACTGTCTGTGGGGAAGTAAACATATCGACACAAGAGGAGAGGCTCTAGAGAACATATTTGATGAAAATAATCTGACAGTCATGAATGAAGGTAATGAGCCAACCTTTCTTACACAACGGGCTTCTTCAGTCATTGACATTACAATCATGAATCAGCATGCCTTTAAAAATTTGGACATCAAAGGATGGCATGTAGATCTTCGACCATCAATGTCTGATCATAGGTATATAAATTTCAAATTCGGAAAATACAAACCTATCTCCGAAAAGTCAAGAAATTTCAGAAAAGTCAATTGGGATATATTTAGATCTCAAACCGAAAATGTGTCACTGCCTAAAGTAATTCCCAATTCTATCGCCATAGATAAATGTGCAGAATCATTATATGATACAATAATGAAGGCACTCGACATTGCTTGTCCTTTAAGGAAAACAACAGCAACTAAGTCCGTGCCATGGTGGACAAAACATCTTGCAAGCCTTAGATATAAACTCAATAAACTCGAGCCTAAGCGTCACTACAGCACACATAGAGAGGAGTACTTAAAAACGAAAAACGAATATCGTACAGCACTCAGAAAAGAGAAGAAAGAGGCATGGAGGCATTTTTGCAGTAAAGCTGCAAATGCTAAAGATATTGCAAAACTGATTAAAATACAAAAACCAATGGAAGTCATCTTGATTGGTGTAAGGGCCATTCAGATATCTCAGGCAACGAATTTGCGGACTACCTTGCAAAGAAAGGAACGCAAAGTAAAAATCGCTTATGTGTTGGAGCACCACCAAGCTACATAAAGAAAGTGATTGATGGCTTCTTCTATGAAGTTTGGTGCAACAGATACAAAAAGGATCTGGAATGAAACATACTCATAGGATTGTTGAATACACCAAAACCAAAGGTTGTCGAACTTTCACGTACCAACATGAAATTACTTGTTCAAGCCTACACAGGCCATGGACCATTTCTGGCCCATCTGAGCAAATGGAAAAACACAAATGCCATTTGTAATATATGCATGGAGGAGTCCCAAACCGCTGACCACCTAATCAACAGATGCCCATCGCTTTCATATGAGAGATACCAAGTCATGCAAGAGGAGGATGAAGATCTTCGTATGATTAAATTTATTAAATGTAAAAAGATGCAACGAATTATTGATTTTAACTTAAATTTAATTGCTTCATAAGTAGATTATAAAATAATTAATATAATGCAATGCTCAATATCCATTTTTGCTGTTGTAGCACATATACCCCTTTGTGTGGTCGTGTTCTTTTGCTGTATGTATGTATTTGCTTTTATCATTGTATAATTGTAATATTGTATGTACTATGGTAAAACAGCAATAAATTCTTAACTTTTATTAGGTTTCTATAATACCCCTAATATATATATATATATATATATATATGGTGTGTGTGTGTGTATATATATATATATATACAATATATATAATCAATTTAGATTATATTCATTTGTAAGCGATGCTTCAAAACACTTGAAAAGTATGTTCCCCAATTGGGAACCTTGGTGAGTAAAGGTTAAACAGCTAAGGTGTTAAAGTGGGATTCTACAAAGTACTTTTTCATATAACGAGTCTTATTATATTTACAGTACCATTGGAGGTTTAAATGTGCTTTATTTCATAGCGATATGTGTTGTTTTTTCCTAAGTGTAGATTTAAAATGCAGTGAACAATCTATTTTTTAATTAGAACCTTAGGTAAACCAAAAATATGACTCCTGAATAAAGATATAATCGATTTGGATAATAATGTACTTTGCTGATGTCAGATTGAACCTCTTGATTATTACACAGTCAGCAATAACAATCGGACAAAAGGAATGATCCTCAAATATACATATTTTATTTTTTCTCTTCCACAGAACTTTGGAATAGTTATTCTGTCTTTGAGTCTGAACGGGATTGGAATAGGAGGTGAACAGTTGGCGGGAGTCGTTGATGCAATGCATGAAGCTGTGTGAGTTAATATCATTTAAAAAAACATTTATGGAGTCTTTAATCTTCATTTGATCAAGATTTATCGAATTTTTACGCCGAAGACTCTTTGACGATGTGTATTTCCATCCATATTTTTTCTGGATTAATGATTCTTATATTGTTCTGTGCGATGAAGCCCGTATGGACGTTCCAGTCAAGGTTTATAGAATGCGAGGCATGTTTTTATTACCTCCGCCGAAGGAGGTATTGTTTTCACTGGCGTTGGTTTGTTGGTTTGTCAGCAGGATAACTCAAAAGTACCGAACGGATTCGGATGAAACTTTGTGGAGTTGTTAGAAGTGCCAAAGGAACAAGTGATTAAATTTTAGCATCTCTGAGTGCAGAATTAAGATGCAAAATGAGCTAAATACTAATAAATATTTCAAGTTAGCCTACTCTGCCAATAGATGTCGCTGTGCTGATAAATCGGGTGCCGGGAGCGTCTTCCTCTCGGAATTTCCGTCCAGGGGAACCCTCCCCCGTCCCTCTACGCCGCCCCAGTCGTGAAAAATCCGCCTCGGAAGGCTCATAAGGACCCCGGACGGCGGAGGTTTGCACTCTCTGAGTGTATATATTTATATTTTTGTGAATGAAGAATCTTGTATTTATTTCATGTCGTCGAAAATCTATTGTCATAATAATAATGAATTTTTGATGATGGGAGCACCAAGAATAGATTAATATTATATTTTTATTGCTTGCCGTTGTGACGTCATTAAAAATCGTTGGCAAGCGAAAGCTTAGTTCTTTTGACAATTTGGAGATACCTTGCTTTTCAATATACCTAAAAAAACTTGTCAATCGACATAATTTCCACTTTCTTCACACCATTTACCTTCTTTTTCTATGTCATATCGTTATCGTGAGGATTCATTTATGGTCAGAACATTTATTGGGGCGTGTGGAGTGACTTTATTTCGTCATTATAAATTGATGCTATTCAAAGAGCCCATAATGATAAGCGCTCATAGGAAGAGATGCTCTTAAGAATGATATTCCAATCCTTAAATCTGGTTTCGAAACAGTCGCGAGTGAAGTGATGCCTTATTATTACAAGCGGTTTTTATTTTACTCACGCTTCTATTACTTCAACCAATCACGTTCGGGAAAAAGCTCTCACTTATTTATCCGTTGCTACGAATGACTGGAGGCTCTTGTTAAAAGCGTTTTGTACTTACCTTTAAGCCTTTAAATCGTAATGCTATGATTTAAGGAGACGGTTAAAGCGTATTTGTCCTTGTAGGCCAATTCAATAAAAATATTTTATATGAGACTACAAAATAATGTAAACTCGCATATTTGGCGCCTACGGCGCCCATATGTTCGCCCTTCGGGTATGGGTAGGTTTTGGAGCTAGTTTGTAAGTGAAACAGACCTTAAAGAATATAAGAGAGGTTAGAGAATATATTTTTTTGTTTTGTACAAACATTCCTCATAAAAAGTTTGACTTTGTACAAAGAATATGTTTTAAGTCACATGATATGCTTTTTTATTTTATTTCTCTAACTCCTCCTCCTCCTTTTCTTTTTCTTTTTTCCTCTCTTTACCTTGAAAAGTAGGCAGTTAAAATCAGACAAAGTCTGAAATTTTTTGGTCCCATCACTTTGCAAATAGTTTTATCAGGTCCGTCTTGACCCAAGGATTCCATAGGTACCTTCAAAGTTCAAATTTGACCATAAATGTGGGAGGAGATAGCGTGCGGACATACAGACAGACAGAGATTGGTGAATAATGTATAGATGAGAGTATGTTACTGAATACACATTACTTCCTAACATAAATTAAATAATAAGGTACGATTATTTCTTACTTTGACGGTTTTGGGTCTTTTCTCTGATCGAATGCAAATGGTTTGGACAAAATGTGTCCATGCGGTGCCATGCAATCTAAAAATTACTCGAATGGGAACTCAAGATCTTTTTTTGCTCTCTGGAACTTCGTTCCACTCTAGTTGAACTCCTATTTTCACATTCATTTATGAATAGAACGGCTTAACTAGCTTTCAAAGAAATGTTCAAAGGTCATTAATCTCTTTTTGAGTTCGACTAACGAAATCGAGAGAATATAGTAAAGAAGCAGCATGGGAGCTTTCATCTGGTATTAAGAAAAAATGGATATAAAAAATACGCCAAAGGGAGAGTATCAAACAAATTAAAATAAATATTTTACTGCATCAGAAAAGTGGTTTAAATACATGTAGATTGTAGTCGAGCACATTGGAAATGGAAGCCATGTTTTTTAGGCCAAAGTGGTGTATACAACCATTGCAAGGAAGCGAAAGAGACCCCTTTTGAAATTTGAGGAGGCGGGGATAAATAATTAGATCAAATGTTCTCTCTTAACTACGAACAGAGAATTACTAAAACTCTCCCTATTCTTTTAACTCTTAAATGGCGCCTCCATCAACTATACAGAAGAGAAAGTCTTTAAACCTTGGAGAGAGCTGCATACCTTCAGGAATGTCCTTCTCCTCCCCTCTTATTGATCGTCGCTATTGAAAAATTCGTCACTACTGGAGAACTTTGAAGCTCTCGGAATTGAGTTTGAGTCGACTTATACAAAGATAATGTGTCTCTGAGCTTGGAAGCTAACTCGGAGAATCAGATTTTAAGGCGTATGAGTGTGATTCTCGACTTTAAAAAATGCAAGATATGAATGGAGATATCTGGTTTTTCTCTCAACAGGACCAAGACAGCCGTTTTATCAGTAGGAGCATTAAAAATAGAGTTCTGCGGATAGAATATTGTCGAAGAGGCTTTGATGAAAATAATTGGAAGGACAATTCTGGACTTATTCTCCAGAGAAGTGGGAAGTGGAGGAGTCTTCAGAACAGAAGAGATTTTTATGATATGAAAATCGATCTTGCAGTTCTCTATAAAGCAGCATCCTCTATCCCTTTCATTGATGTGAAGGCAATTAAGGAGGAAGGAAAGTGGATGAGGAAGTTATTTAATCATATTTATAATCCTGCAGTAATAAGGCCGACAAACAAGAAACTCCTCGGGGAGGGATCACAACTCTCTGTTATTTTACACAAAGTTCATATAACAATTATTATAATAAGAACAATAAGTTATAATAAAATATTTAATTGGCTTATGATGGACACTGACCTCAACCATGCTATGACCTCTAAATTATCTCTTGTCTAGGAAACAATGCATTAATTATTTTCTAGGAAACAATGCATTAATTATTTGAAAAACTATTTGGACATAATAAGAAAAATATCATAAACGGACATTTTTCTTTCCTAACTTGAGGGACCCGGAAGAATTTTCGGCACTATTTAAGAATTGGCTCCTTTTCCAGGGACTCCTTTATTCACTTTAAATAGTGATAAAGGAAGCTATACTCAAGTAAAAGATAGAGAAAAGAGAGAAGGAAAAGAAGAGAAAAAGGAGCTCATCATTCAAAACAATCATGTCCATGAAGGAAATAATTGAAGTAACGAGTGACATCGAATCTTCTAGGCAGTTCCTCCAAATAAGAGGCTGTCTAAGATTTTATCTGCCCACCTGTACGACATGCCATTGACCAATGTCTCTGTCCAAGTACCGGGGAGGAGCAAAGCGGTGGAAGTGTGGCACCCACCAGGACAAAACTGTTAACGAGAGGAGTGGTTCCTTGTGGACAAATTCATTTCCCGGCACGATCCGCTTGGCTTGGGCGTGGGCCCAAAAAATGCCAGTCAAAACTGTTCCCCAGGTGTTGGACATAAGATCTGTATCAGCTGTGCGCTGGTATTCAATTATCCGGGAGATATGTTCACAAAAATTGAGTTCCAGCGCGCGCAAGATTAGAGGCCCGGGCGTGGTGGTCCAAATATATGAATCCCTCATGGCCAAACGTAAATATAATAGAGGCCACCTCGTGCCTGAGAGGTGGTGTTTGGCGGATATTGCCCAGACACAAAGGAAGGATTCCTCTTAATGGTCAATGATAGGAGAGCCGCTACTCTCCTGCCTTTAATCATTGATAACATTGAGCGGGTTCCATGCGATGGTTAGGCTGCATATAATGGAATCCGTCAAATGCCCGTTCATCCTCGCTATGAGCATGAGGTGGTCAACCACTCCAGAACTTTGTGGACCCTTTGACAGGCGCTCACACTAACAATGTTGAGTGTTTTTGGAAAAATGCGAAGCAAAAGCTCAAGTCAATGGCTGTGTCCATGATACTATGCTCTCTGGGCACTTGAATGAATTTTTATGGCGAGAGAGATGGGCTAGAATGTGAACGAAGCCTTTGGCATTTATTTAAATGTATTGCAGAGTTTTATATTTATGATTAATTTCTTATGTTTATGTATATATTAACTCAATAAAAGAAAATATTAAATGTTGTCTGCTATATTTATTTGAATTGAATGTAGAAATTTATTTTCTATATATGAGGGCAATCGAGTTGCGAAAGGGTCGTCGTAATAAACAACCCAGCTCGCAATGACCAACGTTTTATATTGAAGGTAGAAGAACATAAGTTTATGCATAATCATGTTCTACGTTCTACATGAAACGTTGGTCGTCGAGGCTGGGCTGCTTTTGGTTTTTCTAGCTATTAGAACAATTATCCTTGAGTGAAATGACGTTTTATTACACTATAATAATAGTAGTAGTAGTTTGTATAAAAGGTCTGTATAATAAGGTCTGGGCAATACAATAACAAACATGTAATCCTAGCAGTAGACAACTCAATGACGTCACTGGAGAACGAATATATACATATAATTTATATTTATATTTTTGATTTATTTATACAAACACACACACAGATATATATTTTTATAGAAAGATAGAGGGATGATGATATATCCCTTATATTGTGTTAGAAAGCTGTTTACAACTGTGGTGTTCGCGGGTCAATTTTGACCCGTGATTTGAAAATGCTTTAAAATGATTAAAATCACCAGTTTTCTTCCAATATTGTTTTTCAAGTCATTGTTGGCTTAGTATACATTCATATAAATGGAACCCGTGTGGGAAATTTCTTTAGTTGGCTCCACAGACACAGTGTTTTAAAATGTACCACTCGTTTTTGAATTTGTGTTTACCTGAATGCGCTTTCTATATGTGTGTCTGTGCATGTGAAAGAAGCCTGTGTGTGTGGGTGGGGGGGGGGGGGGGGGGGGGGGGGGTGGGCGTGTGTGTGTGGGCCATAACTGGGTATATTGGGCCACAATTGATCCTCAGAGCAACCCATAGCTTTTAGGTGATGCATAAAACAGCCAGTATTCTCTGCCGGGTCATTTTTGACCCGTAACACCACAGACGTAACTTTTTTTTGGAGACCTTTATAATTTACTAAAATGGTGAAAAATGATATTTCTGCATTCTATCGGGTGTGTCTGAGGATTAGATGAAGCCTCATTCCAGAGCAAAAAAGCAAATGGTAATTTTTACACATTCAAACTTGAAAACGGGTCAATTTGACCCTAGTACAATAGAAGGGACTAAATGATCGTAGAAAAATGGATTTTGGTTTGAACCCCCCCTTACCCCCCCCCCCAACAATTGCGTTCAAAGGTTTCGTTATGAAGCAAAACTTTTTGTTATTAACTTATTTTGAAAAAAATAAGTTTTACAAAATTTAGCTATGATCAATTTATGACTTTGTTATTTTTTGCAAATTTTCGTCAAATAATATTTTGTGCCAATAATGAAAAATGTGCTGACGCACCAACCATTTTTTAAATAACGACTCCTACTAGGGTACTTTTATAGTTTCAAGAAAGAAAAAGTTTGGGTACTCATGTTGATGGTTTTAAGTAATTTTTTAATACATTTGCTTTTAACATCTTAATTTTCATACAGTAACTCCCTCACATGGTTGAGAATATAAATCTATGACGTTGATTATATCCATAAACTTTTGCAGATAATAATATAATGACGAAAAAATATTTTTAGAACTCACATGAATACATTATCACGTATTACTAAAAATGGCATCGCGGAAGATCAAGCGAAATAACTACTTTCAGTAGTGCGAAGAACATTAATGACTTGACACTTTGGTCACTGTTGTGTGTTACAGATGCAACACCAATGTCAGAATATGGTAAGGAGTAATAAAAAACTCGAGTTATGTCTTAAAAGACCACTTCAGTGATTCTTTGTCTTACACATGAATGAGTTACCCTTTAAAGAAGTTGTTAAACATTTAGATGGCGCACAAAAAGGACCTCGGTACCATAGGAAAATTAATTAATACAGACTTTACCAAACAAATCACAAAAAGTGTTTAAATACTTGTAGAAAAGTACAATACTAAATCAAGTTTACTGTATTATTTAAGCTCAGATAAAAATATATATGGGTCTTCCAAAAAAATTATTTCAATGAAATGTTGGGTTCAATGATTCCAATGAAATTTACACCATAGAATGAGTAAGTCTTTTTCATTATATTTTTAAATTTCAGTTCGAAATTTTGATGTATGAGCAAAGTACATGCCTCTTAATTTGGGCTTTTTCCCGCCAAAATCCCGGTTCTTATTTTTTGATTGGAAATCTTCGATTCCTTATGGATTTTTGAAAAAACTTAATAATGGAGCATATTTTTTTGGTTTATATCTTATACTAGAATTGCCCATTTTGGAGCATTTGAAAGCTCTATGTAATGAAATTAGACTTTTGTTTTTGCCTTGATGCCACTTTTTTATAGCCAATCGGTCTCTCCTGATTTCCTCTTTTGTTTGGACAAAAAAACTGAGGCCTTGAGTT
>CP045905.1:14044551-14074562 GCA_013387185.1 Caligus rogercresseyi | reverse complement strand
CTGAAAAAACCCTTCTTATGTATTTGTGAAGACGTCATTTTTTTTCGTCCTGGAAATAAATTCGTGATTGGTGGTTTTTAAAGTGCAGTTTGACCCTTATTTACGTGGAATAAGTGTTTTAAGTGCCGGTGACCCATTTCTCGTCGTTTTTTGTGGAACTTCCTCCCTCTGGAGGAGTCTTTCAGCGAATCGAGGTCAGTCTTTGGATTCTTAGGACAAGGATAGATCTTATATTTTTGTTTACTTCCCCTCCCTTCTTCCTTACTATAGTATTTATATTATATAAGTGAGGAACGGAACATTTTACAAAATGACCAGCACAAACCTAGGGAAGCCCCCTGATAAATCTTATTCATCGGTTGTAATGAAATCAATGATAAACACCCATAGAGGTGGAGGAGTTCAGATGAACTTGGGTAATTCCTATAAGTGGGAAACATTTATTGTTCTCATGGAAAATGGAGAAGGAGCCACCTTCAAAGGAGCCATAAAGCATGTCGATGTCTACGACATAGCCATGAAGTTTGGATTTGGGGAGCATGAGATCGCTGGGGCAAACCCAAGACTTGGACCGGGACAAGCTTGTTTCTACACAAGATTCCCTGTGGATGTTAGAGGTCGACTAAAGGAACTAAAACGAGCACAAAGTCTCCCAATTAAACATGTTGATGGCTCCGAGGAGTTGGTTACCTTTAAATTGAGGGGTATAGAAAATATAAAGGAAAACATGAAGAAAAAAATTTCTGTGACTCTTTTGAACACGTTCAAAAGAGTTGACGAACAGAAAATGGTGGAATGGCTTAAACAATTTGGGGATGTATTGAACCATTACCCAAAAAGGAACCCTGTGGATGACATCGCGGAGGCTAAATATAAAAATTACCGAGACCAGTGGAGGGATGCTGATTACATCGTGGAAATGCAGGCCGACCCATCTCAAATACCGCAAATTTTACCCTTTGGAGGCACTCTCGTTAGGATCAAATTTGCAGGAGTAAAAATGCAGTGCCAAAAATGCTTCAATTATGGGCATTTAAAAATGCACTGTATTGAGAAGAGAATAAGAATAGTAGATTATGAGCATGCTCTTCGTAGATCATTGGAAAATCGTGAGCAAGTGAACTCACAAATGGAAAAAAAACAATATAGAAGAGAACCCGACAAAAGAGTTGTCGTGTGAAGTGAATAAGAGTCAGGAAGAAGGCGCTTCTGTGCCTAAAGCTCTAAATACACCCGCTGAGGATACGGATCTTGTAACTCTTCAGGATGGTTCAATGGCTGTGGATGAAACCCATCTCCCCCCCAACAGAATGTGGTCGAGATAATGGAAGAAGAAGGTCAACGTTCTACAAGTAAAAGCTTGGGTGTCTCTCTAGAGGCTGAGGGGCAAACAGAGAAGGACTTGTCTCCTTCCAGTTCCCGTGTGCCCGGTATTCTATCTATCGAGATAATGGAAGAAGAAGGTCAACGTTCTACAAGTAAAAGCTTGGGTGTCTCTCTAGAGGCTGAGGGGCAAACAGAGAAGGACTTGTCTCCTTCCAGTTCCCGTGTGCCCGGTATTCTATCTTCTAGTCCTCAGCAAAAAAGAAGGAATATGCCCATCTCTGGTTCAGGAGTGATCATGGAGCATCGGACCCGCTCCCAATCAGCGGGTAAAAGGAATAAACCTGACTCCAATGATTCCCCGGAGGGCGGCAAAAACCCCAAAAAAGTTGCCAAGACTTGATCAGTATTTTTTTTTTCATATTATTTTATCGATGCAACATATCATTTCAGACTTCTATAATGATAACACTAAGACGGATTTTAACTCAAATTTGGGAGTGAGGAAGATTTTGTCCTTGAATACAAGGGGAGGGAAAAATAGAAGAGTTAGGCATGCCCTAATGAAACGTCTTCTAGCATTAAACGCTGATATTATATGCCTCCAAGATATTAAGTCTCTTGTCTCTTCGTCATGTAATCAAGGCTGTCCTTTTTGTCTTCCAAAAAGTTTTCACAACTTTTTTACAGGCTCAGGAATCAATAGAGGTGTCTTGACATTGATTACCAAGAAGATGAAGATTGTGTCTTGTGTTAAAGAGTATTCGAGTAGAAGTGACTGGCATAAAATACGTATTTCGTCAAATGGTGTGGAGTTCTACATAATTAATGCATATGGGCCCAACGAAAAATCTTTCCCGTTTTTTCAATCAATAATTAACAATACTCAACGTTGTGGGTTGTTACCTATTATATTATTGGGTGACCTAAATGTAGATTTGGACAATACGTCGCACAGTTCTCCAAATCGTGCCGCTCTTCAAAAAGTTATACTCTCCCTAAGACTAGTAGATGTCATGAAGAAATTATGCCCGGGACCTTTTCTTGGTCAAGAGGAAATCAAAAATCAAGGCTTGATCTCGCGTTGGTTTCCCCTTTCTTCACTAATCGTATCAGGAAAGCCTTCTATCGTCCAGAACCATCATCTGATCATAAACTCATAGAACTGGAAATGATGTGCCACCATCGTAATTTTAACTGCAAAATACCCAATTGGGTTTTGGATGACAATAAATTTAGAGATAAATTGTCCAGGAATTTGGAGGCAACCATAATTAAATGTCACACCGCATACCAGGCAGTAGGTTCTCTTACAAATGTAATCTCTAAAACAGCGTCTTTATTCATATATAAAAAAAGATGGAATCAAAAAAGCATCAAAACCGTATTGATGATATGCTCATGAAAAATTCAATGTTTGTTCGTTCCTTTATGGCACAAGCAATTAACTCCTTCCGAGTCTCCGAAATAGCAGAAGCAGAGATGAAAACAAAGGTTGCCCGGGAGAATGGTGCCAATAAAAAGATTTATGACAATTCGAAATATGGTAAGCTTTCGGCTGTATCTATAAACAGAATAGTGTCTGACGGTAAAGTTATTACCGAAAAGTCCAAAATTCTTGAATACTTTCGTACTAGCTTTCAAGAGATTGTTGGGGGAGAAAGAAAGTTTTTCCCAAAACCGAAAAAAACGAGCCCAAGTCTCTAAAAATGACTTATTCTCCTCTGAACGCATATCTCGATATATTGAGGAAAATCTAAAGCTAGGGAAAGCCTGTGGCCCAGATAACATATCAGGAAGAGTATACTCCCTTTTTAAAGACCAAACTGTCCCCTTTTTAGTAAAAATCGGATCTCAGATGGAACAGAAAGGCAAAATGCCAGAGGCCCTAACAAGAGGGAGGATTGCTCTTATTCCCAAGAAAGGTGATGGCTCCAATTTTAGTCATTGGAGGCCCATCACCATTCTGAACGAATCATACAGAATTTTATCGGGAGTTCTTGCTCAACAGATGGAGCCCATTCTCAATAAGAAAATAGGTCACAGTCAGAAAGGCTTTTTAAAAGGACGAAAGATTCACGACATCTCCTGGAATATACAAGCTTCAATTGACTCAGTTCGGGATCAAGGAAAATTTGGAGCCATAATTGCAATTGATTTCTCCAAAGCTTTTGACTCTGTTTTACATTGTCAAATACTCAAAGCTGTCGGAAAATTTTTGCCCAAACAATTTTTTAATCCCGTTCGTGCTCTTCTCTATAATGGCTCCTCAACCATAGCTATCGATGGATCCGAAAGTGGTCAAATTATTCTAAAGAGAAGTTGCAGACAAGGATGTCCTTCCGCTCCTCTTCTTTTTATCACTGCAATCGAAGAATTTATCGTCAAATTGATAAAAAATATAATGGATTTGGCGTGAACTTGGGTGGTTCTCATCACTTAGTCGATCTGTATGCCGATGATGTTACCATAACATTAGAAGCTAACTCCGAGGCGCAATTAGTCAAAAGAATTGAACTAATTCTGGAATCTTTTGAAAAGTTTGAAAAAACATCGGGTCTGTCCCTAAATAAAAAGAAAACTTCAATTTTACCAATCGGATCTTGGGTCCCTAAACAAGGTTCGAATGTGCGCCTCTGTAAAATTATTGAAAAAGTGGAGATTCTCGGCATCAAATGGTGTAGGAATGGGATAGACAAAGAAAACTTACATCATCTCTGTTCTGCAATTTCAAGGAACATATCACGGTGGAGACATCTCAATCTCATGCAAAGAGTGGACTTATATAATTCTAAGGTTGTGCCAGTTATTTTATACAAAGCTACTGCGTCTCCCTTAATTGCTGAGGCGATTATTAAGGAAGAAGAAATATGGCTGAATTCTTTATTTCACTCCTCCTACGTCCCGGCTTTGAAAAGGAGCAGGAAACTCATTGGCGGTGGTATTGTAGAATTGGGGACTGTTATTCCAAAGATCTATCTGAAGATTTTTGCCGGAATAACCAAAAATCCCCAATTGGAATGGCGAAGAACAGTGGTGAATACAGAGCTGTTTTCTTGGCTTATGTTTGGGTCAGACCTGACTAATTATGTCACATCAGCTCTATCTTCGATTTGGGGATGTGCCCAAAGAATTATTTGGAAAAACTCCCCGGTTTTTAATCAAGATTCAACGGTTGACATTATTCGTGGTAAGGCTGACAAAGTACTTTTTTTCAAGAACTTGAGTAGCCCAAGCACTCTTGAAGAATGTGCAGTCAGGACTGATTCTTATACCATTCATGACATAGATAGTCGGAACCTTTTCAGGGATGGACGATTTTATTTTGCTCTGGCTAGGTCTGCAGCCAGACATCGCTTACTAATGCCTTGGCATATGAAAATGGCGGCTCCGTTCTGTATAGCTGCCGTAAAGAGCGAGGAGATTTGTCAAGCCTTTATTAAGCTTCTGGTTCTCCCTGATTGTTGGACTCATCGCATTTTGGGTTCACTGCGTGGGATCAAAGACTGCAAACAATTTACAGCGCAATTTCAAATTTCTTCAGGCCTCACAAGATTTGATCGACCTTGCAAAGATTGTGGGCTTTTGTTCAATACAACTTTGCATGCTTTTGTTGACTGTCAGGCGGTCAACATAGTAAAGAAATTTGTAGCCCTCAATATCAGGGGCCTAGAAAAAAAATGTGCGGTCAGATATTGCAAAGCTACGGTACTGTTTGGTCTCGGCAAAGGTGATAAGTCAGCTAGGTCGAAAGCAATAAATAACTCCCTTCTAAACGCTAAAGGTCTCATCGCGAGGTGCATCACCAATAATGTTCCCATCAAAGCCTCTGAGTTGAGATCCATCATGATCTCTGCTGCAGCAAGGTATACTGCTCTGGACTTAAAGATTCCCTCACTTTTGGATTCCACATGGACGTTAGCGGGGAGGGAGGTGAAATTTTATCCTTCATCCTCACTCTGCCATAGGAAAACAATCAAGAGAATACTGAAATTTTACAAGAACTCTTATTGATTAATTTTCGTGTAATTTACTGTTTTTATGATTTGTTAATTATCATGTTTTAGAATTTTGGTCATCTCCCTTGATTGAACGAAATGTACATAGCTATCTAAAATGAGACCTCCTGAATCCAAATCTGGCCTTACTTTTTCTGTGGCACATCCAGATTTTTTGATTTTGAGTTTTTTTGAAACGGTCACTTTATGATGAGTACAATTTTTAAATACGATTCTTCGTTAGTATATTAAGTTTAAAAGAAAATTAAAAAAAAATTTTTTCGTAAGAATTAACAAATAAAAAATGGTCATTCAAATTATTTTCCTTCCATTCAAGTCCTGGTATGATCTCAAAGCTGGTGAAAAAGTAGTAAAAATGGTTAATTTCAAAGTGATGCCTATAACTTCTTGGATTTTTATAAAATTCTGCAAAAGAGACCATATCCTATAGTCGAAACCCTTGCAAATCATGTTAAATTATGTATATTATTTTTAATCATTTTAACGACATATATTAGCAAATGAATGAAAATTAATAAGCGCTTTTAATTTAAAAAATTGCTAGGTTGGTGACCATTTACAATGGTTGCGGGATTTGAAATAATAAACTAAGACGTATTAAACATAGATGAACTTAAGTATATTATTGTACTATTTGATTACATTGAAATTTTAAACTGGTTCAAGTTTTATTTATAATTTATATAAATTTATAAATAATTTATAATCAAATAGTACAATAATATACTTAAGTTTATCTATGTTTAATATGTCTTAGTTTTCTTATTTCAAATCCCGCAACCATAGTAATGGTCACCAAACCTAGCAATTTTTTTAAATTAAAAGCGCTTATTAATTTTTATTCATTTGCTAATATATGTCGTTTAAAATGATTAAACTAATAATACATTAATTTAACATGATTTGCAAGGGTTTCGACTATAGGAATATGGTCTCTTTGCAGAATTTCATAAAAATCCAAGAAGTTATAGGCATCACTTTGAAATTAACCATTTTGACTACTTTTTCACCAGTTTTGAGATCATACCAGGACTTTGAATGGAAGGAAAATATTTGAATGGCCGTTTTTTGTTTGTTAATTCATCACGAACAAATATTATTTTTTAATTTTCTTTTAAACTTAATATACTAACGAAGAATCGTATTTAAAAATTGTACTCATCATAAAGTGACCGTTTCAAAAAAACTCAAAAATCAAAAATCTGGATGTGCCACAGAAAAAGTAAGGCCAGATTTGGATTCAGGAGGTCTCATTTTAGTTATCTATGTACATTTCGTTTAATCAAGGGAGATTGACCAAAATTTGTTGGCCTGTGTTATCGTATGTTTTAGATTTGATTGTTGAGTGTATCTCATGACTTTATCTGCTTGTTTGTTTGTTCCATTACGTTGCTAAAAATCTAAGCTAGAATGCTTATTTGTAAAAATTTACGCATTAGCATCGTTTTTCTTTTATACATTGTATATTTTTTTTTGGAGCCGTGAATAAAAAATAAATAAAAATAAAAAAAAAAACAAAATCAGTACACATAATCCCCTCCGACTGCAATGACGTCGTGGCAGTGTCCCGGAGCTTCCTGAGTTGGTCGTAGAGCTCGTCTTCACTGACCCTCCTCATCGCCCGCTGAACGGCGAGTGTAGCTCCTCGTGGCCCCCAAACTCGTCGTCCCGGAGCAGGTGCTTCAACTTCCAGAACAGGAACCTTTCACACAGGTTCAGGTCGGGTGAGTAGGGTGATTGTTTCACCGGTTCCACGTCCCTCCGGGTCAGGAACTCCCTGGTATCGGTGGCAGTGTGGGGACGTGCATTCTCCCACATGAGGAGACAATCTTTCAGCCGGATCTTATCCTTTTTCAGGCTGAGAAAGTGCTTCCCAGTCGTCCTCAGGTACTCTATCATGGTGTTCCGGTCGGCTGTGGTCCCGGCAGGTAGTCTCGGCTTGCAGGTGAACCCCATCAGAATCATCGTCTTCCTCGCTATCTGTTTCACACGGGGGGGTCGAGAACCGGGGCCCAGTGGGCTCCACCCAGACTTGCCTCCGCTCCGCCGAATCCCAGTAGAACCAGGACTTGTCCTGGACTAACAGATGAGACCCCAGAAAGTCCTCCCGTGGTCCTGGAACAGCTTCAGGAGGTCCTGACAGCACTTCACTCGCTGCGTCTTGTTGGCTTCAGAGAGTTGGTGATTGACGAGCACGCTGAGGAGGTTTCGGAGCCCTAGATCCTCCGTCAGAAGCCTGAAAACAGTTGTAGATGGTAGGGACACCTCTGCAGCAACTTGTCGAGTGGTCATCCGGGGGTTATCCTCGAACAGGCGCTTCACACGGGCCACATTCTCCTCTGTCCTGGTCTCCCAGGGACGTCCAGGACGGGTCTTCTTCCCAGGGCAAAAACACCCTTATCGAACTAAGTGTGCCATCTTTGGAGGGTGGAGAGGCCAGGGCAGGAGTCAGGGAAGGTAAAGAGCAGGTCCCCGTGGATCTCGTTTACTGCCGTGGCGAGTTGATCCGGAAAGTCGGGTGTCTCCATTTTCAGCGGCGAGTAGAATGAATGATAGAAATGAAGCAATTACTCACCTTATATACTAACCTGAGTGGCGCCATACAGTCTGTTCCCATGCAAAAATATGCGATAAGAACGCTCCGGTTGAAATTTTTGAGATAGCGTGTGAACTTTTCGAGATAGCTAACCTTACCTCATTATTTATTGAACAACCTAATATCAAGATTGTGTACATATACCAACTGCATTTCTATATATTTATGAAGGCATTGCAAAAGATAAGTGCTTGTAACTTGTCTAAACAAAAAGTTCTTAACGCAGTGGGTCGAAGAGTTTTTCCTCTTGTATGACTACGGATGAATATTCGATTATAAACACAAAAATGTTTATATGTACTCATTGATCTTGTAAAATAATGTTTAATATAATATTAAGTTTTATATATAGCAAAAAATATTTGTGATTAGAGTATTTTTGTCAAATATATTCAATATTTGCATATTTATGTTTATTTAAAGACGTATTTAAAGTATATACTAATATCTGTATATACTAAAACTTAATATTTTCTTGTTAATTGCAATATGCCATGTCTAAAAATATTATTAATGGAAGCTATCACAACAAGAACATCTATTATTCTATTTTAATAATACAAACTGAAAGCTGGGTAGACCCATTATTACAATTTTTATATATATTTGTTACTTAAACTTACAGAAAGTTAAGCAGAAATAAGCTGATTTGTATATACAGGGGTGTGCAGGCGAATCCAGACTTTTTTTAGCCCGGAATAAGATACTCATATCCAAGAACAAGACCTTTAATTAACTTTTTCATATCACACAAATTTAAATGACTTTTCTCTTAATGTTCATTCAATCCAACTTCCTCCTTTCACAATAACAGCCTCCACACGGTGCCTGAACCTCCCAACGGCATGAGCCACCTGTTCCCTGGACAAGTTGGCCACTGCCTGGATGATGGCAGCTTTCAAGGAGTCCACAGTGTTGTGAGCACGCTTGTTAGTGTCCTTCTCAAGGACGCCCCACAAGTAGTAGTCGCAGGGGTTGAGGTCAGGGCTCCTGGGGGGACAGAACTCCTTTGACCAGAACATGTCGAGATTCTCTAAGCACCAGTTTTGCACCAAATTGGACGTGTGGGCGGGAGCTCCATCTTGCTGGTAGAGATAAGGTCTACCAGCAGCAATCTGGGTCATCCAGGGCTTCACCACAGTCTGCATGACGTCCAGGTAGACCTCCTTATTGACATTTTGGCCCTTGGCAAAGAAGTGAGGAGGCATGATGTCTCCCTCGCTGGACATGACCTCCAAGACATGAACTCCGGCCGGGAACTTGGTTCTTCCAATAATAGGGACCTCATCTGGGTCACTGGCAATCCATCTGTCATTCTGACGGTTGATTTTCGCATCAACACAGAAAATTTCTCGTCCGAGAAGAACCTGATTCGTCCGGCAGCTCGGTGTTTCAATGACGTGATCAACAACTCACATCTCTCCAACCTCTTCTTCTTCATGCATCAGAAAGCATCTGACGGACTCTCAGGACGTAGCTGTTGCACCTCAGGTCCTCATGAATGGCATGGAGAACAGTGGTCCTGTGCACATTTAGCCTTTCAGCCAGTGTCGACATAGGAACACTTGGATCGTCATTGATCATCGTCTGGAGGCGATCAATGAAGTCGGCACCCTCTTCCTGACTTGGGATCGGTCTGGAGTTTTCTTTCCGGTGTTAGAAATCCTTCCTCGATGTCCTCCGACTCCTTGAAGGACTTGGCAATGCTGTTAACAGTAGCTTTGGGGAATTTGAAGAAGTCGATGATCTCCTTGGGCGCACGGCCGCAACGGAGCGCCACAATAATGGCCGTCCTGCGCTCAAGTTCCGAGAACATTTCAATCTTTTTGTTATTAAAAAGCTCATAGGATATGCGAACCAGTTCATACATTTTTAAGCTTCTACCCTAACTGGTTTCTGAGATACAAGTACTCAAAGTTAGTCTAGATTCGCCTGCACACCCCTGTATATTGTTTGCATAACTGTTCTCAAAATTTACATTAAAAATTCGGGGCCTATATCTTCATTAAAAAGAATGCATGTCTGTTGTTATTTAAAGTTTATATCGAACATTTTCCTTGATTATTCCTAAAAGTGGCATATAAAAGAAAAATACTTAGATATATGTCAATTTAAACACTTATTTTTAAAGCGGGGTTCTTTTGTTTTCTAAATTGCATTAACAAGTGGTACAGCAAAATTTAGAATGTACTTTTAAGGCCCTAGCTCCAGTTGTTTCTTTGTTGTATGATCTTGAGCTTCGGTCCATTCGAAAGAGTAAACCAAAATACTACAAACTGGTATCTGTTGTGTTGTTTGTAAAACCAAAAATGTTTAGCAAGAGATGAAAAGGCAAAGGGCGATTGAATGGCCTCACCATCACTTCGCCCAAGTCCAACCCGAAGTGATCACGACCCAGATCAAGGTATCCTTGGCCACAGGTCTACAACATCAGGAAGGCCATGGAGTGCATGGATCCGATCTCCAGGAAGCTGGGACTGGGGGACAAACAAAAAACGAAGTGGTGAGTTCCTGAACCTCCTGCAGGAGAACATCAAGAAGGACCCCACCAAGTCCCTGAGGAAAATGGCAGCCGAGAGAAACGTTGCTCTCATCACCAGTCACCAGGGCCGTCCCACGAATCTTGTGCCTCCAGAGCTTCATCAGGACACCAGGCACTGTTGGCGGCCACTAATGAAGGCCAGAAGGTGAGAGAGCCAAAAGTCCTCACTTTTCAAGCACACGGCGACACGTTCAGATCTACTCCGACAAGAAGATCTTCACAGTGGACGTCAGTGCTGACGTAGAAATGATCGATTCTTGCAGAAACAAGAGGTCAGGTGGAGGGGTATTAAGAACCACACATCCAGCCAAGTCATGGTTCCTGGGTATCGTGGCCTCCGACGTGCAATAAGATGCCCCCACACTTCTTCATGCCCAATGAGAAGGTCAACTCTGATGTCTACTACAAGGTCCTTAGGTACAAGTCTGCCATAGCTAAAGAGTACATTCCCAATGAACAATTAGTTTCATCCAGGACGGAGCCCCGGCTCACACGTTCAAGAAGATCAGGAGTTCTGCAAGATGACATGGCCTCATTCTGGCCGGCGGACTTCTGGCCCTCCTCATCGCCGATGTGAACCCTCTAGACTTTGCTGTCTGGGACTTCCTGAGGGCAAGACCACCAAACCTCACCACCAGTGTAGAGACCCATGAAGGCCACCATCACCAAGGAGTGGGACAACATGTCTTAGGACTTCATCAAGCCCATCTGTGCCTCCGTTCGTTCCACGTATTTAAGCCGTCATCAGCATAATGGAGGACCATTGAATAAATTGAACTTACTGTATCCTTAACATATTGTTGTTTCAGGATTTACCATTAAATGGCTCACAATAAACTATTTCAGCCTTCAAATGGCCTTTGTCTTTTCTAATTTTTGCTGTACCACTCTGTACTTTAGAAAAACTAACAAAAAAAGCTACAAGAGAGATTTAGATAACACAAATATATAGCAGTATAATAAAGTTAGAATGAGAATATTTATTTAGCTTTCTACGACAAATGCATACGTTAAATATATTTATTGGTATTACCTTGGCCAAATCACCATGGTAACAGGAACTAAACATCAAATCTCCTCAAAGTCTGAGGGCGACAATAAAGTTGTATCAAAACATTGATTGGGTATGAGCTCTTAAAGTCAAATGTAGTAATTAGGAATCGGTTGCATACAAATGCAATCATGTCCTAATTTTATATTATTTAACATTTGAAAGAAAACCTTTTTCCTTTTTTGTTGTTGTGTAGAACGAGTATTAGATGTTTTGATTATCCACAATCATACTGGAAAATAACATGCACAATCATACAAAAATCAATATATATTTTTCAACGCTAACATATTGCAAATAAAATGTCCTATTTTTATTTATTTCAATACATGTCACACATAGACTGTGATTTTAGCGAGCCTGATATAATTAGGGAGTGTCTATCTTTATAATAATCATTACTTGGGAGATATTATCACAGTGCAAAAAATGCACATATAGTGTATTAATATAAAAACATACCTTAGTTCATGGATTTAAGTCGATTGCACTAAATTTTAGTATTTGTATTTTCTAAGCCAAAAATACTTTTCAATCCATTGTATATATAATTATTTGCAGCAAAGCGCATGTC
This sequence comes from Caligus rogercresseyi, assembly GCA_013387185.1. Classification (NCBI taxonomy): domain Eukaryota; kingdom Metazoa; phylum Arthropoda; class Copepoda; order Siphonostomatoida; family Caligidae; genus Caligus; species Caligus rogercresseyi. The sequence goes on along the minus strand of CP045905.1, from coordinate 14,062,457 downwards.
TACATAAACATCATATATGCTTTTCGTTCATAAGACATTATTGAAATATATATTAATATATATATATTATATATATTTCTATGTAATATATATATTATATAATTCTTTTATTCTGTTTTTATATATTATTAAATATAGTATTTATATGACAGTAGATGGGTATATAGGTATAGATACAGAGAGAGAGAGAGAGACGCGTTAGTGATAGCAGTAAAGCGCTTTCCGGATATAGTTTTTGATATGGACGAAAAAATTCTCCTTCTCCAGCGATTCGGTTAAAGCTTTCAAGTCGTGAACTGCATTTTGATCCTCTTCTTCTCATGCATTAGATTCAAAGCTCATCCTCAAGTTTCTAGGAAGCCGGGACAAAAAGATGGGATGCTGCTTTTTTCTAGCTTTCCACAGTTGAAAATTGATTTTTCTGTGATATCATGAAGAGGAAGTTGTCATTTTTTTTTCATTTTTTGTGGTGTGTCCAAATTTGTAAAAAAATGTTTGTGACTATTTGAACGAATGATGTCAATGAGGATGATTGTCAAAAACTTGATTCCTCTGAATCGTGAAGTTTGTGGTAAGCTTGACATTTAAAAAAATCAACATTGTTTTCATAAGTTTCAGCCACACAAAAATATTTAAAATGTTTAAAAAAGTATGCTGTTATTGAAGTTGAAAAGCTTACTTTAGTTACCTTAATACTTGTGTTTTGTGAGAAATATCTTTGTGATACACAGAGTGTCTTAAATTTGTAAAAATGCATTTACAAAAGCCACAATTCTTTCCATATTCCTCAAAGAAATTCACTTTATCGCTCTTCTCGTAAGACGATAAAGTGAAATACTTGGGAGAATATGAAAGGCTTTTGTTAAACAATATAACAACTATTTCTTAGTCTTCTATTGCACAACATATAATACTACATAAACTTATGAAGCATTGGAAGCACTGACATCTATTTTGACTGGGAAATTGATAGAGATGCATTTCATAAATAGAGCACAAAAATAAATAAATAAAGGCTGATGAAAATATATGTACATCGTTCAAGTGATAAACTTGATTGAAGAGGTACATATCAATAAATCAATTGACTACTATTAAGAAGATATAAAGACCTATCAAATAAATAGCAGAGATAGATTGCAAGTGTATATATTGCAGCAACAAGATGAAGAAAGATATATGTATAAATGGTTATGATGTAAGAATGACGGGCTTAGTTATTCAACTTATTAGTTTTGATTATATACGCATGTTGTAGCATATGCCTTTAAATATGTAAAAGACATTCATAATAAACATAAAGGGCAAATATAAGAATTGAATATATCCGTAATGTAATATACTTTTTACAACTTTTTAATTTTATTTAGTTTTCCTTTTTTTATTTTTTTTATTTATTTATTAAACAGTTCATTTTTATTATATGTACAACAGAATACATAAAAAAACCTAAGATAATGTATGAAAATTCATATAAGTAAATATTTTAATTTACAATTTTATCATAGGGGTTGAACTAAAAACACTAAATTCAATCAATAAAATACAACAAAAAAATTAATTGACATGTGTACTAAAATATATTAACATAAATGTTGAGCTTTAAAAAGGCATTACTTGCAATTCTTAAATTCTTTATTATTGAAGATAATGTCTTCCGGTGGATTGATGCAAGGGAAGGGAAGTATTTAATTTCCTTCGCGGCCACAGTCCATGAGTCAACTGAAAGGGAGGGGATCTTCAGGTCCAGGGAAGCATATCTTGCCGCTGCCGATAGGAGTACTGGCCTAATATCCGATGATTGCAAAGGGTCTCCAGAGGTAATTTGCTTCGCAATTAGAGCCTTGGAGTTCAAGATTGCGAAGTTTATCGCCTTTTCTCGTGGGGGGTGGTCCATTTTCTGCCAAGTCCAAATAGATAATCGCTTTCCGGTATTTGGCCAAGCTCTCTTTTTCAAGCCCTTTTATGTTTCAGACATACAAACTCAGTAAGAATCTGTACTGCTTGACATTCAACAAAGGCATGGAGGGTCGAATTAAAATCTTGCCACAATCTTTGCAGGGTTGTAGGAATTTAATTATGTCACCCGATATCTGAAGTTGGGCGGTGAATTTCCTGTTATCATGTATATTGGTGAGGGAGCCAGTGATATTTTTTTTCCACTTAAGAGGGAGGTCCAGCAGCTTTAAATATTTGTTTGCAATAAATCCACCTCATCGTTATATGATTTCTAGACAATTTAGGTGCCACGGAGTTAGTAATATATGTTTTACGGAAGATCTATATAAAAATATTTTTCTTATTATTAGTCGCATTATTCCTTTGTGACCAGAGACTAAATAGTTGACCATTGAAAATACATTCCCAAATAAATGCATAAAACAGCCCTTGAAACATGATATTTCCATAGTTTCTCATATTTTACTAGTTCAAACTTTAAACACATGCATGTATATATTTTTTACAGAATTTGGTCATTTTAATAGTATATAAATATTTATAAATACTTAAAAAATGAATGCTGTGTTCTTCACCTTCATGATGAAAAACGTTTTATAATTATTTACAGTAAAGTCATTATTAATTTCGTCTATTTCAATCTAGAAACAGTCAATCATTCAACTGCAGGGGTTTAATTGATTTGGTAATACATAATTGCATTCTTTAAAACTTCTTTTTTATTATTCCGACGACTTTTTATTTGGAATATTTTGACATCAATTGAATTGACCGAGTCTTGCTTTTTAAACGGCTTTGTACATAATATAACGTATAATTTTGCTTACTGCATGTATACATAAAAGCTTAATTTTGAGAATCATTTATTAAATGCGCCTTGGCCATTAGCTAATCAAAAATAACCATGTTAATGCATTCTTTGTTGTTATCTCTTAATACTAATATTGAACTGACATGATAATCATCTAAGCCCCTGCTTTGAATAGGGGATATTAGATACAATGCCATTAATTTTGTAATTGTAAGCTAATGGATAAATGCATCTGACGTTTAAAAGAAAAATATAATTAATTCCTTTGCTAATACTTTAAATGCGACCATTGATTTCTTTGAACAGTCGATGTAGTTTTAGTATAGCATTTTGAAATCATGAATAATATTTTTATATGTACATAAGGCTTTAAAAGTGGTGAAGTTGGTAGAACTCTCGAGCAGAAATTAAACGTTATTATTGAATGACGTCATATTTAGGTCATACTAATGACAGTTTTAAATGATAAAAAATAACTGGGCCATTTTTAAGGCACTTAATGAGGTATAAAACGTCAAACCAAAATAAAAAGTAATAATCAGATAATAGGGTCAACAGGGGGGATACAATCGAATATGATGTTAAAAGAAAGCCGCTATATTTTAAGAGAGCAGAAGTTATATTGAAAATATATACCTACTGTAGCCAAATATAGCATGTTAGGTACAATTCTACTTTCGTACACCTCTTCGATATTTTAGGGACTCGTGCATATTTTTATCATTTTTAGAAGGAATGGGAGAGGAATAAAAGAAAAAGAAAGAAGGAGAGTTAGAGAGATGGAATAAGAGAGATACAGAGAGAGAGAGAGTCACACAGATATACATAGACACACAGATAGAGAAAGGCACAGAGAGAGAGAGATAATTAACTTACTCCCATCCTGAAAAGTCTCGGGATCGAAAAAGAGTGACTTTACGCATGGAAATCAAATCTTTGGCACCTGGATCGTGAAAAGAGGAGATTCCTGTTGACCCATTCCTGCTCATTGTCTTCAAATATTTACCCTCCCGATGTTGAGTTAATACCTTGATGATAATAAAAATAAAATAAATTAATAAGGGTATCCCATACTCGTCGGATTGCAAATAGGAGACAAAAAACGGTTGGCTTTTAAATACATTGAACATCAAAGCACAACTGTTCCTTTTGAGTTGAAAATGTCCTCCTCCTCCTAAGACTATAATTCAAGCCTAATGCATCTTCCAAAACTTTGCTTACATAATATTCTGAATGAAAAATACTTCTCTCTTTCCGTCTGCATCTTTTGGAAGTAAGCAAGGTCCACATAAATATTTTTGCTAAGCTAAACTAGGAAAATAATTCTTCACAAAACTGACGTCATCTCTTTCATAATTGACTATCATTCCTATGTTAATTTTCTTAAGAAACCCAACCTTCATATTATATTTATCCTCCTTCCTCTCATACATATTTCATATTGCTTAACAATATGGATATCATCATATTGTTTCTTATATTGGTTTTCTATATATATTTTTATTTGCATAAATAGTGTGGTATAGTATTCTGTTCCTGTACTGCTTCTTTAGTCCCATATATATATATATATATTTTTATTTTTTTTTAAAGAATCAACATCTTTCGTAATGTAATGCAAGTTCCAAGACAATAGATAGCGATTCTATGGAATAGCTTGTCAACAAAAAAGACTCTCCAAGCTAGTCTTTTAAAAGTAATAGGAACTTATGATGTTCTTCAAACAAAATTAATAAGTGACTTTGTCAGGTCTCAGGTGTCTAGGGATCAGGAAAAAATATGGGGATAGGTAAGATTGTCTCACAGAATACAAGAGGAGGTAGAAACTGTATTTAAAGACATGCTCTAATGAAAAACCAACTTGATAAAAACCTGAAATCATATGTTTGCAAGATATAAAATCGCAGATATCTTCTTCTTGTTCAATGGAATATACTTTTTGCACCCCGAAAAATTACTACCAATTCTTCACAGGTTAAATCGAGGAGTTTTATCTTTGTATCCAAGTCTATTTTTAAGCTTTTGAACTTTCGGGCCTTTGTGATTGGCATAAAATTCTCATACTAACAGCAAACAGCGGTTTTTATTTCATCAATGCATATGACCCGAATGTAAGATGCTCATCTTTTTTTCAAGCTATTATCAATAGTTGCAATCATAGCCATAGATTTTAGCAAAGCTTTTGACACTATGCAACATAGACATATTTTAGGTTTGTTAAAAGAATCTTCCAAAAAAATATTTTAGTCCTGTATAATGGTACCTCAACTATCTCCACGGGAGGAATAGAGAGTGATCCCATAATTCTAAAAAAGAGCTATGGTCAAGGTTGTCCTTTAGCTCCACTTCTATTTATCACTGGACTTATCGAACTGTGCGACCCTGTAATTAAAAAGTACAACGGTTTGGAGTTGACTTCGGTTCTTCAAAGAACATTATCGATTTGTATGCAGATGATGTTACGCTAATGATAGAGTCCAACACAGAAATATAATTAATTAAGTGTATTGAAATATCATAACCTACTTCAAAAAAATTGAAAAGAGATCGGGATTAAGAATAAACAAAACGAAAACATATATACTTTCAATGGGCAAGTGGAACCCTGAGAATGATCTACAGATAACAGGTTGTTCCGAGAAGAAAAGCCTGGACATTTTAGGTATTTCACGGGAATCCACAAAAGCCTCTCAATCGAATTGGCTAAGACTAAAAAAAACAAATCATTCTCTCAATCCCACGCTGGAGAAAGCTTTAACTAAAGAAGAGGATTGACCTCTACAACTACTTAATCGTGCCAGCTGTTTTATATAAAGCATCGTCTATTCCGTGGCTTGCTGAGCACGCAATAGTAGAAGAAGACATTTGGCTTTGTCACTTTTTCATAGAAGTTATTTAAGTTCCCATAAAAGACCACGATCTCACATAGGCGGAGGACTAAGTTTACTTTCAAAAATCATACCTAAAATTTATTGAAGAGTTGTTATCGACCTATTAATTCATCCACAGACTGAATGGCGCACTGTTTTTACTTCAAACCTGGCATTTATGTGGTTAATGATTGGAACAGATTTTATTAATGAAAAACTGGAGGCCGTATCTCCTTTTTTATCGTCCCTCCAAAGATTAATTGAAAGGTAAACCTTTATTTTCTTCGACGTCTACAATTAATATAACTCGTCAAAATTGTCAAAAAAAGTTTTACATCCAAAATCTTTTAGAACCTAAAGAATTGGAATGGATGGCTCTATCCAAACCAATTTTATCGATTCATGATTTGAAGCCAGAGTCATTGTTTTATTGAGGAATTTTTTCTTTCCTTTAAAGAAGGCTGCATTGAGACATCAAGTTCCGATCCCATGGCACTTAAGGATGTCTTATGCATCAAATTCGGAAGAAAATTGTAATCAGTTTCTACAAGAATTACATCTCCCAACAACTTGGAAGCCTAGAATAATTCGCTCTGTTTCAAAGATACACGATGGAAAAGATTCACTGCGCAGTTTCAAGTATCCTCTGGCACTATTTTCTTTAACGGCCCTTGCAAAGACTGTAGACTTTTGTTCAATAAAATTTCTCATACTTTTGCAAACTGTCCTGCTCTGAGTATCTTGAAGGAGTTTATCTCTTTAAATATCAAAGGGGGCACTAATAATATTATTCCTGGTATCCTTCTCTTCGGGTTGAATTCAAAAACGCATGTTATGGAAATTTCACTTTTGAGCTGTAGGAGCTATATCGCACATAGGCTAGCAAGTGATAACTTCGTTTGCAAGGATGATTTGCGAGCCATCTTGATATCAACCACTGCACGTTACTCGTCTCTTACAATTGAAATTCCAAACTCAAATAATGACACTTGGAATTACACAGGTCAATCAGTTCGTTTTTATCCTTCTTGTGCCGTCGAACACTTGAAATTTTTAAATATATAATAAAATATTATCAAAAATTTACAAAATATTTTAACCTAGTTCTCTTTTTATTTTAAGGGTGGGTGTTGAGATATATCTTGAATTATCTTTGGTCTGGGTGGTAAATTAACTCCAAATTTATTATTGGCATGTCCTTTATATTTATGATGATAATTTGTCGATCTATAATGTTTTGACTAATTTTGGTGTTTTATGTATTTTAATTTGATGTGTTTATTGTATATTTCAAGAATATGTCCTTATTTTTAATGCTATGTTTTATATTATTCAGTTTGTTCTTTTGCCTTTTAACTGTTGTTTAGAGATCAAACTTTAAACTAGAATGTGTTTTTATATATTTTATATATATGTAATTCCTCTGAATTAATAAGTTTCTTATTAAAAAAGACTGAGTGATTCATACCAAATATTATAGTCGATATATAAAGATATATAGATAGATATATAGATAGATAGATAGATGGATAGATAAATAATGTAACTCCTTCTTCAGTATAGAGTTAAAACTTTTAGAATTGAAGAAATTATTTGTATTTTTCTCGATATTCATATGTCTTAAAAGTCCTTCTTTTGATTGGTTTAAATTTTTGTACTCTATACCCTTTTTAATACAAATATATCTATTTACTGATGAACGATTTATTCATTTACAGTTTAATTAATTTCCCTCGTGGACTTAAAAAAAGTCAGGATTCGCTTCACATAAAAACTGAAAAAAGCTTATTTATATTTTACAACATAAAACTGTTGTTCTATCATAACTTTAAATTATAAAATGTATTTTTTTGCCCAAGAAAGACCCTGTTCATAAAAAACACTACATTATTAAAAAAATCCCCTTGCTTGTGATAACGTCTTGAGTGTTCCTTGAGCTTCTTGAGTTGATTGGACAGCTCGTCTTCGCTCATCTTCTTCATCACCCCCTACAGTGTTGCCCCCCTCCCCCCAAACTCGGCATTTCAGAAAATATGCATCAACTTCCAAACAGGAACGGGTCACAGAGGATCAGATCTATGGGGGGCTCTGTTTCCAAGTCCTTTCGAGTCATAGACTTCTGTGCTTCTGTGGGTTCTAACCAAGACCTGCCTCCACTCCGATGAGTCCCAATAAAACCAGGATACATCCTTGAATAACTGATGAGATAACAGACACATCTCTCCTTGCTCTCAGAACATATTCTAGCTGCCTCTTCCTGGTTTCTATGTGTTGACGAGGAAGGGACCAACGGAGGACGTTAATAACCCCAAGTTATTCCTTTATATCTTGATGACAGTTGTATTTTGAAAGGAAACCTCTGCAGGTACCTCACGGATACGAGGGTTCCGTCTGTTCAGACGCTTCATTTGAGCTACAATACTCTTCGACATTTCCAACATATTGGTTAATATCCGATATATAAATTATAATATATAATAAAGTTTGGCGTATTAACGCATTTCAGCACTAATGTCATTTAAAGTGTAATAGCAGTTTTTTTTTACTAACGATATCAATAAATTAACAAAAATATATTGTTGAATCTCACGATGGGATCGTAGTTTTACTAAATCATTAACCAATTTTATGCATTATAGCAGCTAATGTGGAATAAGTAATTATTAAATTAGTAAGTATTAGTTTTATGTTAATTTATTTAGAATTACACTGCGTTTATTGTTGCACAAAACTGTTTACACAAGAAAAAATTAAAAAATGTAAAAAAAACTTCAATACTAAAACAAAAAGTATTTTTTTAAAGCCGAAAAAAAACTATATCAAGATTTTTTTAATTATTGAGCATCCACATATTTGAGAAGTCATTCCTGATTAAATTTTATATATTCTTTAGACTTTTAAGATATCAAAAAGTGGAAACCCCTTCTTAGTTTAGAAAAGAAAAGCATTATAGCACCAAGGAGGTTGAAATTGACAATTCACTTTAAATATTGATTCTCCAATATCACAGGGAAAGATTTTGCATTATATAAATAATTATAATAAGAAATACAAGTCACCTGGACCGTAAGCCTCCCTCATGAATTCTACAAGTCGTTTGCGGTCCCTCTTGCACCATACTGAGAGAGTTTTCGGAGATATCTTCAAAAGAGGTTTCATCCCGGACTTCATAGGGTCGGGAATAATAACATTGGTTCTTAAAAAGAATAAAAAGGGAGAAGATATTAGGACTACAGGCCAATCTCCTTACTGAACTTGTCATATAAATACTTACTAATAATAAAAGACTCCACCAGGCTCTTTCTCATATCATATGTCCGTCCCAAAAAGGATTCATGCCCGGACGTCATATGAAAGACTACCCACGGTCCATACAAGACGCAGTCGACAGTTGTATTACTCAAGGAGACAACTACGCAGCGTTGTCAGTTGACTTCGAGAAGGCTTTTGACATTTGTCACACAAGTTTATCTTTGAGCAGCTTTACAAATACGGCTTTCCGGATGGCTTTGTAGATATCTTCGGCCATATTACGAACTCCTCCTCTGAATTGGATCTTCCTGGTAAGCATGAGGAGATTTTCATCCGAAAGGGAGTGAGACAAGGGATTTTCTGTCGCCATCCCCTCTCATACTTTTGGTGAATGGCTGTTAGAGAAGTTATCCAAGGATAAATCTATAAAATGATATATATTGGAGGAATCTTTTCACAAGCATCATGTTGCAGATGATCTTACCCTTCTTTTATCCGGGTCGTCTACAACCTGAACATTTCAATTGCAAGAGCTCTCCAGTCGTGAAGGAATTTGAATTTTTTCGGGTCTCTCATAATGTAAAAAACCAGGTGCTCACGACTGCGAGGAGATATTGAGACGCATCACGAAGGCTTTGTATTCGTAAAGATGGCTAATATCTTGGGATTTGGTAACCAGCTCCTCAGAGGACTCGAAAAAAAAAAATGTTACGGAGATTCTACAAAAAGCCGTTTATTGTATAAAAGAATTCACTTTTTTGTTACGAAGACTAATATATTCCAAAATATTTCACAATGCTCATATCTCACTTTCTCAGAGACCCTCTGCAAAGAGATTTACAAACACTAAGGGCAAGCCTTGTTTGGGATACTTCAAAGCTATACTTTCAAAAAACAGAGTAACTCTAGCATTTCTAATTGGGGCATAGGGTCCTAGACGTGGAGTCTTTGTGGAAAACCTGAAAAATTTGTCTAAAATTCACAGGGCCTGGGACTTTAATATTTTCGTTCGTTAATTATTCTGAAAGTTACGACTTTTTTTAGAAAATAACTTTATTAAGAAAGTAATTTAATTTTAAAAAAAGGAAAATTCATTTCCAAAAAACCGTCTTCACTTTTAGAATGACAAAGGAACATTTATAAAGTCCCGGACCGTTTTAGTCCCACCAGTTTATGCCCAGACCCGGCTTGAAAAAATTTAAGTCCCGGCCTGGGTCCCGGCGAAAAAAAGTGTCTCGGTCGTTTCCTGATATATATATGTTATATATAAATATATATTATGTATATATAATTTATCTATATATATGATATTGATTATTTTACACTTTTAATACTAACAAAGATTTTTTTCAACTTGACTTAAAAACTCTTTCAGAGAACCATAAATTAGGGTCAAAGTTTTCTGTAGAAATTGAATAACGATAATTGCTTTTAAAGAATAAGGAATGTTGTACTATTAATGCATGTTTAAGTTATTTTCTAGACCAAGGATTCTGAGGTTGCTTTACAAATCACAAAACACTTTATTGACATTTTTGAAAGATTACTATAATAAATCTTTCCATATTAAATTTTACTTAAAAATTCTAAGTGGATGATGAAAAAAATAGGAAGATGGCTTAAATTCAATAATTGTATACCATCAAAGCATTATGAATACCACATTGCAAGAATATTTAAAAAACATAATGAGAATCGGATGTAACAAAAAGAAAATTATTTTATTATTTATGGAATTTAATCGTATTAAATTGGAATTTGAGTAATAGTTAATTCTTTCCTTTGAGGGTTATCATTTATTTTGAAAATATTGTTTCTATTAAATTTTAATATCACCAATGATATATAAATATTGTCTTTCTTTGACTATTTTTCGTTATAGTTCGATGAGGTTGTGGATCTGTACAGAATGAATAAGCATACTATCATTAAATTACTAAATAAACTTACGAAATATTTATGTGATTACAAAATATATATATATATATATTCAAATGTATTAAAAATTATCATCGAGACATTCCTAATATATATAATTAACATATTTTACGATTATTTTGACGTTTATATAAGTTTGAACTCAAGTTTAGAGGGTAACTTTTTTAAATGGTGACCATTTTCTACCAAAGTTTTAGAGTGGTAAAGAACCTTTATTTAAATTAATTTTCAGGTATTAAGATAAAAAAATATTTTTGAATTAAAATAATAAAACTTTGTCAAGTCATTTATTTCGTACATAAATAAATATTTTACGTTTTTATACTGAAAGTAAAAATTATGAAAACACTTAGTTACCATTTTAAGAAGCTTTGAATGAGGATATATAAATAATCTCTAAACAACTATTATAAAAGGGGCTATTATAAAACTTGAGACCGTCAAGTTCAAATCCACAGCCTCATGTTCGGTTTCTCAGCAATTAAATGGAAGGTTCGTGTATTACTTAGTATTGATAAGAATTCTGTATTCAGTAACCCAATGAATCATTCTTTGGATGATTGTGTAATATTTTTATCACTCATTTGTACTTAGTAAACCTTGTTTTCAATTGAACTTTAGGAATGAAATCAAATTGTACACAATAATGTTTTATTAATTTTTTAAGTATTAACTTCATTTTATATACATTCTCTTTTTTAACTGTTTTTTTCTGATTGTCGTAGATAAAAAATAATTTTGGTAAGGAACGTGTTACTTTTTCCCGCTTCTTTCCCCTTGTAATAAGAGAAAAAATCATTCCGTTTGGGATGTATTTCCCATTGGAGTAAAATTATTTCCGTAGTCTCCCGATGTATAATGAAGATCGTTTCATTACAACAAAGGAGATGTTCCGATGTCTAAATCATATTTTTCTTCAATCTCTCGGTCCAAAGTGGCATTTACGTCTATCATTAGCTGCAGCAAAAACTGATTCAACTTCATGGAATGCGTTTAAATTATAAAGAAGTATTATTCTATTTAAAAGGCTTTTTAAAACATATTGAGAGAGACCGGTCATTGCAAGCTTTAAAAAAGGGTGAAAATCAAAATGTATCTTATTTATGTAGATCACTTTTTAAATAGAGTTAACTTGTCCCATCCAATCAGATGATTGGGCATATTATGGCACACTGAGATAATGATTTAGTTCACATGGACAAGAAAAATGAGGGCTTTAGATGTTTTTAATTTTTTTCCTATCAGGATATTGCAGTAATATGATTTTTTTCATCATTCCAAATATCTCATTTTTTCGTTGATGTTCATATATACAAAGGTTTGATAGGTTTTGTAAAAAAAATATATTCTTTGAAATATTTTAAGTTTCAACGAGTTTTAAACTTGTTTTTGGGAGATTCAGTTGAATTTACATGTATCGTAAATCCACCTCAAGTTAAATATTATAATGTCACAAAGTATATTTATATCGGAATGCGATTGAATGAAATCGATTAAGCAAACAAAAAGTGCATTTATGCGTTAGTTCAGAGTGTAAGCGAGTTCAAATATCAATGTTGAGTGCGGTGCGAGAGGGGATGGACGTTAATATGATTCTCTTCATTGGATATGACCAATATTTGATTAAGTAATTTTGATGCTACAATGTTTATTCAAATCCTCACGAATTCAACACGATTGAACTAAGTTGGTAAAAAAGTATAATCGTATGGGTTTTATGAAAAATCCCTTGAATAAGGTTTTTTACATATTTGGTTGGATAGATTTACATCCTTATAGATATAAGCATACTAAAAGGTATTACTAAAAGGAATGGGGAGCTTTTCAGAGAATAATATGGAGCATTCAGCCTCTTTTGACTCTAATACCACCACGGACATTATTCGGCAAAATGTAAAAAGAAAACCTTTCATTAAATCGTTACAATATCAACCAGAAGAATTGGAAAAGATTGCCCTGGATAAAACATCTTAACATACAGAGATCTGGACCAAACAACTATTTTTCAAACAGGAAGGTTTTATTATCCCTTATGAGGGGAGCCAAAAAACATATTCCTTTGACTCCATGGCATTTGAAATTTTCCACCAATGAACCTAAATCGGGAGAGGCAATGGAGATTGTCAAAAAGCACTTAGACAATTTTAAATACCTAAGGAATGGGCGAAAAGATTAATGCGGTCATTGATGGGCATAAATGATGGGGAAAAGTTCACTGCACAGCTACAAATCTTCGCCAACTTAATTAGTTTCTCACAACATTGTAAGCACTGTGGAAGAATGTATGTGGACATCAGACACGCTTTCTGTGATTGCCCATCATCGGCAGTTATCACAAGGTTCATTCATTGAATTCTGGTTATTTTCGATTATGAAGATGATATGTGGAAGCGACCATTCTTTTTGGCTTCCGATCAAAAGACAGGGCTACAAAGACGAGGAAAAAGCAATTAGTTCATCTTTGAGTAATTGCAAGGCGTAAATAGCTAAGCAGCTTGATGAAGGAAAACTGATCGAGGACAATGAACTAAGAGGAATAATAATATCCGCCGCCGCTCGATAGCTTTTTCTCTGAGAATCCCAAAACTGCAAATTGTGCTCTGGAACCACGCAGCCGAAGTCGTGAAGTATTTCCATCCTTGTCACCACAAAATGCAAAATCGCTCAAAATAATAATTAAACAGTTGAAAAAGACATGAATGAAAGTTGATTATGTTTTTATTGTTTCATCATGTATATGGAATTTTATCTTTGATCTTTGATATTTTAATATGTATGTCTATTTACTTGTTATAAGAATTTGTGGCCTTCAAAGGAAAATAATTTTAAACTAAAATGTTTATTTATGTTTTTATATAACACAATTTTCCTTTTTATTATCTGTTATTTATATTTATGCGTTGTATATATTTTAAATAGAATAAAGACCTTGCTGATGAAAAAAAAATGTAAATTAGTCTATCGAACCTAGGATGTTATCAATGAGGTTGACCGAAATACACCTCCCCCTATCGGGATTAGTGTTGTGTCGGTCCCAATTTTTCGGTCCAGTCCAATCTTAGGGCCGGTCCTTAGGACTGTCGGTCCTTGGGATCAGCCCTTAGGACCGTCAGTCCTAGAGATTGTCTATGGTCAGTCCTTTAATTTTCCATAAAATGACCAAAAAAATATTATTTAATACGTTTTAACTGTTTATTTTATATGCATATATTTCAATATACCTTGGCATTAATTCAATAGCAACAAAAGAGGTTAATAATGTTATATTAGACAATTTGAAAACATTATTTTCTCATAGTATAGGCTTTTCAGTATACTCATCGTCGGTCATTACTCATTCAATGTTTCTGTAAAAATAATTAACGCATAACCCTTATGTTTAAGCCCCTATAGGCTAATGTTTAGGCATTGTTATCAAATATCGAAAATTCTCTTTTGTAATAATAATTAATACATATTAATAACATAAGTAAAAAATGGAATATTGTCATCAGCTCATTAAAAATGTTACTTTCCTCATATAAAGAAATTTTAAAAGATGTTGACATCGTGACGTAGGTTATGACGTCAAAAAGAAACATTTTTCCTTTTTAAGGACCGACAAAAAGGACAATGCGGGAGCGAACCGGACTGCAATCCTCGGTCCTAGATAATGACCGACACAACACCAATCGGGATTCGGTCTTGCGCCCTCTAGATTAATAGTTGAACACGCCTTAACGCACAGAGCTATCAAACTCCTCAGGTTTTTGTTATTTTCCTGTCATAATGTATATTTTTAGTGCAGACATTTATATTAAGCCAATGGATGGCAATAATCTCAATAAATCCATCTTAAATATACCATAATATGGTATGCGACTTAGTTATCCATCCATTTTAAAATGCAAACCATGGTACTATGATCATCTATATAAGAAGCAAAATAAAATATGTTTTTTATATCGGGTTTTTTTTCAAATTATTTTTTTATAGTTTTTTTTCCTGTATTTCAGTTCTTAAATAAAAGTCGAAGAAGTTGCATAAATAATACATAATAAGACATTTTAGTCTTAAATTAATGCAACGACAAGAGAAAGAATCAAATAAAACAAATTATAATAAATAAATACAATAATATCATTATGCTATAACAACTTAGGTAAATAACAAACTAAAAAAACCATTATAATAAGTAAGGTTAGCGTTGAATTAAAAGACTAAAACAGACATAAAAATGCATATGGCTAATTTTAATAACTTCTTACTTATCTTAAAATGGCTGAGAGACTTGGTTGGAAAATACTTTGATTCCCCTCGAAGCAAGTGTTCACGAGTTACGGAGGGTTTACTTTTAATTATTGCTTTAAATTATTTTTATTAGCTTTCTGTCATTTATTTAATGCAGACCCTAAATTACATTATCCTAATGGAATGACTGACCGCACTCTAGGGTTAAACTTATCATATATATATACCATAATAATATGGGTGAGTACATATAGTTACATCTAAGTACTTGAGACATATGAAATGCAGCACTCAAGCTCTCATGATATAATAATAATTGACTGGTGTATATACTTCCTTCAGATCTTTGGGTTTATCTACTTATTATTTATACTTTATTTTTCCTTGGGAGATAAAAGTAATAAGTGTGCTTACAATCGACCCCCCTCCTCCTCATACAGAAAGTAGGTCGGAAAGTTCTATATAATTATAATATAAACGGAATTGTACATCTTATATATATATATATATATATATATATATATATATATATATATATATATATATAATATATATATATATATATATCATAGTTATATTGGGTTAATTACGTTGGATAAAATAATGATATAGGTAGACTTTATGAACGTAGACAATACATATAGGTAGGGATACCATTTGAGGCATTTTCTCGCAAAGGCTCGCCCATAAACATTATTGCATCAGTGCATAACTCCTTTTTTTGCCTCCGTCCGTCCTAAGAAGGATTCATTTATACTTGTATGAGACAAATAAACATTTATTCTCTTTATTTCCCTGATTATACACCAGCCTTGCTTCATTAAATGATATAAAGGGTGATGAACTCGGAGGAATGAATACAAAGGGTTTGTACATAATAATATAAAAATATAAGTTGGATAGTGAGTGTAAAGGCTTTTTATATGGATAGCAATACATCTTGTAATTGCTGCTACCAGGGAGCCATATAACTTCTCAACAGAGGGGTTTGCTCGATTCTTCAGGTTTTGTTTGATGACGTCAGTTCATTTTTAAAATGGCCGTCCTTGGTGTTGAATAGGGTAACAATAGAAAAAAGGGGAATTATATAATAAATTTACTTTACGTTACTATTAGCTTATATTTCATAATGTATTATTATATGACACTATTTATAAAATTCTGCAAGGAAAGTATCATGAACTCATTTAATATTAATTTTGTTGTTTTAATACATTTTTACCTCATCTTTTGCATTGTTAGGCTATAGATATTTATAATCCTTTTGTAGAAAAATAATTTCAAAATTCAATATTTATGGATGTTATGTTTGTAGGATATTATCCTTTTTCCTCTTTTTCGCTTTATTATGTAGATAAAATAAAAAAATAAAAGCCAGAGTAAATGTGTCATTAATACATTATTTTACATTGTAGGTATTTTTTTTTTGCTCTGGGCGTAGAACACCTACAATAAATTAGCACAAAATATCAGGTAAAAGCTATCAATTTAACACAATATTTATGAGAAAACACTATTAAGAATTTTAAAAGCTAAAAGTAATTTATGTAAATAAAAACAATATAGATTTTGTAAAGTTTATTAAATCTTTTTGAAGTTATTTTTTATAGAGCTTTGGTGTTGGATAATACTTGATTATTATTTCGAGGACGTCCACGTTTCTTCATCATCGTCTGATGAGGTAATGTAACGATAATGTCGTGCAATACTTTTATTCAGTTTTGTATGTTATTTTGTGTGTAAATATATAATATATATATATATATACATATATATATATATATATATATATATATATTATATATATATATATATCTATATATATATATATATATATATATATATATATATATATATATATATATATATATATTATAATCAAACAAAACTTTACGGAGAATGGGAACTTGACACAGCCTTGCCCTAAAATCGTTGAAATACATAAAACATTAAATCGTATATACTAGTATATAGTTGTATGATTAGAATTCCTTTTGATGGGGCATAGATAATGCAATCTCAGGCTGTATTTTGGCAGCTGCATCATGACCTATAAAAATGCCTCCGTTCAACTTTTTTAAATGTCTTCAAGAGCCCTTCAGACATTTGAATTAATTCGACTTTTACTAAGGGGCTATTAAATGAGAGTTTTTCTAGGCTTAGTAGCATATCAACTCACTGAAATGAAAATGGAGGAAGATAATAGAAAATAAATCATGTATTATACAACGACGCAACGTTTGGTGGGCATAGAATCTTTCAGTATAGTCTTTCTTGTACTAAGTGCGATCCTTTCTTGGCTAATAATAACCCATTAAAATAGATGAATATAATCGAAAACGATGCTTAAATGCCCATCAATGAGAAAAAACCAAAATTTTAAGGTATTAAGATGATTTATGTATTTTTATAACATGTTCTTTTATTTCTCTTAATAATTGGGGTCTTTAAAAGAAAAATATATTCTAAGGCGCAGTAATAAAAAAGTATGAATATTTTGAGATAAGCCATAAAGAATGATCGTCTCTATATATTTTAATATAATTTCATTTTCTCTTATTTTTGTATGTGAATATAATCAAATGATGTCAATGAACAAATCTGGATATTTAAAAAAATAACATTAACGTCAGAAAAATATATATTTTAAAAAGCTTGTTTTATTATCTTCGATCAGTAAGAATCTTGATTTTAATGCCATCATTTTGCAGGGGGAAGTACAAGGAAGACACAAATTGAAATTAAATGTGTTTTTAGATTTATATATTATCGGATTATAAATATAAGTTTTATAAGTACTTGAATCTAAATGATATATCTAATTTACTTCATACGAATAGTTTATT
>CP045905.1:14026494-14044451 GCA_013387185.1 Caligus rogercresseyi | reverse complement strand
AAAATAGAAAATGATCAGCCGAATAAAAAATACTATTTTTATAGTATAAAAAACTAAAAGAATCGAAAAAAAACCCAGAATGATAATGAAACATTGGTTGTTGGTCCATCAATTATGATTAAAAAAAAGCTTTTAGCTCTGAAATGCCAATACCTATATTTGAAGTATATAAGATATTTGGTCCACAGATATATAAAATCAATATTTGAGATATAATAACAATGAAAACAACATTATTTTGGAGAGTTTCAATGTGAAGGAAGAGGGTTTTTTTATGTCTTTTTTATTGCGCCTCTTGATAAAAAGGTAGAAATAGTTTTTTGTTATAAAATTATTATTTGAGGCCGTGAAAAGTAAACTTTATAATAGATGGGGTTGAAAAGAGTGTAATTTATCTTGAGGTTTTTCCATTGTCGATTAATATAGGCAGTATGAAGTTAGTGTACCTTTCAATTAGATGGTAAATGTATGGTGCTGTGGTATTTTGATATATATATATCTAATATACAGGGGTGTGCAGGCGAATCTAGACTAACTTTGAGTACTTGTATCTCAGAAACCAGTTCGGATAGAAGCTTAAAAATGTATGACTGGTTAGTATATCCTATGAGCTTTGTTTAATAACAAAAGATTGAAAATGTCCCCAGAACTTGAGCGCAGGACGGCCATTATGTGTGCACTCCGTTGCGGCCGTGCGCCAAGGAATCATCGACTTCTTCAAATTCCCCAAAGCTACTGTTTACAGCATTGCCAAGTCCTTCAAGGAGTCGGAGGACATCGAGGAAGGATTCTTAACCCGGAAAGAAAGACTACCAGCCGAATTTGGTGCAAAACTGGTGCTTAGAGAATCTCGACATGGTCTGGTCAAAGGAGTTCTGCCCCCCCAGCAGCACCTGACCTCAACCCCTGCGACTACTACTTGTGGGGCGTCCTTGAAAGGGACACTTACACAAGCGTGCTCACAACACTATGGACTCCTTGAAAGCTGCCATCATCCAGGCAGGGGCCAACTTGTCCAGGAACAGGTGGTTCATGCCGTGGGAGGTTCAGGCACCGTGTGGAGGCTGTTATTGTGAAAGCGAGAAGTTGGATTGAATGAACATTAAGAGAAAAGTCATTTAAATTTGTGGATATGAAAAAAGTCAATTAAAAGGTCTTCGTTTGGATATGAGTATCTTGTTTCCGTGCTAAAAAAAGTCTAGATTCGCCTGCACACCCCTGTATATATATAGATATGGGTTGTTCTTTTTTTTTCAAATGTTGAAATGTTAGCGACTTTGAGCATTTTTGTTTCTTGTGATAAAAAGAAGACGACATACAAGTTTGAACAAAATCGGTCACATTACGAGGGTCGCGCAACGAGGTCAAAGTTTTAAAAATATAGTAAAAATATAGTTTTCCGCAAATTTCTTCAAAATGGGGTGGACGTTACAGACTTCAATAATAATTATTAATTTAAAGGAAATCTAATTACTACCAGACGTATGTTTGATGTTTTTTAATAAAACAAAGTTTTCAGTAAAAACAAAGCAAGAAAGGGAGTGAGTATTGTTAGCTTATTTCATAGCTTTTTTGTATCAATTAACTTCACTCGCCTGTAGAAGATGACTTGTTCGCTTCAGAGTAAAATAGTACTTTTAAGTTTAGTAAAACTTTAGATGATAAATCCAAAAATGACCTTGGTTGCATTCTATCAATTCAGAATTCAGTACAATCTGAGTTTACATCATATGATTCAGAGCCTGTATTGACCTATAAGAAATCGATTATGAAAAAATAAATCATAATTTGTTTCTTAGATTTGCGTCAAGGTATCCTCTCAAAATTTTACTTTGTCTCTGACGCATTTATAATCCATTATATGCGTCATTTTGTACGCGAGATAGGCTTTTTTATGTACATATAACTCTCTACTTATTAAATTGACATGATTTAGTATACCAAAATATTAAAGCTGGTTAACCAAGCTTTCATTTGATATATTTTGTGTTCTAAAAATCGCTATACTTTAAGAGATATAAGCAAATACGTACTCTCCCCCAAAATGATCTTTTGAAATGAGAATATACGATTACAATCTGGTGTTACCTGGATAGAAAGAGAAAGAGAAGGGAGGAGTATTTTGTCCTCACTCCTCTCCCTTCTTTTTTTCTTCCTATCCAGGTTACACTAACTGCCGTTACCAAATGGTAATCGTATATTCTCATATCAAAAGATCATTTTTGGGGGAGAGTACGTATTTGCTTATATCTCTTAAAGTATAGCGATTTTTAGAACACAAAATATATCAAATGAAAGCTTGGTTAACCAGCTTTAATATTTTGGTATACTAAATCATGTCAATTTAATAAGTAGAGAGTTATATGCACATTAAAAAAGCCTATCTCGCGTACAAAATGACGCATATAATGGATTATGTATGCGTCAGAGATAAAGTAAAATTTTGAGAGGATACCTTGACGCAAATCTAAGAAACAATTATTATTTATTTTTTTCATAATCGATTTCTTATAGGTCAATACAGGCTCTGAATCATATGACGTAAACTCAGATTGTACTGAATTCTGAATTGATAGAATGCAACTAAGGTCATTTTTGGATTTATCATCTAAAGTTTTACTAAGCTTAAAAGTACTATTTTACTCTGGAGCGAACAAGTCATCTTCTACAGGCGAGTGAAGTTAATTGATACAAAAAAGCTATGAAATAAGCTAACAATACTCACTCCCTTTCTTGCTTTGTTTTTACTGAAAACTTTGTTTTATTAAAAAACATCAAACATACGTCTGGTAGTAAATTAGATTTCCTTTAAATTAATAATTATTATTGAAGTCTGTAACGTCCACCATTTTGAAGAAATTTGCGGAAAACTATATTTTACTAAATTTTTAAAACTTTGACCTCGTTGCACGACCTCGTAATGTTGACCGATTTTGTTCAAACTTTGTATATCGTCTTCTTTTATCACCAAGAAACTGAAAATGCTCAAAGTCGCTCACATTTCAAACATTGAAAAATATGAACAACCCTAATATAATATACAGGGTGTACATGATAAATTGGAACTGTTTTAAACTTCAACCAGCCTGATAAAAAGGGCATTTGGAGTTTATTTGACAATATGGAAAGTTATACATGGTATTCAACAATACATTTATTCATATACCCTCCCTCAGCAGCCACCATCTTCTCCATCCTGCCCCTTAAAGACTTGCATGCCCTAATGACTTCCGCGGGATCGACAGCATTCCACTCCCTCGTAATGGAGCTCTTCAGGGCTTCGATGCTGTTGTGGCTGACCTTGAACACCTCCCTCTCCAACTTCCCCTACCAGTAGTAGTCACACGGATGGAGATCGGGCGAGTTGGAGGGCCAGGTGTTCCGATCCCAGAATGTGATGCCGTGAGAGTTGAAGAGATTGGTGGTCCTGAGGGCGATGTGAGTCTTGTTGGAAGATGAACTCCCTCCCAGCGGCCTTATCCTTCATCCAGGGATGACAACCTCTTCCATGACATCGCAATACCTCTCCGCGTTGACCCTTTCCTTGGGACTGAAGAAGAAGGGAGGCATCACCTCACCGGTGCTGCAGATGACACCCAGGGTCATCACGGAGGCCGGGAACTTTGTGGTGAAGACCGCGGGGACCTCCTCTCTCTCCTCGGCAAGCCACCTGTCATTCTGAACGTTGTAGCTTCTATCGACAGTCCAGTTCTTCTCGTCGGAGAAGAAGATGATTCTTCCTCCATGGCTCTTCAGGCCATTGTGGAGACGCTTGCCGTTGGTGAGCCTGGTGGCCTTCATGGATGCTGTGAGGATGTGCTGCTTGGCTATTCGGTATGACCTATACCCGAGGTCCTCATTCACAGCCTTGGAGACCAGCTGCTTGCTCACTCCACGGTTCTTGGCCAACCTGGACAAGGAAGTCCCCGGCGATGCCTTGATGGACTTCTCGAGGCCTGCAAGGAGCGGGAGGTGCGTATCTTGTCACTTCTCATGTTGTGGGCCTTGCGGTAGACCTTCCCCTCAGCCTCCCAGGCATTGAAGACCCGGTAAACTGTGGTCTTGGGGTAGTTGAGCAGCTTGTAGATAGCAGCGGGCTTGTGTCCCGCGCGGGCCAATTCGAGGATGGCGTCCCTCCTTGCTATTCCATGATGGCTATTGTTTGTTGTCAAAAGAATTGTGGTGGAAGTTCTAGTGTATTGTTCACACAACCTTTTATATTAGTATGATGAAACCCCAGATATCCACATTATGGATCTGGATGATGTTTAAAACAGTTCCAATTTACCATGTACACCCTATATATATATGTATATAACACTTCTTTGATAAATTGATTTCTTACTGAATGTGAGTAACGTTTATTGAAGGAGTAAAGTGCATAACTGCTTTCTCTTCTGATAAAACCCTTTCTTTGCGTTTTAAAATGTTTTCCCAGAAATCATGTTACCTATAGAGTATATTTATACATGAATATATTCAACTTTGTGACTTATAAATATATAAGTCATTGGCATACGGAATGGAAAGTATGCATCAAAGACGCGTGTTCTGATGTGTTTTGTCAAATTAAATCTTATATATGAATGTTAATATTGTTGATGCAACTTAGTCATTTTTTATTCAAATCTATAAAAATGGTTTCAAGTTAACTTACTTATTTTCTTTCCCTTGAAGTAATCAATACCTATATGATTGATTTATACCACACACACTCTGAGATAAATGAATAATATACACTAGACATTTGTGAAGGAAACTATTTAAAACCACAACTCATGGAAATAATCTTCAGAGATAGACAAAATAAATAAGGTCATTCATATTAATTTAAAAAAAATTAATGATATGTTCCTACTAATAATTATTATTTTATCCCAGACCTTTTAATTAAGGATAATACACAAGGATCTTTTTCTTGAATGTGATTGGTTGAAAGGTAAAATAGAGTGATATAAAGAAGCAGCTAGCATTGTGAAATGGGGTATCACTTAACTTGCTCCGATGAGGTGTGAACATCAGCAGATAAGAACTTCCTCCTTTAAAAATATAATAGACTATATGCATATTCTTCGATTCATTTCGAATTATTTGAATATGCACCTCCAAACTCTCGTATTAATTGCTGCTTATTAGCTACTCCTGGATAGAATGATCTTGCATCATCATATTTAGGGATCATCACTTTAACTATAAGACCTTTTTAATAGAAAAATCAGTTACCAAAAAATATTATTTGTGTTGGTATGGCTGTAAACATTTTTGTTATCCCTATATATATATATATATTGATATATGTGTGTGTGTGTAAATATATGAATAAGTATACCTATATATATATAGATACTAATAAAAAAAGAATTCCGTTCGTTCGTTTGTTCGTTCGTTCGTTCTTTTTTTTGCGATGTTTAAATTCCCAGCCGTAAGGAATACAAAATGGAAAAAATGGCAATGAAGACCCAATGACAACTGTTGAAGAAACTGATTTTAATACGAAATGTCACATGCGATGACATTAAAATATGTTTATTCGTTAGATGTCTTCTTTGTGCGATGTTTAAATACCCAGCCGTAAGGATACAAAACGGAAAAAATGGCAATGAAGACCCAATGACGACTTTTTAAGAAACTTATTTTAATATGAAAATCACATGCAATGGCATTACTAAATTATTCGTGTGATTTTTTTTTTCATTCCAGACTATTGTTAAGTTGGAAAATCCCGGGTAGCGCCGGATAACATCCGCTAGTCTATACTAATAAAAAGAATTCCGTTCGTTTGTTCGTTCGTTCGTTTCCCTGTATCTCCCGAATGGGTCATTAGATCTTGACGAAATTTTCAGTGAATAGTTTTGAGAGCTCAGGGAGTGTTTTAGTGGGGTCATAAACTCCGGGGAAATTCGTCATCGACATGCTTCTTTTATTCGCCAAAACGTTATTTGTCATTTTTTTTAAATTGCCACGTTAGACTTTGACTAAATTTTCTGTGGATGATTGAAAGGTAGTAAGACCAGTTTTTGTTCTATTCAGTGTTTCCCGGAAAATTCGTTTTCTACATGATTACTTAAGAATAAGTTTTGTTCTATCCCTGTCTTCTCCCCAATATAAGGTTTTATGGAAAATAACATTTTTTATAACACAACATCACGCTAATCAAATTTTAATAATACCTAGAGATGGAGAGTGATGTCAACCACTCTCAACATTTCTTGATAAATGTATGAAGTCGTACTCTCTTTTATGTTTTTGCTGTTTCCCCGATCAACGGAGATCAAACAAATACTCTGATATCACAGGGCAACAAATAATAAAAAAATAAGTTTCTGGGGATATATCAACTGATTTCAATACCTAAAGGGTCCCTGATAACTAAATTAAAAACTGTTTTGCTCAATCAGGTCAGTATTTTTGAAATTTTGAGTTTTTTGTTTTCGATTTTCAACTTTTAGACAAAATCACAACTTTTTGTTTATTGAGCTACAAAAATGGTATGAGTGTTTTTGGAAAAGGCATGGTCATATTAGTGTGGGCGGAGACTAGTTTAAGTTGAAAAAATTATCAGAGAGGCCCAAAAAAGCCAAAGATATTTTGACCGATTTCGGACGATTTTTGTAACTTTTGTTTATAGAGCTATAAGATTCGTATGGATGTTTTTGGAAATGGTATACTCATGTTAGTGAGATAGGTTTTGAGAGGATAGATTAAAGATAAATCAATATATATGTTCTTAAACAGTTTTTGCAAAATTGCTTATAATATTTAAAATTGTGTCTCCTAAAGAATGATAAAAGAGTGGGCCCCTCCCATTGTGTGTGTTACTTGCATTACACATCTTAGAGAATGGGCTAAAGGCAAGAAGAAGAACTCAAGTTTTTGTGTACCTATGGTGTGGAGAGAACAAAAAAAAACCACGCAGATGATTGCCATTGTTGCGCTATAAACTGTATAGGTATAAATAAATAAAACAGAAAGAGTTTAAAGTATTCAACTTTGAAGATGTTCCAATTCCAGTGTTCTAGTCACTTCCAGATGTTACAGATGATGAGAGTGCGACTGTGCAGTTGCAATGTGATAGTTCACACAATGATCATGATATACACTTTGAAGGTACAACATCCTAGCCGAAGCAGTTCAACCAGGGTGAATTAAATGACCTCGAGAGACTTAAACTCGCTCAAACAATATGCAGAACTTATGGCCTCTAGATTAAGTGAGAATAATCTGCTTTAAAGTGGTACACCAAAATCCTTCTACAGAACAAGAGATTCAGAGTTTTTCCTTTCTTCTCTGAGAAAGATGACTGTAATGACATTCCTGGTCTCCTAGATAAGTTAGGTATAAGTAACTACAATTCTCAAGAGTGGAGACTTTTCATTGACAGTTATAAATACAGTCTCAAAGTTGTTTCGCCCCATAATGGAAATAAATATGGATCCATTCCAGTTGCCCATGTCACCAAACTAAAAGAAACCGAAATCCCTTACTTTCTCTTTCACTGGGATAATAGGGCAAGAGAGGAACACTGGGTGAGGAAGGAGTGGCCAGAGAGGACTCATATGACTGTTGGAGAGAAAAATGTTATTGTTGAGCCTCTGGTGGAGAGATCAAAGATCATTTTCCCCATCTTCACATTAAGGATTAATGAAACAATTTGTCAAAGCCCTAGACAAAGATGGAGACTGTTTTAAATACATTTGTGATGCTTTCCCTGGACTGAGTAAAAAAGAAGGCTGGAATTTGTGATGATCCTCAGATCCGAAAGCTAATGAATGATCATCCGTTTGTTTTTATTATGAGCCAGATTGTGTATAATGCATGGAGTTCCTTTGTCTTGGTTGTGGATGATTTTCTTGGAAACAACAAGTCAAGCAATTATGTGAAGCTTGTAAACAGTATGTTTGTGAGCTAAAAGCAGCTAAATGCATATATGAACATCAAACTTAATTTCCTTTTCTGTCACCTGGAGAAATTTCCTGAAAATCTAAATTTCAGGGATGCTCATTAAATTTCAGAATCCTTGTATGAATTGTGGATTTTTATTAAATAATATCTTACATGCATTTGCCGATTGTCCCATTCTTCAAAATAATTAAAAGATTTTTAAAACTAAACATGTGTCAAAACGGTGATATATCTCCGAATATTTTAAAAGCTCTCATTCTCTTGGAAATAATAAATTTTTAAAAAATACCCCCCCTAGTCACAAAGCAATTCAATGTACATTACAAAATATAAAATCTTTCTTAGCACTAAAAATAACGACAAATGCTATGTAGTCGAAGAAGACCTAAGGCCCATCATGATTGGTGCTTCAGCTCGCTACGCTGCTCTCTCAATCAAAATCCCGGATGTAGGAGCGCCAACGTGGAAGTGGGCTGGCGATATAATAAATATGTCCCTGAAAGGTCAAAGCTCTACATCAGCACCATCAAAAGGATTTTAAGAAGACATCGTTCTTTTTTAAACCAAACAAATAAATGATTTGTCCTTTTATATAAGGTTATTCTTCAGGGCAGTAAATATGAACTACAATGTTCATTTATGTATTTTCGCAACTGCCCTGAATAGTTTTACTCTGTTTCTGTATATAATTTAGTGTATTTTATTTTACACTGTATAAAATTTTGCAGTCAACCGAATAAAATGTTTTTAACCGAACCAAAAAAAATAAAAAAAATCTTGGAAGTGTTAGTGATGAGCAGGGTGAGAGGTTTCACCAGGACATGAGGGACATGTAGAAGAGGTACCAAGAAATATGGGATAGCCACATGATGGCAGACTATTGCTGGAGCATAGCTCTTGACTATCCTAATTTGCAGCAAAGAGGAGATCTTTAGAGAGAGTTTTATACTGCTAGTAATTAGCATTCCATGCATTTTCAATTTGAATATGTTTTTTGTATAGTAAGAAATAAAAACGCATAAAAAATAATTTTTGTTTTACTTTAGAAGTTGTAATATAAATAATATGTTTACTGAAAAATATGCAAAATTTGGTCATTTTAATAAAAATAAATGTAATTCTTTGGGCCTCTCTGATTATTTTTTCAACTTAAGCTAGTCTCCGCCCCCACTAATATGACCATACCATTTCTAAAAAACACCCATACCACTTTTGTAGCTCAATAAACAAAAAAGTGTGATTTTGTCTAAAAGTTGAAAGTTGAAAATCGAAACAAAAAACTCAAAATTTTCAAAAATTATGACCTGATTGAGCAAAATGGTTTTTAATTTAGTTATCAGGGACCCATTAGGTATTCAAATCAGTTAATATATCCCCAGAAACTTTTTCACTGCTCCCCAGTGTATTCAGCGCTACCATACATTTATTCAGCATTTTATGTTCCCTGTGAAATGACTTAAAAATAACTTCTTTTTATGATAGTGAAATACCCAGCCTTAAGGAATACAAAACGGAAAAATGGCAATGAAGACCCAATTACGGCTTTTTTAAGGAACTGATTTTAATATAAAAAATCACATCCAATGACATCACTAAATTCAAGTTGGAAAATCCCGGGCCACGCGGGTAACATTTGCTAGTTTATACTAATAAAAAAAGAATTCCGTTCGTTCGTTTGACTGTATCTCACGAACGGGTCATTAGATCTTGAAAAAAAAATTATGTGAATAGTTTTGAGAGCTCAGGGAGTGTTTTAGTGGGGTTGTCAACTCCCGGAAAATCCGTGATCGACATGCTTATTTTATTCGCCAAAACGTTTTTTCTGATTTTTAAAATTTTCAAGTTAGATTTTGCCCAAATTTTCTGTGGATAAGACTGAGGTACTAAAACGTGTTTTTGTTTTATTGAGTGTTTGCCGGAAAATTTGTTTTCTACATGATTACTTTAAAATATTTTTCTTTCTGTCCCTGTATGTCCCCCCAAATTTAAGTTTTGTGGAAAATAACCACACTTTTTTATATTACAACATCGTCCTAATCAAATTTCAATAATACCTAGAGATGAGAGGGATGTCAATACCCAGACTTAAGGAATACAAAACGGGAAAAATGGTAATGACGATGCAATGACGACTTTTTAAGGAACTACTTCTCATAAGAAAATAACATAGGCACTCTATGAAACGACGTAAAAATAACTTTTTTTACGGTGCTTAAATTCCCAGCCTTTAGGACAAAAAAAACGGAAAAATGGCAATCAAGACCCAATGACAACTGTTGAAGGAACTGATTTGAATATGAAATGTCACATGCGATGACATCACTGAAATGATTCGTGTGATTTCTTCTTTTTATGATGTTTAAATACCCAGCCGTATGGAATACAAAACGAAAAAAATGGCAATGAAGACCCAATGACAACTGTTGAAGGAACTGATTTTAAATATGAAATGTCACATGCGATGACATCACTGAAATGATTCGTGTGATTTCTTCTTTTTATGATGTTTAAATACCCAGCCTTAAGGAATACAAAACGGAAAAAAATGGCAATGAAGACCCTATGACGACTTTTTAAAGAATTTATTTTAATATGAAAATCACACGCGATGACATCACTAAAATTATTGGTGCGATTTTTTTACCATCCAGACTATTTTCAAGTTGGAAAATCCCGGGCAGCGCCGGGTAACATTCGCTAGTTTACTAATAAAAAAAAGAATTCCGTTCGTTTATTCGTTCGTTCGTTTCTTTATGTCTCCCGAACGGTTTGTTAGATCTTTACGAAATTTTCAGTGAATAGTTTTGAGAGCTCCGGGAGTGTTTTAGTGGGGTTGTCAACTCCCGGAAAATTCGTCATCGTCATGTTTATTTTATTCGCCAAAACGTTTTTTGGTGACTTTTTTACATTGCCAGGTTAATGTTTCTAACTTTTCTGAGGATGAGACTGAGGTAGTAAGACGTGTTTTTGTTTTTATTGGGTTTTACTGGAAAATTCGTTATATATAGGATTGCTTAAAAATAAGTTCCTTATGTGCCTGTTTTTCTCACCAAATTTAAAGTTTGTGTAAAATAACAACTTTTTTATAACGCAACATGGCGCTAATCAAATTTAAATAATGCTTAGAGATGGAGAGTGATGTCAATCACTCTCAACTTTTCTTGATTAAGATATGAAGTTGCACTCCTATTTAAGTTTTTTCCTTTTGCTGTTTTCCTCCATCACGGAGATCAATCTCTGATATTCATCGCTACCATACATATCTTCGGTACTTTTTGACTTACAAAATACCTTCTTTTACGATGTTTAAATATCCACCAATAAAGAATACAAAACGCAAAAAATGTCAATGAAGACCCAAGGACGACATTTTAAGGAACGGATCTTAATATGAAAAATCACATGCGATGACATCACTAAAATTATTCGTGTGATTTTTTTTGGCATTCCAGACTATTGACAAGTTGGAAATACCGGGCAGCGCCTGGTAACATTCGCTAGTATATATATATATATATATATATATATATATATATATATATATATATATATATATATATATATATATATATATATATATATATATATATATATTATATATATATATATATATATATAATATATATATATGTGTGTGTGTGTTGTATATATATATAAGATTCAATTATAGTTATTAAGGAACTTGAGATATAATTTGAATACACTTTGAAAAAAATACTCCATGACCTGTTCAGATAATTTTGTTTCCAAGGTTTTTTAATAGAGTCTTTTTCTTTGTTGTACAGATGAAAGAAATCACTTTGATAATAAGCATGGGAGGATCTTAGGGGTAGTCACAGTTTAATAGACAATTAAAATCTACAAGTAGACTTGAAGAGAGGAATGAGAAAATATTATGGTTTAAGCAGTCTTAATAGCCTTAAAAATGGATAAAATGAAGAAATTAATTGTCAGTGACGCCATTGAAAGGAATGAGTAAAATACGATTATTGTAAGCATATATTTAACATCATGAAAGCAAAATTACCCACCTTACATCATAGTGGGCAGCCATGTTTGGAACTATTGTTATATCATCAAATATTTTTTTTAATTTTATTGGTCCTTGCTGAGTATTCATTTTGATATAAGTTAGTGAGGTCTTTCTTTGATAAAATATAGCCTTGCCCTCAGTGTTTGATGTTTGTGTATAAAGGATTTTATTACTTCTTTGTTGTTATGAATAAAGTACTTTTTAAACGAAAAGTATTGATTAAGTTCAGAAGAGAGTCGTATGTTTAAAAAATAACTTTTTATATTAGACACCTAGTCTATGACAGCAATTATCATTCTGTTTGAATTGATTTAAGCAATAAAAAAATCAAGCCCCCCACTTTAGTTTATGTATCTATAATTTCTCAAAAAGAGCTTTTTCAGTGGAAGCAAAAAACTGTTAAAAGATACAAGATTTGCATTAAATAACAGATGAATTCATGAAAGTATTATATAACAATACTTTTTTTTTTCTAAGTAAAAATTTAAATGTATTTACAGTCAACCCTTTTTTTAAATATAATTTATTTATTTCATTCTTCTAGGGTATCTTACATTCCGTACGTTGCAAACGTACATTATATCAATTTTGTACTCTCAAACACATAATAAAAGCAATAAAGGAATACGCCCATAAGGCAAGAAATTAAGAGTAATAATGAAAATAAAAGGGAACTTAAAAGATCTGGTTGATAAAATAGTGGCAGCTTGATATTCTCAGTCCACACGAAG
Organism: Caligus rogercresseyi; assembly: GCA_013387185.1. Taxonomy (NCBI): domain Eukaryota; kingdom Metazoa; phylum Arthropoda; class Copepoda; order Siphonostomatoida; family Caligidae; genus Caligus; species Caligus rogercresseyi. The sequence continues at coordinate 14,031,785 of CP045905.1, read as the reverse complement.
GGAAAATAGTTAGTTTACATTGTACTCCCCATAGTTGTCGTTTGACGCACTGGAGACCGAACGAAGAGTTTCTATATGTCTTCTGACGAGGCGATGGAGACCCACAGGGAGTCCAGTTCAGTCCGTTCTTGATGCATAGAGGACCCTTTGAACCGTGGATACCAGATGCTCTATCTCATAGGCTTCCTGATAGGTAGGCAAGGTCGACACAAGCCAAATATAAAACAATACTTAAGAGAACGATACTTTTTTCTTTATATATATAGGACGATTGATCAAATTTCATAGCTTTACATCAATTGCATCAATAGATGGATCATGGCGGAATGAAGCAATTTTATTTGCCAGAAGTAGGGGCCCTTGTTAATTATCGATACAAAATAACTATAGAATATGTAATTCTTAAATTATTTTTAATTTTATAAAAGTTATGAAAATACAAAAATGTTGGATGCGAAACTGTTTTTTCAATTATGAAATAACTCAATCATACATGTTTTAACATCATAAGAACAAATCAAAAAAAAAAAAAGTGACAGAGAAAGATGCAAGCGTAATAATTATTGTACGAATGCAATATGTGACAGGAAATGCATTTAGTTATGTAAATAGAGTCTGCTAATATTTCTCCAATTATTTTTTATTTACTAAAGGTATTTAGATAGCCGTGTGCGTTAAGGCGTGTTCATCTCTCAATGTTGGGGGCGCAGGTTCGAATATTCCCGAGAGGGGTGGTCATTTTGGTCTACCTCATTCATAAGATTCTATGTTCGATAGAGTAATTTTAATGCTATAATGCTTATTTATATCCTGTCAGATGCAATTTGATCGAATCATATAGGCTAAAAAAATTATTGATAATTTAGATGCAATTTTATTCTTTACCCAAAAATCATCAAATTAATATAGAGAATCACCCCACATTAAATCCAAAAATTATATGGTTCCTCTTCCATTGAAACATAAAACACCATTCATGATCTCTATCGGGCACCTTTTTATAATTTGTCTTTGATACAAAAAGTATGAACTGGCCTCCGGCTAAGGATTAATTGACTCCTTCATATCTCCAACATTTTTTTAAGCTTTCATCAAAGCAAAAAACCTGTAAAACAGCATGTATTGCCTTCTAAGTCTTAAAGGGGACTATTAAAAGAAAATATTTAATGTCTTTTTGATTTCTTATATAAATACGAAACTTGTCCTCTTCAAGACCTTTTATTTATCAACAACTTTTGTGACACTACAGTGAAAAAATAATATGTAACAAATAATTATCATAATCAAAAATTGGATTCCATTGTAATAGGTAAAACAAGCACCTATATAGTAATAATAGTAGTATAAACTAGAGGCATATATACACTCAGAGAGTGCAACCTCCGCCGTCATGAGCCTTCCGAGCGGATTTTTCACGACTGGGGAGGCGTAGAGAGACGGGGGAGGGTTCCCCTAGACGGAAATTCCGAGAGGAACACGCTCCCGGCACCCACTTTCACAGCACAGTGACATCTATTGGCAGAGTAGGCTAACTTGGAAATTTAGTAGTATTAGCTCATTTGGGCGCCTTAATTCTGCACTCAGAGATGCCAAAATTTAATCACTTTTCCTTTTGGCACTTCCCACAACTCCAAAAAATTTCATCCAAATCCGTTCAGTACTTTTTGAGTTATCCTGCTGACAAACCAACAACCAACAAACTAACAAACCAACAAACCACAAACTAACAAACCAACAACGCCAGTGAAAACAATACCTCCTTCGGCGGAGGTAACTAGAGGCATATATACACTCAGAGAGAGCAAACCTCCGCCGTCACGGGTCCTTATGAGCCTTCCGAGGCGGATTTTCACGACTGGGGCGGCGTAGAGGGACGAGGGAGGGTTCCCCTCGACGGAAAATTTCGAGAGGAAGCGCTTCCGGCACCCGATTTCACAGCACAGCGACATCTATTGGCAGAGTAGGCTAACTTGAAATATTTATTAGTATTTAGCTCATTTGCATCTTAATTCTGCACTCAGAGATGCCAAAATTAAATCACTTGTTCCTTTTGCATTTCCAACAACTCCACAAAGTTTCATCCGAATCCGTTCCGTACTTTTTGAGTTATCCTGCTGACAAAACCAACAAACCAACGCCAGTGAAAACAATACCTCCTTCGGCGGAGGTAATTAAGAACCTCAACATTACTTTTGCAAAGTTACTCTCATTAGACATCCTTTGTCTTAATCCATAAACATTTGCTTAATGTCTCTTTGGTAAATAGAACAATACTGTTAATAAGAACTTTTCCTTAATACTCATCCCTACAATATTATATAACCCCCTGAAGCATAGGGTCAAGGAAAAATGAGGACTATATTAAAAGATGTACTTTGTGACCATGTATGTATACTGAAAGTCGTTCCTGAATACATAGATATATAATGAAACGAGGACTTAATGTCCGGATATAGATTATATATAATTACATACTTCTCATTGTTTCGTAACTGTTTTTATTTAAGGATAATTAGCTCATAAATATATGAAGGCAACAAATTGTCTTTCTGTCCAAACATATGAAATGAAAGAAATGATAAGGAATGTCATCGGATATCGTTTTTCTTTATTTTTGAAGTCCAATAGCAGTAATTGCTGTTTAATTGCTTGTTAAAAATTTGTTTATACTGCTTCATATTATACTTTCCCTTGATCATATATATTTTTTACATCTACACGAAGTGATGTATAACTGCAAGTTGCAAACTGTGTATTTAAACAAAAAAATAAGTGTTAAAATTATACAAAAGCAAAAAAATATATTTTTGTTCTTCCTATTTTGGTCTTGATGGTCACGTGTGGGTTCAATACGTTAGGAAAACTACGTCATTGGAATATTATTTCCTTATTCCTAACTAGCAGATGCTATCTGGCATTCCCCATGATCTTCCATGACCTTTGACCTAGTAATTCCAATTACACCTAAAACTTAACCATATATAATATATATTTTTTCAGTAATAACCAATAACATTTCTTAGAGACCCTCTTACGTGAAATTAGAACTCAGATGACCAGTAGGTAGTATGACTTTATTTACGAATTGATGACGTAGCATTTGAGACACAACTGAATCGTAAAAAGTAAGAAATATGTGGACATAAGAAGCAACCATTCTCCTGCTTGATTTTCATGTCACCCTCCATATTTTTTCTTCTAAATCTAACGCGACACTATCAAGAAATCGTAGAAAACGGGAGGTTTCACATAAAATACACATATGGAAAATAATTTTTCCAGGGATAACCTAATAGTCCAAAACACACCTTAACACATCAACTTCTTCCACAGAAAAGTCGGTCCGAATCTAACTCGGCAATTTTAAGAAATGAATATAATAAACATGGAGATCTTTGGGAAGTGCTCATCAATATTAAATGATTTCCTTAACTTTCAAATTAATCAATAAAGATTTTGTCAAGTTCGAAAAATCGTTTAGGAGTGTCAGGGAAATAGACGAACAGGCGAACAAAATTCTTATTTCATTATAATAGATAACAGGGTTTGACTTTTAACAGTTCACTGATACAAATTTGCCACCTCCTCTTGTTGCACTTCAAAGTTTAAATGTATACTAGAGGCATATATACACTCAGAAAGTGCAAACCTCCGCCGTCACAGGGTCCTTATGAGCCTTCCGAGGCGGATTTTTTCACGACTGGGGCGGCGTAGAGGGACGGGGAGGGTTCCCCTCGACGGAATTCCGAGAGGAAGACGCTCCCGGCACCCGATTTCACAGCACAGCGACATCTATTGGCAGAGTAGGCTAACTTGAAATATTTATTAGTATTTAGCTCGTTTTGCATCTGAATTCTGCACTCAGAGATGCCAAAATTAAATTAATCACTGTTCCTTTTGGCATTTCCAACACAAACACTATCGTCCACAAAAAATTTCATCTGAATCTTCGTTCAGTACTTTTTGAGTTATCTCCCTGACAAACAAACAAACCAAACAAAAAAACTACACAAACTACAACGCCCAGTGAAAACAATACCTCCTTCGGCGAGGTAATTAGTGACTAATAAATACTAACAATAAATATATACGACCCAATACTAATCGATTTGCCCTTCGCACTTTATGTTTTGGAGACACAAAGATAAATAGTTTAATCATCTGTTAGCATAAAATTTACAATAGAGCAAAACTTTTAAATTATTTTTTTGTTAATAAAGTACGGATAGGTACTGTTCAGATACCTAGTCCAATTTTAATCGCTTTCTGATTATTATTCTTTCCCATCATGAATTGAACAACTTTTGATGTAAATAGTTATTCTAGATTATTTCGTAACTAATTTTTTTAGAGTGTTTCATTTTCCTGTTATATTCTTCGTGAAAGGCTTTGCTTAGATTAATAAGTTCAAGATTATTATACGGAAAAATGTTTTTCCTTCATAGTTCTTAGATATATCTAACCCTGAATTATTTAAGCTATTTGAATAATTACCTATAGACTTATACTTTACATAAAAAGTAATGAAATGTCTAGGATCCCTGACCACATGTTTTTTTATCCGAAGAAGTAGTACACTCTATATACCTAGGAAATTGTGTAACCTTTAGGCAGTTTTTCGAACAACTAATTCATATTACAAGTAAGACCTTTTCTTTGGGTTACTCTTAGATATCCATTATCCTTTGCTATGAAATAATTCACATTTAATTAATTAACTTTCTTACTAATTGAAATAAATTGGTTCAGTAAGAAAACTTTGCAGGAGGAAAATTTTAATAAAAAAAGGCAGGACGGGTTTTTATTATTATTTACAATACTGATAGTTATTTTTAAATAGTTGATTTTTAAATTTGCATAAAGAAATAAACATCAAAATATAAGATAATACACATAAATTAATATTAAGAGTTTTTCTTACGAGCTGAACAATACTCACATTTTAACAGGATCATTTACAATTATTTTTAATGATTGAAAACGTTTTGGGGGATGGAGGCCAGGAATGTGAAGTATTAATACATTTTATGATATCTTGACCACTTTTTTTTATAATGAAAATAGAGAAACATTGTTTTGGGTGGTTACATTCTCACGGGGATTTCGAATGTAGTCCTCCAATAATATTTGAGAGAGCTTTTTTGTTACAAGACATGCACTGTTATATACTTGATTGCAAAATGAATATAATCGGTTTTAGATAATAATAAATGTAAAGAAAACCGAAAACACCCTTCACCGAACACATTACTGCCCTTCTCCTACCTAAGACATTGTCTAAAGAAGCAAGT
>CP045905.1:13997403-14026394 GCA_013387185.1 Caligus rogercresseyi | reverse complement strand
AAAACCCAATAAAAAACAAAAACACGTATTACTACCTCAGTTCATCCCTCAGAAAAGTTAGAAACATTAACCTGGCAATGTAAAAAAAGTCCCAAAAAACGTTTGGCGAATAAAATAAACATGACGAGACGAATTTTCCGGGAGTTGACAGCCCACTAAAACACTCCCGGAGCTCTCAAACTATTTCACTGAAAATTTCGTAAAGATCTAACAAACCGTTCGGGAGACATAAAGAAACGAACGAAACGAATAAATAAACGCTACGGAATCTTTTTTTATTAGTAAACTAGCGAATGTTACCCGGCGCTGCCCGGGATTTTCCAACTTGAAAATAGTCTGGGATGGTAAAAAAATGGCACCAATAATTTAGTGATGTCATCGCGTGTGATTTTTTCATATTAAAATAATTCTTAAAAAGTCGTCATAGGGTCTTCATTGCCATTTTTTTTCCGTTTTGTATTCCTTAAAGGCTGGGGTATAAACACATAAAAAAGAAGAAATCACACGAATCATTTCAGTGATGTCATCGCATGTGACATTTATATTTAAAATCAGTTCTTCAACAGTTGTCATTGGGGTCTTCATTGCCATTTTTTTCGTTTTGTATTCCATACGGTGGGTATTTAAACATCATAAAAAGAAGAAGATCACACGAATCATTTCAGTGATGTCATCGCATGTGACATTCATATTCAAAGCAATCGTTCCTTCAACAGTTGTCATTGGGTCTTGTATTGCCATTTTTCCGTTTTTTTTGTCTAAAGGCTGGGAATTTAAGCACCGTAAAAATAAGTTATTTTTACGTCGTTTCATAGTGCCTTATGTTATTTCTTATGGAAGTAGTTCCTTAAAAAGTCGTTCATGCATCGTCATTACCATTTTTCCCGTTTTGTATTCCTTAGTCTGGGTATGACTCCCTACATCTCTTAGGTATTATTGAAATTTGATTAGGACGATGTTGTATATAAAAAAAAGTGTGGTTATTTTCCACAAACTAAATTTGGGGGGACATACAGGGACAGAAAGAAAAATTTTTAAAGTAATCATGTAGAAACAAATTTTCCGGCAAAACACTCAATAAAACAAAAACACGTTTTAGTACCTCAGTCTTATCCACAGAAAAATTTGGGCAAAATCTAACTTGAAAATTTTAAAAAATCAGAAAAAAAACGTTTTGGCGAATAAAATAAGCATGTCGATCACGGATTTTCCGGGAGTTGACAACCCCACTAAAACACTCCCTGAGCTGAGCTCTCAAAACTATTCACATAATTTTTTTTTCAAGATCTAATGACCCGTTCGTGAGATACAGTCAAACGACACGAACGGATGTGCTTTTTTTATTAGTATAAACTAGCAAAATGTTACCCGGCGTGGCCCGGGATTTTCCAACTTGAATTTAGTGATGTCATTGGATGTGATTTTTTATATAAAAATCAGTTCCTTAAAAGCCGTAATTGGGTCTCATTGCCATTTTTCCGTTTGGTATTCCTTAAGGCTGGGTATTTCACTATCATAAAAAGAAGTATTTTTAAGTCATTTCAAGGGAACATAAAATGCTGAAATAAATGTATGGTAGCGCTGAATACACTGGGGAGCAGTGAAAAAGTTTCTGGGGATATATGAACTGATTGAATACCTAATGGGTCCCTGATAACTAAATAAAAAACATTTTGCTCAATCAGGTCATAATTTTTTGAATTTTGGAGTTTTTTGTTTCGATTTTCAACTTTCAACTTTTAGACAAAACAAACCTTTTTTGTTTATTGAGCTACAAAGGTGGTAGGGTTGTTTTTAGAAATGGTATGGTCCTATTATTAGTGGGGCGGAGACTAGCTTAAGTTGAAAAAATAATCAGAGAGGCCCAAAGAATTACATTTATTTTTATTAAAATGACCAAATTTGCATATTTTTCAGTAAACATATATTTATATTACAACTTCTAAAGTAACAACAAAAATTATTTTTTATGCGTTTTTATTTCTTACTATACAAAAAACATATTCAAATTGAAAATGCATGGAATGCTAATTACTAGCAGTATAAAACTCTCTCTAAAGATCTCCTCTTGTGCTGCAAATTAGGATAGTCAAGAGCTATGCTCCAGCAATAGTCTGCCATCATGTGGCTATCCCATATTTCTTGGTACCTCTTCTACATGTCCCTCATGTCCTGGTGAAACCTCTCACCCTGCTCATCACTAACACTTCAAGATTTTTTTTATTTTTTTTGGTTCGGTTAAAAACATTTATTCGGTTGACTGCAAAATTTTATACAGTGTAAAATAAAATACACTAAATTATATACAGAAACAGAGTAAAACTATTCAGGGCAGTTGCGAAAATACATAAATGAACATTGTAGTTATTTACTGCCCTGAAGAATAACTTATATAAAAGGACAAATCATTTATTGGTTTGGTTTAAAAAAGAACGATGTCTTCTTAAAATCCTTTTGATGGTGCTGATGTAGAGCTTTGACCTTTCAGGGACATATTTAATTATATCGCCAGCCCACTTCCACGTTGGCGCTCCTACATCCGGGATTTTGATTGAGAGAGCAGCGTAGCGAGCTGAAGCACCAATCATGATGGGCCTTAGGTCTCTTCGACTACATAGGCATTTGTCGTTATTTTTAGTGCTAAGAAAGATTTTATATTTTGTAATGTACATTGAATGCTTTGTGACTAGGGGGGGTATTTTTAAAAAATTATTATTTCCAAAGAGAATGAGAGCTTTTAAAATATTCGGAGATATATCACCGTTTTGACACATGTTTAGTTTTAAAAATCTTTAATTATTTGAAGAATGGGACAATCGGCAAATGCATGTAAGATATTATTTAATAAAAATCCACAATTCATACAAGGATTCTGAAATTTAATGAGATCCTGAAATTTAGATTTTCAGGAAATTTCTCCAGGTGACAGAAAAGGAAATTAAGTTTGATGTTCATATATGCATTTAGCTGCTTTTAGCTCACAAACATACTGTTTACAAGCTTCACATAATTGCTTGACTTGTTGTTTCCAAGAAAATCATCCACAACCAAGACAAAGGAACTCCATGCATTATACACAATCTGGCTCATAATAAAAACAAACGGATGATCATTCATTAGCTTTCGGATCTGAGGATCATCACAAATTCCAGCCTTCTTTTTTACTCAGTCCAGGGAAAGCATCACAAATGTATTTAAAACAGTCTCCATCTTTGTCTAGGGCTTTGACAAATTGTTTCATTAATCCTTAATGTGAAGATGAGGGAAAATGATCTTTGATCTCTCACCAGAGGCTCAACAATAACATTTTTCTCTCCAACAGTCATATGAGTCCTCTCTGGCCACTCCTTCCTCACCCAGTGTTCCTCTCTTGCCCTATTATCCAGTGAAAGAGAAAGTAAGGGATTTCGGTTTCTTTTAGTTTGGTGACATGGGCAACTGGAATGGATCCATATTTATTTCCATTATGGGGCGAAACAACTTTGAGACTGTATTTATAACTGTCAATGAAAAGTCTCCACTCTTGAGAATTGTAGTTACTTATACATAACTTATCTAGGAGACCAGGAATGTCATTACAGTCATCTTTCTCAGAGAAGAAAGGAATAAAACTCTGAATCTCTTGTTCTGTAGAAGGATTTTGGTGTACCACTTTAAAGCAGATTATTCGCACTTAATCTAGAGGCCATAAGTTCTGCATATTGTTTGAGCGAGTTTAAGTCTCTCGAGGTCATTTAATTCACCCTGGTTGAACTGCTTCGGCTAGGATGTTGTACCTTCAAAGTGTATATCATGATCATTGTGTGAACTATCACATTGCAACTGCACAGTCGCACTCTCATCATCTGTAACATCTGGAAGTGACTAGAACACTGGAATTGGAACATCTTCAAAGTTGAATACTTTAAACTCTTTCTGTTTTATTTATTTATACCTATACAGTTTATAGCGCAACAATGGCAATCATCTGCGTGGTTTTTTTTGTTCTTCTCCACACCATAGGTACACAAAAACTTGAGTTCTTCTTCTTGCCTTTAGCCCATTCTCTAAGATGTGTAATGCAAGTAACACACACATGGGAGGGGCCCCCTCTTTTTTCATTCTTTAGGAGACACAATTTTAAATATTATAAGCAATTTTGCAAAAACTGTTTAAGAACATATATATTGATTTATCTTTAATCTATCCTCTCAAAACCTATCTCACTAACATGAGTATACCATTTCCAAAAACATCCATACGAATCTTTATAGCTCTATAAACAAAAGTTAAAAATCGTCCGAAATCGGTCAAAATATCTTTGGCTTTTTTGGGCCTCTCTGATAATTTTTCAACTTAAACTAGTCTCCGCCCACACTAATATGACCATGCCTTTTCCAAAAACACTCATACCATTTTTTGTAGCTCAATAAACAAAAAAGTTGTGATTTTGTCTAAAAGTTGAAAATCGAAAACAAAAAACTCAAAATTTCAAAAAATACTGACTGATTGAGCAAAACAGTTTTTAATTTAGTTATCAGGGACCCTTTAGGTATTGAAATCAGTTGATATATCCCCAGAAACTTATTTTTTTATTATTTGTTGCCCTGTGATATCAGAGTATTTGTTTGATCTCCGTTGATCGGGGAAAACAGCAAAAACATAAAAGAGAGTACGACTTCATACATTTATCAAGAAATGTTGAGAGTGGTTGACATCACTCTCCATCTCTAGGTATTATTAAAATTTGATTAGCGTGATGTTGTGTTATAAAAAATGTTATTTCCATAAAAACCTTATATTTGGGGAGAAGACAGGGATAGAACAAAACTTATTCTTAAGTAATCATGTAGAGAAAACGAATTTTCCGGGAAACACTGAATAGAACAAAAACTGGTCTTACTACCTTTCAATCATCCACAGAAAATTTAGTCAAAGTCTAACGTGGCAATTTAAAAAAAATGACAAATAACGTTTTGGCGAATAAAAGAAGCATGTCGATGACGAATTTCCCCGGAGTTTATGACCCCACTAAAACACTCCCTGAGCTCTCAAAACTATTCACTGAAAATTTCGTCAAGATCTAATGACCCATTCGGGAGATACAGGGAAACGAACGAACGAACAAACGAACGGAATTCTTTTTATTAGTATAGACTAGCGGATGTTATCCGGCGCTACCCGGGATTTTCCAACTTAACAATAGTCTGGAATGAAAAAAAAAATCACACGAATAATTTAGTAATGCCATTGCATGTGATTTTTCATATTAAAATAAGTTTCTTAAAAAGTCGTCATTGGGTCTTCATTGCCATTTTTTCCGTTTTGTATTCCTTACGGCTGGGTATTTAAACATCGCACAAAGAAGACATCTAACGAATAAACATATTTTAATGTCATCGCATGTGACATTTCGTATTAAAATCAGTTTCTTCAACAGTTGTCATTGGGTCTTCATTGCCATTTTTTCCATTTTTGTATTCCTTACGGCTGGGATTTAAACATCGCAAAAAAAAGAACGAACGAACGAACAAACGAACGAACGGAATTCTTTTTTTATTAGTATTATATATATATAGGTATACTATTCATATATTTACACCACACACACAAACCACTATATATATTATATATATATAGGGATAACAAAAATGTTTACAGCCATACCAACACAAATAATATTTTTTGGTAACTGATTTTCTATTAAAAGGTCTTATAGTTAAAGTGATGATCCATCTAAATATGATGATGCAAGATCTTCTATCCAGGAGTAGCTAATAAGCAGCAATTAATACGAGAGTTTGGAGGTGCATATTCAAATAATTCGAAATGAATCGAAGAATATGCATATAGTCTATTATATTTTTAAAGGAGGAAGTTCTTATCTGCTGATGTTCACACCTCATCGGAGCAAGTTAAGTGATACCCCATTTCACAATGCTAGCTGCTTCTTTATTGTCACTTATTTACCTTTCAACCAATCACATTCAAGAAAAAGATCCTTGTGTATTATCCTTAATTAAAAGGTCTGGGATAAAATAATAATTATTAGTAGGAACATATCATTAATTTTTTTAAATTAATATGAATGACCTTATTATTTTGTCTATCTCTGAAGATTATTTCATGAGTGTGGTTTTAAATAGTTTCCTTCACAAATGTCTAGGTATATTATCATTTATCTCAGAGTGTGTGTGGTATAAATCAATCAATATAGGTATTGATTACTTCAAGGGAAAGAAAATAAGTAAGTTAACTTGAAACCATTTTTATAGATTTGAATAAAAAATGACTAAGTTGCATCAACAATATTAACATTCATATATAAGATTTAATTGACAAAACACATCAGAACACGCGTCTTTTGATGCTACTTTCCATTCCGTATGCCAATGACTTATATATTATAAGTCAAAGTTGAATATATTCATGTATAAAATATCTTATAGGTAACATGATTTCTTGGGAAAACATTTTAAACGCAAAGAAAGGGTTTTATCAGAAGAGAAAGCAGTATGCACTTTACTCCTTCAATAAACGTTACTCACATTCAGTAAGAAATCAATTTATCAAAGAAGTGTTATATACATATATATAGGGTGTACATGGTAAATTGGAACTGTTTTAAACATCATCCAGATCCATAATGTGGATATCTGGGGTTTCATCATACTAATATAAAAGGTTGTGTGAACAATACACTAGAACTTCCACCACAATTCTTTTGACAACAAACAATAGCCATCATGGAATAGCAAGGAGGGACGCCATCCTCGAATTGGCCCGCGCGGGACACAAGCCCGCTGCTATCTACAAGCTGCTCAACTACCCCAAGACCACAGTTTACCGGGTCTTCAATGCCTGGGAGGCTGAGGGGAAGGTCTACCGCAAGGCCCACAACATGAGAAGTGACAAGATCCGCACCTCCCGCTTCCTTGCAGGCCTCGAGAAGTCCATCAAGGCATCGCCGGGGACTTCCTTGTCCAGGTTGGCCAAGAACCGTGGAGTGAGCAAGCAGCTGGTCTCCAAGGCTGTGAATGAGGACCTCGGGTATAGGTCATACCGAATAGCCAAGCAGCACATCCTCACAGCATCCATGAAGGCCACCAGGCTCACCAACGGCAAGCGTCTCCACAATGGCCTGAAGAGCCATGGAGGAAGAATCATCTTCTTCTCCGACGAGAAGAACTGGACTGTCGATAGAAGCTACAACGTTCAGAATGACAGGTGGCTTGCCGAGGAGAGAGAGGAGGTCCCTGCGGTCTTCACCACAAAGTTCCCGGCCTCCGTGATGACCCTGGGTGTCATCTGCAGCACCGGTGAGGTGATGCCTCCCTTCTTCTTCAGTCCCAAGGAAAGGGTCAACGCGGAGAGGTATTGCGATGTCATGGAAGAGGTTGTCATCCCCTGGATGAAGGATAAGGCCGCTGGGAGGGAGTTCATCTTCCAACAAGACTCACATCGCCCTCAGGACCACCAATCTCTTCAACTCTCACGGCATCACATTCTGGGATCGGAACACCTGGCCCTCCAACTCGCCCGATCTCCATCCGTGTGACTACTACTGGTAGGGGAAGTTGGAGAGGGAGGTGTTCAAGGTCAGCCACAACAGCATCGAAGCCCTGAAGAGCTCCATTACGAGGGAGTGGAATGCTGTCGATCCCGCGGAAGTCATTAGGGCATGCAAGTCTTTAAGGGGCAGGATGGAGAAGATGGTGGCTGCTGAGGGAGGGTATATGAATAAATGTATTGTTTAATACCATGTATAACTTTCCATATTGTCAAATAAACTCCAAATGCCCTTTTTATCAGGCTGGTTGAAGTTTAAAACAGTTCCAATTTATCATGTACACCCTGTATATATATATTGGTTGTTCATATTTTTCAATGTTTGAAATGTGAGCGACTTTGAGCATTTTCAGTTTCTGGTGATAAAAGAAGACGATATACAAAGTTTGAACAAAATCGGTCAACATTACGAGGTCGCGCAACGAGGTCAAAGTTTAAAAATTTAGTAAAAATAGTTTTTCCGCAAATTTCTTCAAAATGGTGGACGTTACAGACTTCAATAATAATTATTAATTTAAAGGAAATCTAATTTACTACCAGACGTATGTTTGATGTTTTTTAATAAAACAAAGTTTTCAGTAAAAACAAAGCAAGAAAGGGAGTGAGTATTGTTAGCTATTCATAGCTTTTTGTATCAATTAACTTCACTCGCTGTAGAAGATGACTTGTTCGCTCCAGAGTAAAATAGTACTTTTAAGCTTAGTAAAACTTTAGATGATAAATCCAAAAATGACCTTAGTTGCATTCTATCAATTCAGAATTCAGTACAATCTGAGTTTACGTCATATGATTCAGAGCCTGTATTGACCTATAAGAAATCGATTATGAAAAAAATAAATAATAATTTGTTTCTTAGATTTGCGTCAAGGTATCCCTCAAAATTTTACTTTATCTCTGACGCATACATAATCCATTATATGCGTATTTTGTACGCGAGATAGGCTTTTTTAATGTGCATATAACTCTCTACTTATTAAATTGACATGATTTAGTATACCAAAATATTAAAGCTGGTTAACCAAGCTTTCATTTGATATATTTTGTGTTCTAAAAATCGCTATACTTTAAGAGATATAAGCAAATACGTACTCTCCCCCAAAAAATGATCTTTTGATATGAGAATATACGATTACCATTTGGTAACGGCAGTTAGTGTAACCTGGATAGGAAGAAAAAAAGAAGAGAGGAGTGAGGACAAAATACTCTCCCTTCTCTTTCTCTTTCTATCCAGGTAACACCAGATTGTAATCGTATATTCTCATATCAAAAGATCACTTTGGGGGAGAGTACGTATTGCTTATATCTCTTAAAGTATAGCGATTTTTAGAACACAAAATATATCAAATGAAAGCTTGGTTAACCAGCTTTAATATTTTGGTATACTAAATCATGTCAATTTAATAAGTAGAGAGTTATATGTACATAAAAAAAGCCTATCTCGCGTACAAAATGACGCATATAATGGATATAAATGCGTCAGAGACAAAGTAAAATTTTGAGAGGATACCTTGACGCAAATCTAAGAAACAAATTATGATTTTTTTTTTCATAATCGATTTCTTATAGGTCAATACAGGCTCTGAATCATATGATGTAAACTCAGATTGTACTGAATTCTGAATTGATAGAATGCAACCAAGGTCATTTTTGGATTTATCATGAAAAGTTTTACTAAACTTAAAAGTACTATTTTACTCTGAAGCGAACAAGTCATCTTCTACAGGCGAGTGAAGTTAATTGATACAAAAAAGCTATGAAATAAGCTAACAATACTCACTCCCTTTCTTGCTTTGTTTTTACTGAAAACTTGTTTTATTAAAAAACATCAAACATACGTCTGGTAGTAAATAGATTTCCTTTAAATTAATAATTATTATTGAAGTCTGTAACGTCCACCATTTTGAAGAAATTTGCGGAAAACTATATTTTTACTATATTTTTAAAACTTTGACCTCGTTGCGCGACCTCGTAATGTTGACCGATTTTGTTCAAACTTGTATGTCGTCTTCTTTTATCACCAAGAAACAGAAAATGTCACAAGTCCTAACATTTCAAACATTTGAAAAAAAAAAGAACAACCCATATATATATATATACAGGGTGTGCAGGCGAATCTTAGACTTTTTTATAGCACGGAAACAAGATACTCATACCAAGAACAAGAACTTTTAATTGAATTTTTTCATATCTCACAAATTTAAATGAATTTTTCTTAATGTTCATTCAATCCAACTTTCCTTCACCAATAAAGCACTCCACACGGTGCCTGAACCTCCACCGGCATGAACCACCTGTTCCCTGGACAAGTTGGCCACTGCCTGGATGATGGCAGCTTCAAGGAGTCCATAGTGTTGTGAGCACGCTTGTAAGTGTCCCTTTCAAGGACGCCCACAAGTAGTAGTCGCAGGGGTTGAGGTCAGGGCTGCTGGGGGGGCAGAACTCCTTTGACCAGAACATGTCGAGATTTCTAAGCACCAGTTGGCACCAAATTCGGTCTGTAGTCTTTCTTTCCGGTGTTAAGAATCCTTCCTCGATGTCCTCCGACTCCTTGAAGAGGACTTGGCATGCTGTAAACAGTAGCTTTGGGGAATTTGAAGAAGTCGATGATCTCCTTGGGCGCACGGCCGCAACGGAGTGCACAATAATGGCCGTCCTGCGATCAAGTTCTGGGGACATTTTCAATCTTTTGTTATTAAACAAAGCTCATAGGTAATATAACCAGTTCATACATTTTTAAGCTTCTATCCGAACTGGTTCTGAGATACAAGTACTCAAAGTTAGTCTAGATTCGCCTGCACACCCCTGTATTGTATATATAATATATCAAATACCACAGCACCAGACATTTACCATCTAATTGAAAGGTACACTAACTTCATACTGCCTATGATTAATCGACAATGAAAAACCACCACAAGATAACTTACACTCTTTTCAAACCCATCTTATTATAAAGTTTACTTTTCACGTCCTCAATAAATAATAATTATAACAAAAAACTATTTTCTACCTTTTATCAAGAGGCGCAATAAAAAGAAAATAAAAAACCCTCTTCCTTTCACATTGAAACTCTCCAAAATAATGTTGTTTCATTGTTATTATTATCTAAAATATTGATTTTATATATCTGTGGGACCAAATATCTTATATATCTTCAAATATAGGTATTGGCATTTCAGAGCTAAAAGCTTTTTTAATCATAATTGATGGGACCAACAACCAATGTTTTCATTATCATTCTGGTTTTTTTCGATTCTTTTAGTTTTTATACTATAAAAATAGTATTTTTAATTCGGCTGATCATTTTCTATTTTCATTGAATGCTGTTTGTTTCATTAGTCTTAGTTCTGACAAAAAAATATAACTTTTGGAAGAATGTTCATATTCCATACTTGGATTTTATCCCACACTTTGAGGTTCGAGACGAAAAAAAACATTTTTAGTTTTAATTGTTTTTAATTTCAGGAATATTTTTCTCTGTACACTATATCCAATCCGAAAGCCGAGAAAGTAGATACATGTTTTGCTTCTAAACATGGGTCATTCTAATTTTCTTTTTTATTCAACACTTCAAATTTATAACATAAAATACAATTCAAAAAATATTAATGACATACGTACTAAAATACATTAAAATGGCCATCGGAATACCGGTCAAGGTGGAAGAATTTCGAGCTACTTTTCCTATCAACCACTGCAAGATATTCGGCTTTTGGCATCAAAATACCAAACGTGGACGATTCATCGTGGGAATATGCGGGAAATATTATCCCTCCAAATCCCCAACATATACGTCAATGAATATTTTTAGCGTTTGTTCTTGCCTACTCCCTGAATAGAGACCCCAATTTCATTTAGTATTTTGCTCATTTTGCATATTAAAAAAAGCAATTAGAGATGCCAAAATTTAATCACTGTTTCTTTTGGCATTTCCAACAACTCCTCAAAGTTTCATCCGAATCCGTTCCGTACTTTTTGAGTTATTCCTGCTGACAAACAAACCAACCAAACTAACAAACCACGCCAGTGAAAACAATACCTCCTTCGGCGGAGGTAATTATGCATTTTCTCCATTTTTTCGGGTTATACATACAAATTATTATGGTGTCCAAGAGAAACTGTCTAGAAAAAAAAACCCACAGTCTTAGGAAAAAATCTACGATAAAATAAGATACAGTAAATTTAAAATAATAGACTTCAATTAAAAAAACACAATTAAAACTAGAGGCATATATACACTCAGAGAGTGCAAACCTCCGCCGTCATGAGCCTTCCGAGGCGGATTTTTCACGACTGGGGAGGCGTAGAGAGACGGGGGAGGGTTCCCCTAGACGGAAATTTCGAGAGGAACACGCTCCCGGCACCCAATTTCACAGCAGCGACTCTATTGGCAGAGTAGGCTAACTTGGAAAATTAGTAGTATTAGCTCATTGGCGCCTTAATTCTGCACTCAGAGATGCCAAAATTTAATCACTTCTTCCTTTTGGCACTTCCAAAACTCCACAAAATTTCATCCAAATCCGTCAGTACTTTTTGAGTTATCCTGTGACAAACAACAAACCAACAAAAACTAACAAAAACAACACAACTAACAAACCAACAAACGCCAGTGAAAACAATACCTCCTTCGGCGGAGGTAAAGATAGATAGGTAAGTAGTTTGAATGGAAAAGTACATGGATATGTTTATACAATTACTTTTATTAATATATTAATATAGTTGATATAAATTTAAGATGTAATGCACTTAAAGACTTGCCCGCAATATTTTGATGATTAATTTCCCGCCATTTGTCATTATTTGACAAATTTCTTCATAATTTATTCCTCTAATTATGAATACATTTTTCTGCCAATCCATATGGTTCAATTGTGTAAAAAGTGTAAGGATATAAATGAATATTATGGTATTCATATGAACCAATGGAACATTTGGAGTGAGCTCATCAATATTAATACCCCCTCTCCTGCGAAGGAGGTTAACCTAAGCCCTCCGCATTACAGAATCAGATACGCTTTCACACGTGCTCCA
Source organism: Caligus rogercresseyi (assembly GCA_013387185.1). Classification (NCBI taxonomy): domain Eukaryota; kingdom Metazoa; phylum Arthropoda; class Copepoda; order Siphonostomatoida; family Caligidae; genus Caligus; species Caligus rogercresseyi. Next base: position 14,013,815 of record CP045905.1, on the reverse strand, counting down.
TTAAATATAAATATACATTTTAGGTATATATACTTAGCAATTTAGGTGCCCTTCTATATATAGGCATACTATGCATATTTTTGAAGGACCTTCCCTCCCTGCTCTCTACCTATAAGTCAACTAACCTCCACTATCTAATACGGCGCAACCATTGCATGGCTGCATATTTTTTATATAAGAAACCCCCCTCTTGACTGCGCTTGGTACTGAATTACTCCTTTAAAAAATAAAAACTCTGTCTCCCTACCCTGTTTCTAAGAGTTTCTATTTCAATTGCTCATCCACTATAGCTTTCTCCACACTATGTATGTACATATATTTTTCATTTCTCTATCGAGGATTTTTCTTCTTCCTCAATAGAGGAGGTTGCCGTGCTTTTTACTTGTAATGAGCAAAAAAAAAAAATGCCCTGTCTGAGGTATGTGTTTGTGTGTGTGTGTATATATATTTTTAAAATCATGCCAGTAGCGAAGGGAAGACCGTTAGAATACATTATTCCTCCCCGACGTCTTCGAAGCGTGTGATTGTGAGACGATGGAGAATATGGATGACTAAAGATCTTTGGTAGATAATTTAAAGAAAGATAGATGCACAGAATGCTCAGCGAAATTATCTCTTGTTGTTCAGTCTACGGTAAGGAAAACCTATTTATATGGGAGTTTTGCGGGAAGGGCTTCACGCGGGGATGATTGCATGGCAGTGGACGCGGGAGGAGAATAATACAATATAACATAATATTATTTTATAATCAGAAAGGTTTTTAGCGGGAAAACAAAATGATTTATATATAATGTTCGACCGATAGTTAATTAAAAAGGTTGATATGTTAATATAAAAAAAGCCATTAACCATTCATGGGGACCATATCTTATTTATAAACTAGAAAACTTGAAATAAATTGCTTAATATTTTATAAAAAAAACAAATCTTTGCCATTTTTTGCGACTGATGAGTGTTCAGTCTTACACGTTTACTGTGTTGGAAAGGACAGTGCCTTCTTTGAATACTTTGCCCCCCTCCCCACCTCCCCCCCCAAAAAAATAGTTTATGTTTGTCTTCTGATGTGGTGAATGTATTTTTTTATTATTATATCTAACATATATTTGAAGACCCACGAATGTAATATAATTTTTTAAGTAAATCTTAGAAGAAAAAAAGATCTATATATCTGTCGGCAGTTAGGGAAGCCATGGCCGATGGTTTGAAAAATATAGGTACTATCGATATTTGGCAAACCCATTTACTTGTTGGCTTTTATTAAAATCCTTTAGAATAATACTGCGAAGAGAAAATAATAATTAAATATATACAAAATGTAATAAATTTTATATTTTATATATTTTCACATTTTACAAAACAAACGATACTTAGCGACTTGATCTCTTTAATGCAAAATATGATAATTAATTACACTGATAGCAAAAGTGCGAACTGGGTCATATTGATACACATTGAATTCCTACACATGTAGATATTATTAATCAAATGAAGTTGCGTTGTACCTAATTATGGTATATAATATTTTATCATTTCTACATGGATGTAATTTCACAGGAACCAAGAAGGCAAAAAAGATGACATGTTTCATTGTTGCAATTTTGAATTTATTCCTGGCTTAGAGGGATTTTCAAATTGATAAGTGCATGACGGAAATGTAAGTTAATTCTGATATAAATTGTAAATATATTTGTGACAAAAGCAATTAAATGGAAAATATTTTTATAGACAAAACTTGGCTGTTTTTCGTAAAAGACATATTCTTGTTTGATTATTTTTTAAATAATGATTCTATACTTCTATGTCAAGTTATCAAATCTTTTTGATATCATTGTGTGTTTTGGCATAGACAAATACGACATATATTGCAGGTTTACAGCTGCATAACTAAGTAACCATGAAAAAAAAAACAAGAAAAAAACCAAGGAAAGGGTCATTTCATTTATTTTAAGTTTATTTTTTACAATAATGTTTGAGAATTCCTTTTTGTCTGTTGATTTGCTGTTGGTAGAGACAAACCAAATATTTTGTTTTGAAAGCCTGTCCTAAGGTTATATTTTAATAAGAAAAAAGTATTGAATTTCGGTCTTTCAGTATTTTACATTTAATTTATTTATAAAACTTTATATCAATCCTATGGGCAAAGCCTACAGGTCTAAAACTCTATGTGAATTGTATTCTGTGATATACAGAGGCAACGCAATCTTTTAATTTACTTAGGTCACTTGAGATTGCAAAAAGCAACGGTAACAATTTCTGCATGTATGAGTTATTATATCAGTTAGTATAAACAGCTGATGGGTGAACCTTCCTTACGCATTTCTATTGCTTATTTTAATAATATGATAGTTTCATCCATCTCATATTCGTTAAGTATGTAGATTAAATAAATTTGTACATAAAACCAAAAACAAATGCGAAAAAATAACTCAACATTTTTTTTTCTCTAGTTAAAAGATACAAAATAAATAAATATAAAAATAAAAAACAAGGCTCAGTGTGTGTTAAGGTTTGTTCAACTACACTCAATGATGAAGGCACAGGTTCGACTACTCACGAGAGGGGATGATCGATTTTGATCAACTTCATTGATAAGATCCTAGGTTCAATGGACGAATTTACATGCTTGCATGTTTATCTATATGGATTCTGCGGATCTATCGAACCAAGTAGGCAAAAAATATCGATTGAAAAGAATAATGGACATATCTAGCTATCGACTATTTGAAGACATGCAAATATTAGTCATAGAAATAAAAAATTGCAAATGGTTATAAATTATTAAATATTTTTGAAATGAGTATAATGAGTCCTTGGTGTTGGTTTTGAAAATATTATATTCTTCTTCCGGTATTTAATAATTGTTTATATGCTTCAGAGTAGGCTTGATTGTACATTGTCATCGATGAAATGCGTTACTGAATTCGTTAGCATCATCCTCTATTACAGCCAACCCAATATTTTAAGTTGTTCTTTTCATTTTACGTCGAGAAGCCAGCCAGGTAATCCTTGCTACGATTTCTAAGCATTGCTTCAGCTTTAGTTTTAGAGGATGTTGATATAAAATTATATATATATATATATATATATATATATATGTGTGTGTGTTTGTGTGTGTTCTATCAAAAATATAATTTTTAACTTAAGCATTATAAATACTTAAAATAATTCAAAAAGCACTATGAATACGCTTTTTGTTATAAAGAGGGGATTTTTATCAATACATAAAAAATCGGTGCTTCTCAACCATCTTCAACCTAAAAACGTTTTCTGAACTTGAGAAGAAATGGATCATCCTGCTATTCGGCAAAACAACTTCTCCTTCGACAGGTCGCCAATAATTTATACTTCGCTTGAAGATAAGAGGAAATGTGCGAAATCTTACCAGCTGATCTAGTTCACAAGAGTTATTGATCAATTCAATGAGACTGGTTCTAGCCGCAAGATTAAAAAATGAAGACAAAAGCGAAAAGAATAGAAGCAGTGAATCAGGAGGTGAAGAGTTTTTCAACCCCCAGTTGCTCACTCAGAAATGCTTCTAAGTTAATTTCATTCACCAAAACAACGTTATCGTTAGTTATAATCCTCGATTCCGTCTATATTATTTCACTTCAGTTCAGTTCATTAACTGATGCCCACAAAGCGAAAAATGCAGCAATCATCCAACATTGTCGATAGAATCATTTAGACTGTCAAGAAGTTATTTACCTACATTAACAAAAACAACAGCACAAACTCAAGTTTATATGAAAAATCAGATTCCATTGAGTCTCAATGAAGGATATATCCACGAGATGATAAAACTGTTGCAAGAATGTCCTGAAGCCTGCGTCAATCGGTATTCAGGCAGGAAGGAGTCCTTTTCAGCAACTTTTGTAAGGGTTTCAGAAGATCTGCTCCTTACGATAGAGGACAAATAATGTTTAATAATCATAAAAGTCTATTCGTTTTGTTTAAAATGTTACAAGAATTTGACGTATTTTAAGAACTTCTAATTCGCAACATAAAAATTACATTTCTGATGGAACATACTCTATATAAAACCTTTGAAGGAAAGATACCAGAGTAGTATGGTGCCAATTAGTCCTGTGTCACAATCACGAGAAAAGTATTCCCCATCAGCAGCACTGCTGCATAATTTATATTTTTTTCTTACCCGAAGGCAAACTTTATTCAATACATTTGTAAATATTAAAATTCAACAATAAAGGACAATGGGGATTTATAAAAATATTAAACTAAAAATATGGGTCGGCATAAAATCTATAAAGAAGTACATTAATAATATGTTAAATATATTAAAATTCAATTAATGAACTTGCAATAGTTAGAACAATTAATCAATTTCATTAATTTATTTATGTACATTTTGATACTGGAGATAATACCCGGATCTTTGTATCATAGGCGTATCTTTTTGCGTTTATATAACTTGCTGTGTCTTTGCTATCGTTGCATTGACTTTGAGTTCCTCCTTTCCCGCGAAGTAGGCTAAAAAGTCCTCTTTGTCTGTCACGGCTCCGAAGCTATTGATTAATATACTACTTATTGATGAATACGTTTCCTTCAGTCTGGAACAGTCCCAGAAGATGTGGTCCGTTGTTTCCTTTTCTTTTTTGCAGAAGATAAACATGCTTCTCTGATTGTTGAAGAACTTTGAGCGTACCTCCAGTGTTCCAGAGAGCAAACGATATTTTAACCACTTTTCGGAAGAGGAGAGCAGACGGTTTTTATCACGCGGATACTTCCCGTCACATCTATGTTGTTACTCAGTCTTTTCTGGAGATATGAACACAAAGGAGTCATATTATCGCTATTGAAAGTTTCTTTGATAAATGATGTGGGTGCCGTGCAGGCTTTTATCCTGAAAGGAACAAGTGGCCTCTGAAGGCCTCGGAAAATTCCAAGTCTTTTTTTCAGGGACAATCCAGCTGCATAATATATTATTTTTTATACAAATCATGAAAAAAAAAGAGAAACATTCCTAACTCAAATCATGATTAATTTTATGGATTATGTTCATTTTATATCAAATTCAATATGTATTAACCATTTAATCCTTAATTTTCAATCAGCAAAAATTTGTAACGTTAAGTTTTACCCTATTTCAAAATGTATCTTTAAAAGAGTGTAAAGTTTTTTTGAATTTAAAGTATTAATATAGTTTAAATTAAAGTATCTTTGGGCAAATAAAGTTTTCCTCTATGGGATTTAGTTTTTTAGCAGATTGATTTCTTTATATATGTATATATATATATATATATATATATATATATATATATATATAATGTTTGTTTTTTTGCCTAATGGCAGTATAATATAATAGTATTCGTATCAAAATATTTATTATACTAACCAGAATTAACAATGTGTTATACTCGTGAATTTGAAATCTGCCATAGAGTTGAACTAAATTCAATTTATATAAAGACTGAAAAAATACTTCAATTTAAATTTTTTGAAGTTGACAAATTATATTTGACTATATTTAAATGAAACACTCCTACATATTTAACGAGAAGATATCGATATATCCTCAACTATAATAAATGAGTTTTATCCTATAAGATATTCATGATATTTTTTTATATATCGATGAAAATATTTGGCAAGTTATGGTTAAATTATTCATTATTAAAGAGTATTATCTGAGACTTACAAATATATTTGATTAACAAGAGGGGATGAAGTGATTGTCCTCTAAGGAAATTATATTTTGTAATGAAAGTGTAAGCGTTTATTAGTTTGGCAGGAAAGAAGGTTCGTGTTTTCATGCTATATCATTATTTTTAAATTAGTAGTATGTTTTCATTTTCGAACTTTTTCTTCAATTCTTTGAATGGAATTGAATTAAAATATGTTCTTTATCTTCCTAATAATTATAAACACTTGTTCATTTCATGTATGTATCTAAGTATTCCGCGATATATGGATAGAAAAGGTTTACAACTAATCGGTATAAGCGACATATATTTAATTTTTTATGCTTGTAAAATATTTCATTTACCCAACATTTGTATATTGTCCAACATATAAAAAACTATTGTTATTTAAAACATTATTTCTACTTAGTATATCTCGAGAAGTTTCCATGGCCATATAACTGAATCTGTCTTATCATTTAATTGTAGGACTAAAAGTAGCAAATGAGAATGATTTCATCCCAACCGTTTATATATATTTATATATATCAGACTTGTTGACGTTCGCGAAAAATTGTCGTTTGTCGTTCGCCAAAAGTTATCTTTCGTCGTTCATCGTTAATTTTAAATGAATCGTTCGTCGTTCGCCATTCTTAAAAATTGACGACATTTTTTTTAGAAAGAAAATTCTGAAAAAAGTGATGACGTTTTTTTAGAAAGAAATTTCTGAAAAAAGTGATTAGGTTTTTAGAAAGGAAATTTGTCCCATGAAAATTAAAAGTCTTTGTCTTTTTTTGGCGCCAAAAACGAACGACGAACGATAAGGATTTTCCTTATCGTTCATCAAAAACTTTGTCATTCATCGTTCGCGAACGACAACAAATGAACGATAAATCAACAAGTCTGATATATATATATATATATTGGGATGACAGGGACACAATTTTGGATTCAGTTGTACATAATATGTCAGCTTTTAATAACGACGATCGACAAATTTTTCTACAAACATTAACAAAAATTCCTATCGTGCGTCGTTCGTTTTTGGCGCCAAAAAGACAAAAAAATATATTGGAAAATTTTTCTTTCTAAAAAAGTCATCATTTTTTCAGAATGACGAACGATGAAAAATTCAATTTAAAACTAACGATGAACGACGAACGATAACTTTTGGTGAACGACAAAAGAACGACAACAAGTCTGATATGTATATATATATATTTCTTAACTCATACCCCATATTTTTTCAATCATGAAATGGAGGGTGACATTTTTGCACTCTATTTCACGAAAAATATATTTATTATATTTAAAGTCTCACTATCTTTTCAGTTCTTTCTGTCACTGTCTTCGTTTCAACAAAACAGACCCCCAAAAATATTAAGCTCTGCCATAAATTCTATATAGTTTGCTCTGCTGTGCATTTGATATAAATGTAGAAAAATAATTTATAAAAAAAATATTTTGTGAAAACACTTTTGCGCCTTTAAAAAAATTGTACTACATACATGTACTTATAAACGTTTGCCATTCACATTGAGTATAATAAGAGTCATACATAGAAAATACTACCAACATTAATCCATAGGATAATGTTTAGGTATGTTTATAAAATATAATGTTCTCTCTCATATCCATAAGCATAGAGTGTGTTTATTTTGTAGGGGAAATGTCTATGAACAATACAATACACTTGAGTGTTCTTTCATTTAATGAAATGAAAATTGGGAGTTAATCCTAAGTAAATACTCATTCAAGATGTTTGTTTTCCTAGTTTACTGCTTTGTGTTTAGTTGATATATTTGTATACTTCATCGTCATTGAAAGGTTACTTCAAGGACATTGTTTATACGGAAGGAGTGTTGTTGTACTGTAGAAACAATAGAAGGATGTTAAAAGTTATTTATTATATATGTGAAAGGGTTTAAGCGGAAATGACATATATATAAAGGAATGTGAAAAGGAAGACCACATTGGCTAGGGAAGTGGTTCCCAAAGTGGGGGGCGCGCCCCTAGGGGGGGGTGCGAGAAAAACGAATGAATGAAAATATAAAAACCGTAGACTAAATAACCCTGCTAGAAAATGGACAAAAAACAAAAAAAAGGTTGAGGTTCATATTAATTACAATGTGTTAAAAAACTGCAATGGACTCTGAGAACAAAATGTGTGTATGTTCTTTTTTTTTTTTTTTTTTGGGGGGGGGGGGGGGCGCAAAAATTTCTTATGTACCAAAGGGGGGCCCAGCAGAAAAAGTTTGGGAACCACATTGGCTAGGGATTAGTTGTAATTGGGCAGAACGGGTTTGAAATCCTTGTATATCATAATAATGACATGTGGGACCTAAACGTACTTTTTTCAAACCCCAAATACAAGATATTGCGACGCCGGAACAAAATCTTTACGTGGAATTTCTTCCTCGGTTCTATCTGAATTTGTAAATAAAATACCATCAAAAACTTAATGGCTTTAAATTTGATAAGTAAATAAAATGTGTAGACATATTTAAAATTATATAAGAGGCAAATGGAAAAATAGGATAAAATAATTTTGAATAAATAGTTGAAAATTATTTTATATATATATGTATATTTATACATATATATATATATATATATCAGACTTGTTTACGTTCGCGTAAATTGTCGTTCCTTTGTCGTTTACCAAAAGTTGTCGTCCGTTTGTCGTTTGCCAAAAGTTGTCGTTCATCATTAATTTTAAATTGAATAGTTCGTCGTTCATCGTTCGTTTGTCGTTCGCCAAAAGTTATCGTTCATCGTTAATTTAAATTGAATCGTTCGTCGTTCATCGTTTGTTTGTCGTTCGCTAACCTGAAAAAATTGACGACTTTTTTTAGAAAGAAATTTCCGAAAAAAGTGATGACGTTTGTTTTTAAAGCAAATTTGTCCCATGAAAATTAAAAATCTTTGTCTTTTTTTTTTAGCCAAAGAGGAACAACGAACGATGAGGAATTTTCCTTATCGCTAGTCGGTCATCGTTCACGAACGTCGTTCGACGTTCGTGAACGACAACAAATGAATGATAAATCTACAAGTCTGATATAAAAAATATATATATATATATATTGATCGTATATCCATAGCAGGTACAGACAATGATTATGACAGCTTGATTACTTTAGATTGTTAGTGTTTTTGCAAATATTTATGTATTTATAAGTTCCAGGAGATCCTTCCTATAAATATAATGTACGCCATAAACAACTTAATCCTGAGCGAAATCCCTCATTCTATAAGAAAAAAATATTTTAAAATATAAATTCCAAACACATATTATCCATAGAAACGTGACGGAGAAGTCAAAACTGAGAGGAGAAATATATCAAAAGTGTCATTTGTCATATGCCTTTCATATACATATTCCTGACAGGACTTCCCTATGGCATATGTCTGAGTTATCACTAACACATCAAAAAGTATGTGAAGAGCTCAAAAAGCGTCATTATTTGAATATGTATAGTTGCTTTAATTCTGTACAAACTCAGAAGAGTATAAATCATTGTATAGTCTACTTAAGGCAGCAATATTAATAATAATAAACTGCAAATAAAATCAATGAGTTCATTTATTTTTCGTATTTATTCTACTTAAATGGTGTGCCCATTATTAAGAATCATATGAACAATTTGCAAAAACTAGGTTATTTATTAGAGCATCAATGTAATTAACTTGCTTTATACATCTGATATTTCAATTACTCAAATATAATTGCCTCTTGCGTTCAAATCCTCAACTATAATGAAAGTGAGTCTTAACGTTTATTACCTCCGCCGAAGGAGGTATTGTTTTCAGTGGCGTTGGTTGTTGGTTTGTTTGTCAGCAGGATAACTCAAAAAGTACAGAACGGATTCGGATGAAACTTTGTGGAGTTGTTGGAAATGCCAAAAGAAACAAGTGATCAAATTTTGGCATCTCTGAGTGCTTATTTAAGTTGCAAAATGAGCTAAATAATAAAAATATTAATAATGAAATAGGGTCTCTATTCAGGGAGTAGGAAAGAACAAACGCTTAAAAAATATTCATTGACGTAATATTGTTCATTTATCAGCTAAGGACTACGTCACTGGGTGCTTAAACTTCTTTCTCTTCCCGTCTTCCTCTTAATATTAAATAAAATATAACGCTAATATTAAGAGCATGATGGAGAAAAGAAAGGAGTTTAAACACCCAGTGACGTATTTCTGAATTGACGAATAACTAGTATGACGTCAATGGATGTTTTTAGGATGGCTCTCTCCTCACTCGTTATTCACCAAACACACCTACTTATGTAGACATATATGATTGGATTGTAATTCCGTAAAGTGATTCATTTGGTGGATCGGCGGAGGTTTGCACTCTCTGAGTGTATACATGCCTCTGGTTATTTATGCTACCAATAAGTACTTATTTCATGCTAATTGTTATTTACTAAATTAGTTGTGTGTTTTAATTTTCCAAATAATTATACAAAGGCATTTGGGACTTAATTACTCAGTTTCCGCAATATTATGCGGTGACAAACAAATTATTGTCATCATAATATTTCCCCTTAATAAGAGAAAATAAAACGAATCCACTTTGAAATACATTCAGAATAACTTAACATATTTACATAACAATTTCGTTCTCTCAAATAAATGTAATATTTTCAACAGCAAAAACTCAGTTATCATGGCCATTTAAGGATTTGTGGCATTATACTTTTAAAAAGCACTAGAAATATGACTAGATATGTTAGGAAACTCATACATGCTATAGATATCCCCATCCAACAGCCTTGTATTCGCTTCAATCTTAAATGTTGCGAGGAAATGACAGAAAGTATAGTTTATCATAGTTTAAAAAAATGTAATAATAACATAGGTTTTCATGCTTATAAAAAATGTTAGGTAAATATGAATTATTGTGTTCAAAGTCACTTCCCTCTAAGAAAAAAAATATATATAGCTATATATATATATATATATATATAGCTATATATATATACATAATCATTACGTTAGAAATATTTTTCCTGCAAAACGTAATATTTTAAAAGTGCTGTTAACATTTTCTTAAGGTAAGCATATAAGCCGCGTTCTTTTTACTCATATAAGACATCTTTTTATCTTTCACAAATAATAACAAAGCATGTATATTATTATTGTGAAAAACCCAGCAAGAATGTGATTAAGTATTTGGTACTTCAGCCCATCAAGAATTGCCTTTTCTTTTTATAGCAATATAATATTAACAGTATTATATTCTGCAGTGTATATATGTAGTGAAGATATTTATAATTCCATTCATCACTACAAAAATTCCATTATTTTCTCCATAAATATATAACTTATTTTCCAAAACGATTTATTGTGAGTAATAAGAATGGATTGGTAATATTGCTACGAAGTATTAATATAAATAGGTATGAATACGTATTTCTTGTAGGCTATACATTTATAATATATTCTTCAAAATTTGGATACTTTTAATCCTTTTGTAATGATCTTTTCAGCAAATAACCCTGTGACGTAGATTTTTGTTCACTCCTTTCTTATTCTAACATATATTCCGTTCCCTCAGCATATGAATAGGAGAATCTTTGCTCCTCTTAGGAGACCCCTGAGTGTTTCGTCCTCGATCCCTTTCTTATCTTATCGTCACTGAATTCCCACTGAAATGCTTCAGGGATCCCTCTAGTCATCCAGGAAGTGATCTAAGAGTTACTCAGTTCTTTTATTTCATATTTCAATTAATACTATTTGTTTTATTCAAAGTAAACATTTATTCAATAATAGTATACTCTACATGTGACGTCACATTAAGTAGATTCATACAATGTGATTGGTTACCCTATGTCATTGTAAAAAACTTTTTTTTACTTATGTAATTTTAAACTGAATGTATTTCCTATGTGCTTATATCTATTGTGAAGAGTAATAAATTTTATAGCTACTCTTAATTTTGTTGCAACAAGCATTTGTCCTTAAAACAAACAATCTTTGTCATTCGGAAGGAATGAAAGAGAGGAAAGAAAGGCAATAAAAAAGTTATGGATATGATGTTTATTTTATTTCTTATGACATTTTAAGCGGCATTTTCAATATACGATATTATTAATTTCAAGGGTCAACAATATGAAGTTAAATTTTTGCATGATCGACACAAACCATTATCTTATCGACAAAGAAATTGAGGTCAAATTTAGTGATTGCTACGTTGTTGAGAACATCAATATTTGCTCAACAGTAAAAAGAGCTTCAGTAAAAAAATATTATTGGTGAACTTGCCCGCAAATGTTTTAATTCTTTTAATAATAATAATGTTGGTATGAAAGACCATTAAAAATGGATCCACAAAATATTCCGAACATTTCGATTAATGATTTTGAAATTCGAGCTCTTTTAGAATCAATTTCATAGGAATAATTTATTCAAAGCTGCAAATGTTCTTCCTTGCAGCATATATTTTAATTTACTTTTGTATTTTGCACCATCTATATATATATATATATATATGCGTGTATATGTGTTTGTGTGTCTGTGTTTGTGTGTAGCGTCTGGATAAAATGACAAGTGAAGCAATGGTCAAATATTAGATGCACTATTTTTGAAAAGAAAACAATAAATAATAAAGCTTTTTTTCCTTAAGTATGATAGATTTGCATCCATGTGGAATGGAATAAGCATTATAGCTTAGGTTTAGTCTGAATGATTTTGGAATTCGAATTAATGTTTTTTATACTCTTTTCAAAACGAGTTATATATTGAACCCATCGACCTACATGCTATTGTTTACTCAACTAAGAAGAAGCATTCACTTTAATTAAAGAGCTTTTTGAATACAAATAGGGACTCAAAATGTCCATTGATATTACCATAAATATTCTATTTATATAAAGTATTCCTTATAAAATGTTGTCACGAGGTATATCCCTTTTTTGTTCCTGAATATTTAGATTATGAACACTCAATGGATATTTACAAGTGGCCTTTCTTTCTCTCTGTGGTTGTTTTTACATATATATGTATTATGTATATATATATATATTATATATACTATTAGAATCATAAAATATTTATATTATGAAGGATGATGAATGTCTTGAATGTTTTCCTTCCCTTCTTTTAATAAATGTTCATCATATATTGTGTCTGATTGAATGACCAATTATTTTAATTTATACATCCATCTGGATACTTTTAAGTTTGGTTCAACTTATATTAATCATTAATGATTCCTTGGATTTTTTTAAAAATTCCAGTTCTCCATAAATGCAAAAGTAATTGTGATAAATATACAATAGATATTATAATATAAAATAATACAATGGCAGAAGAAGAAAACACAACAAATATCCTAAAAAAGCAATCATAACATTATTTAAAAAAATCAAAACAAAAGCATGGTTACAAAAAAAACATTTAAATATAGATATAAATCACAGTTAAAATTAAAGGTTCTCCATTATTTAAAATGCTTTTAAACTTTGCGAACAGCTTCGAGGTGGTATATAGAGATCGAAGGGTAAATATTTGATTATCCTTAGCTACGCTCCAGTTATCGCCAGAAGCATCAGGAATGCGGGTCGAAAAAAGAGCGTATCTTGCAGCGGCTCGTAAAATATTCCACGTAATTCGTTGGCAGCAAAAAGTTCCTGTATGACGTCAGCTTTTCAACTTTACATATTAATTCGTAATGATTCCTTGGAAGTATTTTCCGAACTTTATAGATTAGTTCATAATGATCCGGGAAGTATTTTTTATGATCTAGAAACCTTTAAAAAAAATAATTGTCATGTTAACCCGTCCTTCAAACAAAACAGAGGGTTGAACTACATATATTATTTAATTATTTGGTTTATCTATTTAAAAAAATAAAATACTTCCATTTACAACAATCGAAGTTTTAAGTTGCATTAACGTAAAAAGGGAATGGTTTCAAGGTAATGAATAACCAAAAAGGCTAATTTTTTACTCTTGTCCTTTGAAAACACGACGAATATTTGGACTATTAATTAATGCTCTGATTTTTAAAAGCTACTATGCAATAGTAACATATAGTTTCAACGAATATTTCTATGTGTAAATTCAAAATTGTTCAAGAATATCTGCATACATAGTAATTGTTAAAGTGCATAGGACGAAGACTAAATATATTGTTCACTCCTCTGTTGTTAAGCGTCATATTTTACTCGCACCAACTAAGTAACAAAAACAAATAGATATGTCATCAAGTTTTTGTAAAATATATTTCGAATACTATTGGCAGATTTCAGTTATTATTTTATTATTCCATTATATATATTTCATTCATTTTACAAAACGTATCAAAGCAAAAGCAACAGATTTAATCTTTGCACAGAACAACATGCCATAAACGATTTTATCATATCCTAATGATGTGTACATTGTGATCAATAGATGTTTATCTTCTTGGTAAGTCCTCACTAGCTACTGTTTGATCTAGTAGCAGCCTAGGACTCGAATAACTATATCCTAAATCCCAAAAGCCTATTCTCATAATCATGGATAGCCCAGGAATCTTATAAATCAACTTTCTGAGCATAACAACATTTTAACACATTTAACCATTTTTTTATCGTATATCTTTAAAAAATTGAAGGAGGTTGCAACTTCTTTGTTCTAAAAAAAGGTATCCACATGAGCGATTTCTTGTGGACTTTTAAAACCCCGATGAGACTACATTAGCAGACATTTATTAATTTTTTTATACCAAAACACGTCGTTCACTTTTTACCCGAATAATTTTTTTTGTCTCAGTATGTATCATCTTTTGCTCATTCCTCTGCCTATTTAGTTAATTCTTTTCCACATATTTCTTGGCTATACAACATTAGTTTTGCTCGAAATTCCAACAGGTCGATCACAAATACTGATGTGAGCTCACATGCCATATCTGAGGCTTACTACCGTATAACTCTGCCACTATATAAATGATCATAAACGTATAGCTTTCCAAAAAATCAAATTCAATAAAAAACTATGAGTTATATGATTCAACAAGTTTCAACCAAGTATGAGATGTGGTTTATCTTTGCAATTATTTAAGTAACTTATCAAATAAGGTGAAGCATTTTGGCACAAAAAAATGAAAAACATGAAGATAATTTTGTAACAAATATAAATATATATAATAATGGAAACAAAAACTTTATATGTTTAGTTTCTATATTTTGGTTAGCTGTAGTCCTCTTCTTAAGCTCCCATATTTAAATGGGATGGTACAGAAAGCATCTGCTCCTAGAGGTTACTCTATAATAAATATCAGAAAGTTTAATGTTAGCGTTATACAGAAAGACAAGGGGTTAAGCATCATTGAGTTTACCAGCTAAATGATTAAAGTTTTACATCTCAATATTTTTGGGTCCACGAAAGAAGACAAAGATTTAAAAGGGAGGGTCGATAGCCATGTGCGTGAAGGCGTGTTCTAAATGTTGAGGGCGCAGGTTTGAATCCCGACAGAGGGGAAGGACTGTTTGATCAAACTCATTGAAAGATCCTATGTTCGATAAACTAATTACAAGAGGTTTCAAACGTGGCTTTTGCAAATGCATAAAAAGTTTTTATATAACTAAAATTCTTAAGTAGATTGTTAACATAAATGTTTTGTTGTTCTGAAATTTCAAATTTCACTATTTTTATATAATATTTGATTATAGATATATATATATATATATGTATGATTTTGTTGTTTGTGTAAGGGTTTGTTAATAATATTTAATTGATGTGATATAATTAGTAGAATTCTATTTACATGTTTAGAGTATAGATTTTATCTATAATGTTAATTATATCTATATAGTGTTATATACAACAACTCTAAAGAAATAAAGTCACAACATAATGTTAGTTAATACCTTTTAACTGTTAACCTTTGATGTTTTATCTGTGTTTTGAGAATCTATCTAAATCTATTAACATACTTCTGTTTTTAATATATAATTGCGCCTGTTTCAAACTATTATGACGGATTTAAATTTTGTATTTGCATGAGAGATATAAAAAAGTGAACATCCAAAAAAGTTTTTGCACACACTGTTTTTGAGTATTTGCTCCATTTAAAGGGAAAAATATCAAGATATACAAGGTATTTCTCTCCACAATGGAATAGGATGTTTTTTAATATAACTATAATCCATTCCTATATTTAATATTAATTTATTTGAATGAATGGAACATCTTTTAAATATATAAAAATAGTTTATATGTAGCTAAAAAGTAAAAAATGCATAGCAACCTATAAATCTCTAAGTTTTGCATAAGGTAAATTTGACATTGAAACCCTACGGGACATTAGGGGAATGGGCATTTAAAAAATTGTGGGAGAGAATGTTTTTAAGTAGATAAATAATGGTGCAGGTTTTGTTGCTTTGGAATTGCTGTATTTTTATATGTGCTTTAAGTAAATTTCATTAGATTAATAGTCAAAGTTATGGCAAATTAAGGAGGATCTATAACAATTCCATGAGGGTTAAAACTTGACTCAGAAAAAAATATTATATAAATTTTTGTACAAGCCATACTATATATAATTCGTCTTCAATGATAATAACATAATGATTGAGAGACTAAGTTATATGAAATTGCATGTTTGGAAAGTACATAACTGCTTTTAAGATTTTCTCCTGCGAAAGGGTAGTTTTGAATCCAGCATCCTCAAACAATAATCATTTTTTTTTATTTTTTTGTATACTATTTTCTTTCCTCTATTTATAAGTTCAAAAAACAAAAAAAGATAAGGTCAGGGGTAATTAAATAATATAATGAAACC
>CP045905.1:13969845-13997303 GCA_013387185.1 Caligus rogercresseyi | reverse complement strand
ATATCACATTACTACTGCATATATCACATGTCTACAGTACATACCAACATGACTTTCACCGAAAGCACTACAAAGTCTACACCATTATATCATCCACTTTACAGTGCTTGTGGTGAACCCGAGAGGAATTTTTTCATATTATCCTCGTTCTAAGTTTGAATTTGAACGAATCGTCTTCCTGAATTTGGAAGAAAATATGGGGAGAAAGATATGTCTAAAGTCCTCAAGTTTTTGGCAAATTAAGCGATCGGGCATGACTCTATTCTCCTTGATGACAAACAGGAAGGACGTAATCGATGACCTCATAGGAAGTCCTTGAGAAGGCGCCATAAGTATATATTTTTTATATATTTATTTTGAATAACAATAAAAGTCCATGTAAATATATATCAGGAAACGACCGGACACCTTTTTTTCGCCGGGGCCCGGCCGAGCCGGGACTTAGTATATATTTTTGTTCCTCCGACAATCTGAAGTGACGACATTTTTTTAGAAAAGAATCTCCAAAAAAGTGACAACGGTTTTTTTAGAAAAAAATCTCCAAAAAGGGACGACGGTTTTTTTTAGAAAAGAATCTCCAAAAAAAATACGACAGTTTTTTTTAGAAAAAAATCTCCAAAAAAGTGACGATGATTTTTTTAGTAATGAATTTTCAAAACCAAAAAAATCCTTTCTCAAAAAAAAGTATGAGTGACAAACGAAATAAAATATTTGAGTCCTGGCCCGGTGTCATAAAAACTGGGACCACGTGCCGGGCCGGACGCTCAAAAGATAGCCGGGACCTTGGCTGGGTACCCGTCGTTTTCCATATATATATATATATATATTATATATACATGTATGTAGGGAGTACACGTATAATCCGGACTAATTTTGATCGGTTATGTCGTCTATGTCTTTTGAGATATTGCATCGCACATATGTACGTTACTGCGCTTGCATCTTATCTATCTGCCAAAAAAACCAGATTGAAAATCAGTCAACATTTAGCCATGGAAGAGGAGAAAAAGCATGGATGTTCGCTTCCGTCCGTGCCGGGAGGAGTTCAAAGGAGGTGATAGAGTTCTTCAACTACCCCAAGTCGACCGTCTACGACCAGTGGAAGGCTTGGAACTCTTTCAAAAGAATGATGCTCATCGCAAAAAGCGTTCTAGGTCCCCTGGGGCCACCAGGACCGACGAGTTTGTCGCCGAGGTGAGAGGAAGATCAACGAGGACGGCAACAAGTCCTACGCCAAGTTGGCCGCCGAGATGGGTTGCTCCAAGCAGACCATCGCCAACACCATCAACAAGGACCTGGGCTACAGTTCGTACAAGAAGAGGCACAGGATGATCTTGACGGAGGGGACCAGGGAGTCTACCTCCCCTACCGCTAGAGCCCGGACTTATGCCCCCCAGCTCCCCTGACTACAACCCCCTCGACTATTTCTTCTGGGGCATGGTGGAGAACAAGACCAACAAGCACGATCACAACACTCTCGACTCCCTCAGGGCCACCATTGTGGAGGAGTTCGCCAATATGAAGAAGGACGGTCGTCGCCCAGGCCTGCGGCCGCTTCAGGCACCGCCTTGAGATGGTCGTCGCCGCTGATGGGGGCTATATTGAAAATAAACATCTATATATGTGTGCTTTTCATTTAACAAAAATTGTTGAAAAATATTGATAGATAAATAAATTATCAACATTTCAAAATTTGTTTTAATTAGTCCGGATTATACGTGTACTCCCTGTATATAAGTATTTACAACACTCAGTAACAACACTTAAAAGTTATATACCCCAAGGAGGAAAAAAGCAGCAGTGTCTGAAGCTTCAGAAGGAATAAAATTATTTAGCTTTTGTATTCATAGACAGTCTAAGCATTATTTTCCTTCCTCATAATAAAAAGAAACAATTAACAATGGACAAAGTCCTTTATGCATGTAGGGAAAAAACCATATTAATCACAAAGACATGAACTTCCTTTGTCCATGACTGTCCGTCATATAAAACTATAATAAATGAATAAAATGTATAACTGGTCGGCTGATAAGTCCCGAGACTCACTAAGAAGAAAACTTTTCTTGACAAAATTCGATTTTATTATTCAACATAGTTGCCTTCGAGGGCGATACAGCGATTATAGCGATCTTTCAATTTTTCGATTCCACTTTTATAGTAATCTTTCGTTTTATCCCAAAAATAGGCTTCTGTCTCGGCGATTACTCCATCATTGTCCTTAAATTCTTGCCAGCGAGCATTCTCTTCAGGTCTGCAAACAGGAAATAGTCGCTGGGGGGACAGATCTGGAGAGTACGGTGGATGAGGAAGCAATTCGTAGCCCAATTTATATAATTTAGCCATTGTTTTCATTGACTGTGACACGGTGCATTGTCTTGGTGAAACAACACTTTTTTCTTTTTCAAATGGGACCGTTTTTTCAACAATTTCATCATTCAAAGGTCACTGACGCCATCTATGTGTTAGTCTCGGGACTTATCAGCCGATCTTGTATGTGTTAATAGACACCCGTTAGTTTAATGTCTTCATAAATATACTGAAACATTTAATGAGTATTTTTTAATAAAACAATTGATTCTATTTTCGATTACCTACTTCTGATATTATATTGTAATTAATTCATTGGACCAAACTGATATAATAAGAATTATTAAGTTGATCATAGGAAAGTTTTGAAAATATCATGTATTAAAAATATATTGAATGGCATTTAAATAAATGGTTTTTACAAATAATGGAATTCTGAAATCCCTAATAAAAATGTATTTTTGTATATTTGTTTTCAAAAATAATAAAAGTTTAATGAAGATACTCATTAAAGTAAATCAATGCATTTTTTTCTTATCCTGTTCGTTTATTACGTATATAAAATTTTCAAAACACCCCAAAGTATGTATATATATATATGACATAATTATTTTTAACACTCGGGTAACCCCATTGATTAAAATATTATACAAATATTAATCAAAAACTATCACTTTAATTACAATATTGCAGCAAAAAAAACTATAAAGTATTTGAAAATTATATGTTATATTTTTGAAAAATTAAATTTTGCAAAAGATTATACAATAATATAGCTTTTTTAAACTATTGTTACCATTCTTTGAAGTGGAAGACTTGAAAAACAATGTATTATTTCTGCTTCTTCACGTGTGGAGGCTGTCAAGGTGGTAGCTCATTGTATAATGAATGTAGTTTTATTTTATTTGTTATTATTCAATAAGTTAATAAAAGGATAAAATATATTCATTATCCTTCTCATACAAAGTGTCTCAATCTTTGTCTTGGCCTAGTTTATAACCGTTTTTCATGTCTCGACAAGGATCGGTAAAGAGAAGGGATGTTCTTATTTTTTAAATGTTTGAAATGTTTGCCACTTTGTCCATTTTATTTCCTGGTTGAGAATAACAATGAAAGAACAAACATCTAACTTTTTACCAGGGTTCTAGGAATTTAGAACCAAAATATGTCGTGTATGCCCAGAAAAATAAGCAAAAAGTCTAAATATGCGCGAAACAAATACAAAATTTGTACTCTGAGCGGAAAGTGACGACATGTTTTGGGGGAAAAGTTAAGTAAATGTTTGTTAGTGTCTTTCTGGATAAAAGTGACTGCATTTTTTTGCTTTTTTTTTCGGTTAAGATTTTTTATTTATCATCATCAACAAACAGTGTAGATAAAATACACATACGATAATACGATAATAAATAAATAAATTTGCTTCTTGTTTTTAAAGGTTCACAAAAGTCGCTCTCGTAAAGACTTTTTTAAACAAAAGAAGCCGAAATATCCTCAAATTTAAAATATGTAATGAATATAAAAAGGTCATGTATGCGTTATATGTGATAAAAGGTCGTTTACGCTCAGAAAATATATTTAACAGATTCCTAGAGCCCTGCTTATTACATACTTACACTGACGGAAGGAACTTAGTTTAATTAGAGGTTCTTGTTTTTTGCAGTTATTACGTTTATGAGTATTCCCTTCTCTTCTGCTTTCTCTTTCTATTCATATCGCAGGGATACCTGGCGGACTCTAATTTTATTACTATCTGAAGAGAACAAATGTAATATACTTTTTTATAAAAATGTACTTGCTAAACTCTCTTAAAGTATAGGAATTTTCAGTACATCAAACATATCAATTTGGAGCTAAAATATTTGCCTACAATTAATCGTGTCAAATAAATAAATTTGTCCCCCCGTTTTGTGTATTCAAAAGGATGTATATAATCGAATTTATATCGATGCGTAAGAAACAAAGTAAAAATTTCAGAGAATACTTTAATTTTTAAATTCAGTTTCTTCATACTAAGTTTTTTTTGCCTATATGGTTCGATAGAATCTATATGAAACCAACCCCCGCCATTTCATAATGTATAAACTTAGGTTCCGAAATATTTTTCGTGTGACGTCACGTCTGGCAGAAAACATAAACTAATAACTTTAATATATATAACATCTCTACTCAAATTATCATTAGTACTCGTATTGTTACAAAAAATGGCTTCAATTAGTAAAAAAAAAAGAAAAAAAGACAGTGTGCAGTTGCTGTTTGTCCTTCATTGAATCCCAATGCTCACAATGTATTGTACCACTCGTTTCCAACCAACATCAAACAGAGAAAAGCTTGGACCATCGCATGCAAAAGAGGAGATTCGACATTTCAGCCTGCATCATCCTTTATGTGTAGTCTGCACTTCACTGAAGAAGACTATGAGAGAGATCTAATGTATGAGCTTCTTAACCTTCCTATTAGAAAGAAACTCAAGAAAGGAGTAGTTCCGACACTTAATTTAAATTGTAAAAAGAGTTTCTAAATCAATGTCTAAGGTGCCGTCAGTTCCATTGGAAGCTCTTAATAAATTTGCTCAAATTCGTGTATTTCTCCAAATAAAATTTGAAAAAACGCCTTCAAGAGCAAAAAGCTAGACATAGAAAAAGTTTAAGAGAGAGCGAAATATGAAACAGTGGATTAATTAAATGCTCCAATAAATTATAAACTTTTTCCTAAATATGTATTTCTAATAATTTTATATAATATATGATTGTAAACAGTATTTTGTTTTGTAATAATTTATAAATTATATATTTTTTTCTTAATATGTATTTCTAATAATATTTATATAATATATGATTATAACCATATTTTGTTTTGTATTAATTCATAAATTATATACTTTTTATAAATATGTCTTTGTAATAATATATGATTATAAATAGTATTTTGTTATAATTTATTTCGATGTTTTTTATGTGCTTTAACATATAATGATTGAAGAGTTTGCTTTTTCATTAATATTTTGGATAATTTCAGCAACTTTAAATCATCAAAAATTTATGATTACTCACAAAATTTAATATTTTTCAATTTTCTAATAGAATTGTGATAATTAATTCTTCTATGATCTATTTAATGGCTAAATTCGATTATATTTAACATATTTTACTTATACAATATACCCTCTTTTGTCATATGTGACGTCATGCTCATGAGGTAGGTTGCGTGGCGGTGTATTTTTTTACTTTCATTGGTTAAAATGGCTCTACCTTACTTTTAACTACCTTGTATGGAACATTTTTATGATATATAATATTAAATAATTAGGATGTTTTTAACAAACTATATAATATATTTGTTTTTAAGCTATTGCGCTTTCTTGTAACTTCTATAGCTGTAAATTGTTTCTTATGAGTAAAGTTGTTATTAGACTTCAGATTAGATATATATTTTTAATGTTCGTTTATATACTTTTGTTCTATAGTTATTATATCTTAATCTAAATAAAGACTCTTTGATACTTTTTTTTATAATATTACAGATAATGTATATCATGACACAAATGTCAAACTTGAATCTCTATATCTTAGCTTTTTGCTTTTCTATGGACGACTCAACATATATTTTCTAAGCATGTTTTGCTACAATATTTATGATAAATAGTTTTTTTATGATAATAGGCTGAAATATATATTTTCAGCTACAACTCAATTTCAAAGTCATGGTTTGATGTTTATGATTGAAAACATGGCGTTTTGGAAGCTTAATAATAGGGCAGAGTTGATTTGTTTATGACAAAGGTAGTTTTCCATTGTTCATCCATGAGTCTAATAGATGATCGCCAGACTGCCCTTTAATACTTTTTTACTCAAGAGTAGTAACTTTTCTTTATATAGCCCGTAAGAATTACAGTATAGACATACTGCAATAATAAAGTTACATAAATGTATTTCCTCCATCCGCAAGTTTTTATTATTATAGCGTACATAAAATATATACAAATATAATATATATAAAGGGATAATTGTGTTTAATACAAAACATAAATAAACATTATAGTTTAAAATTATTGCGTTGAAAGGTTTGATCGGTTTTGTAAGCCAACTGGTATTTGTAATAAAGAATAAATTACTTATTTATTTAATTAAATGTATTTATTTTTAATATATATTTGTGTTCTTTTATCTTTCATAAACTTAATAGTACGCTTTTTAGGCAACGAAAAGGTATAAAGAAAAACTACACTAGAACGGAAATTATGATTTCATGATATAAAACTACATTTTTAGGTTTTTCCAAGACAGGGACAAACACAAGTAACATGATAACAATCAACGGAAAACATTCAAGCGGGAATATATGGTTAGAAAAGAACGATTAAGCGATAAAGTCTTTTATTCTCTCGCCACATCCAAGAAGGTTACATAAATATTATTATTATATATATTTTTTTTAAATATGTATTTCATCTTCTAAAAATATTCATTGACAATGATGTAATATACGAGTGAGAAAGAAGTTAACAATAAAATAATGGTGGGGGTATTAATAGATTCTTTAAAAAGCAGGTAAGTGCAGTAATATTATAAAAAGATATTAGACAGATAATATTAAAAAACAGGAATTTCTTAAAACAGGAATCAATTCATTCTAACAGTTAATATCAATAATAAATATTTCAAATAAATTAAAAAAGACCGAAAAAGAAGATCGGATAAGGCTTTAAAAGAGATGATCAAGTTGATTTGATTAAGAAGGGGAGGGGAGGAGGGGAATAATGTAAACAAATAAAAAGTAGTAAGATAAAGCTCACTTTGGAACGCGGACTTGGAGAAGGGCTTCCACCTCTCTGTAAATGATTGAAGCCATATGCGTGGGGATGGGGCGGTTCCTGCTTCTCGCGGCGTAAATCATACCGATGACTTTGGTGAGGACGGCGTCTGCTTGGAAAGCGCATTTACTCTCCGGATGAACTGCAAGCAGCCAATCTTTCTTCTTCAGGAAAATACCAAACTCCTCCAGCAACAAAGGTTCCACTATTTTCCTAATGGGCATCACCGCGCTGCACTCGTAGAAAAGATGCTCCGAGGTCTCCGTGTTGTCATTACAAAAAGAGCAGAGCTGCTCCTCAACTTTTTCCTTCGATTTATTAGTGAAAAGGCTTGACGTAGCAAGCCGATACCTCACCCATTTTTGACTAGAATTGGTGAATGGATTTTTCATTACTGTCTTCCATCCACAGTCGAGAAGACCTTGGTCCTCTACAGCGAGTCTTACCATTCTTTTTTTCACAAGGGTCCTGGCGTCATGTGCTTTCAGGTATACGTTTATGCTACTTTTTAATTCTATTTTGGGGAGTGCCTCCAGTGCAATATAAAAGGGTGTAAATGGGCCATATAGGGGGACGGAATGTGAATCTTTTTGTAAAATTTTAATGCCAGTAAAAAAGTTTGTGGGCTATATATTCCCCGTAGCTGCGAGACTTGGCCCCTTGATGTGAGATTATCATACTTGAAAAATTCCTCAGTACTTCCTATGATTTTATTAAAGTTCAGTGGTTCATGCTCCTTTAATAAATCGAATACTCCACTCATGGCGGACTCCCACGATAATACCATATTAGCCCATGACACATCAATGCTCTTCACAATTCTAAATAGTTCATCGGGGCCCATAAAGATTCGTTGCTCGAACAGACACCTTATTTTAACTGCAAATTTTCTTTTAATATTAACAGCCCAGAATTCTTCACTCGTCCTCAGTCTCCTCAGTCAAGAAAGGTTCAAGGACTTCCAAAATGATTCGAAATCAACGAGGCCCAACCCCCAGTCGTGAACTCGAGTGTGAAGTCTGATGTCCGATATGTATGGTCGCTTTGAGTTCCATAGGAAACCTCTTCGTGTGTAGTCAACTGAGGATTTGACAGGAGCCGAGTAAGGGATATATCTGAGTAAGTGAACTACTCGCGGAATAATCTTTTTATTCCATACGTTGATTTTGTACTGAAGATTAAGATTCAGTTTTTTTATAAAAGGAAACCGCCTTTTCAATGCTATTCATGATGTTTTTTTCATTTTCTAGAACAGTTTCGTTTTCCTTATGGGCGATGTGGATACCCAGAAGACTTCTGGAATTTCAATTCTGGGAACATTCGTTTTAGAAAGGATGCTATAGATGAGACGACGACAGTTTATTTACATTTATGGAGAGCCCAGAGCGGCTTCGAAAAACTTCAAGAACCCTAAAGAGCTCGTTGATGGGTTTTTGTTGTACTGTTGTGCTCCCTGTTAAGAATAAAGTCAGATCATCTTCATAAAGTTGACATTAATATTGTTGGTGTGAAAACGAAAATTATCAGTGGGAGTCCGGTGGACGGCACAAAACTCTGTTTTGTACTATATAGAGACTTGGGATTATATAAATATACTCAACTCAATGACTATGAATAGAAAATTAGAAATACAGGAATTTATGGAAAGTTTTAATTTTACAGTATTTGTTAGGTTAAATTTTGGTTCAGATTTTGTATACTGTCAGACTTTTGATACAATAGCTTGGGCCATAAATAAAAAATATTAATTTTCGCAGACTCTGGTCGCAAAAGAATTTTAAGTACTTCCCATCATGCTCCATAATGGATGCAAATAATACTAATATAATTTTGAAGTTTTTAACAGCAGCTTAAATAACATAATTTTTAATCTTTTACATTCTCACTGTCCATACAAACATAAGAATTTAACCGGTTCTAAGAATTTTTGTATAAAACACTTTTGCATAAGGATTTCGAATATAGCTTTCTGTATAAAAATAATCGGGTTTTCTGATAAACGACACTTTTTTATAAAATGCATTTTTAAGAAAAATACTGACCTTTGGACCTTGCTTATCAGTCAAATAGCTTTAATGAGTCCGTTGTTTAGTTTTACTATATTAAGCTAATAAAATGAGCCCATTCTGAGCACTTTTCGTTCATATATAAGGGGGAATATTTGTATAAAATTGACCCGTGATCAAATTTTAGAGCTATCATAGACTGCTTCGGCACTCCTCTTATTCTGTATCTGCAGATTAAAATATTAAGAGTATTATTATTATTTTTTATTTTATTTTGGTACCTCAGTACAACAATTTATTTTCCATCAAATGGTTACATTATAATTTTTTTACATCATTACATAGACACATTTAAAAAATCACTAAAATACTTTACAATATTATGTGGGGGGACTAATCTTGTAGAACGAAATTTATATAAAATTAACTGTGTTTTTGTTGTAATAAAATTGACTTCATTACTATGTGGACCCAAATATAAATATGAAAATTCTTTAGGACATAAAATAATTTTAAATTTGTTGTAAAATATGTTTGATAATATACTGAGAATTTTTAAAATAAATGGACACTCAACTAGAAAATGATTTAGCGTTTCAGTCTTTTCTTTGCAAAAGAAACATAGCCTTTCAGCGTACGAATTACCATGTATACTCCCTAGAGACAACGTGCTCGAAACTATCCTGTACTTTAACCAATACATGGAGCAATCAAACTGAGTATTATTGAGGCATTTGAAAACATCAAAGGATGATGAGGACACTCCCATAAACATTAATTTTCGATCAATTTGAGTCAGAAACGTTTTTTTTAATGTTTCCCCTAACAAAAATAATCTAAGCGACTTATTACTAAAAAAAGTTATAAAGTTGTAAAAACAATCCCGTGGCCCAATAACTCGTCTTTTAAAATTCAAATTATGTAAAATACCCTTTTGTTCTAAAATTTCATTTGGAGTCAGAATAATATTATTGTTAAAAATTTCTCCCAAATAATTCAATTTCTTTTTTATGGAAGTTCTCGCTAAAAAAACAAAGTCTACTATTCCCAGAGGTAGGCTCTTGCCATTCCATCTTCTCCAGTAACATATTGATTAGACCCAGGTTGCTATTAATATTTTCGTGCCAAAAATAATTAATTTTCCGAGCTATCTCGAAGACTGCTTCGGGGCCGTTTCCTTTATATTCTCGACAACCTCTGTCCGTGCTTTCAGCATATCAGACTCAATTATTTCCGACCATACTGAGCCCTTTTCTAATATTCTTTTAATCCAGGAAAATAGTATTGCTTTCCAAAAGCTCTGAAAATCTATAAGACCCAGTCCTCCCCTTTTTTGGGGCACACTAGCCGATTCCAGGAAATTCGTTTGCATCTGCCATAAAGGAAACAAAAAATATTCACATAGTTGATGTACTTTCCTGCTAAAACCATTGAAAAGGGTGTCAATTTTAAAATATGTACAACTTTGGGGAGAATAAAAGTATTCCATATTAAAATTCTTGCAATCAAATTCTTTCCCACCAATGATGTTAGTCCATCCGCGGCCTTCTTTATGGTAGTTTCAATCTTTTTCTCATTCTCGACAATATCGCCATCATCAAGTGTTAAAAAAGATCCCAGCACCTTCAATTGAAAAGATTGTTTTATATCAGAGCCAATACTCTTAATATTGAAATTTGAAATGAGTTGAGTCTTACTCAAGTTTATTTCCAGTCCAGACAACTCACTGTTGGTGCTAATGATATGGAAGGTTTGATTGATGGAGCGCTCGATTTCTTTCTGGTCCCCGGCATACGTCATTGTGATATCGTCCGCAAAAGCACCAACTTTCATCTCAAAATTACCTATTTCAATACCTTTCACCTGTTTCGAACAATTATTTCTTCTAATAAAGGATTTAAAGCTAAAATGAAGAGTATTATTTGATAGTTCTCCAATTTTGGGGAAAGACAGGGACAGAAGTATCCAATGAAAGTGTGACTAATCTATTTTTTTGATAAAATAGGGAGATTGAATTGATATCATTTCTCTACCCACTTCAAGGAAGAAAATATAGACGACATATTAGGCCTAACTCTATGTTTAGTTCTTTCTGTCCCTGTATCTCAACATAAAAACGAAGAACAAACAAATAACCCGTTATTCAGCAATGCCAAAGGTTGTTTCAGAACCTTATATTTTATATGAATCCACCGGAACTTAAAACGGTGTAATCCAGTAATACACCCATCTAGAAACTCTGATCTTTATTATTATAAATGGTGTTTAAAAGTACATAAGATATAAATAATTTTTCCTGATTTGGGAGTGTCAACTTGGAAATGGGCTGGAGACCTCATTAAATTTTATCCAAACAGTTCAAAATTCTATTGGAACGACATCAGAAAGATTTTAAGAATGCATCGCCGTTTTGTGTAGAATACAATTAGTTTTATCAATTATTGTTTTATATATATGGTTTTATCTGGACAGTAATTTTGAACTAGAATGTTCATTGATGTTTTTATTACGTAAATGTCCTGATTTGATTTGATTTCTTATGTTATCTGTAATGTTTTTAGTGTATTTTTTACATTGTACTCTTCTTTGCAGTAACAGAATAAAATTATTTTAACTATTAAAAAATATTCTTTTATATTCAGTTTTCCCAGAATACATCACTTTCTCTCCAAAACCAATATTTTTATATGAGACGCTGGCAATCAAGGGTGTGGCGATGCGTGGTTTGTGGTTCATTATCAAAGTCTACAGTCTCTCATTCCCAGCTTATCTCGATGTTTTATCTAATTATGCCAACAATGAAGGAATTTGGGGCTCCTTGCTATTTCAAAATGGTACACTCAAATACGGATTTGCAATAATATATAGATTTACACTGTAACTCAAACACACTGTAATTACAAAAGTTAAAAAAATAGAGATGTCAAAAAGATATAAAAGTAAATATATTGTTGTCCTTGATCATCGTTTATTAGAGGGCTTTTCTTCCATCTTTGTGAGAAAGATTAAAATTCTTACACATACCTATAATAACTGTTTTATTATTATTAATACCCTTGCAATTAATTTTACTATTATTTCATGTGAAGACTTTTTTATTTGGCTCAAGAGAAAAGCCTTTTCTCCACAAGGATACTAACAAAGGCACATACTTTTAACAGATGTATTGTAGGTAGAGAAGCTCAATGTAATTACCTCCGCCGAAGGAGGTATTGTTTTCACTGGCGTTTGTTGGTTTGTTAGTTTGTCAGCAGGATAACTCAAAAAGTACTAAACGGAGTCAAATGAAACTTTGTGGAGATGTTGGAAATGCCAAAAGGAACAAGTGATTAAATTTTGGCATCTCTAAGTGCTTTTTTAATATGCAAAATGAGCAAAATACTAAATGAAATGGGGTCTCTATTCAGGGAGTAGGAAAGAACAAACGCTAAAAAAATATTCATTGACGTATTATTGTTCATATATCAGCTCAGGACTATGTTAACCCAGTGACGTAGCTTAAACTTCTTCCTCTTCCCGTCTCTGAGTGCTTTTTTAAAATGCAAAATGAGCTAACAGAGAGGAAACAATGATTAGAGATAGAAAATCGGGCGTGTGAAAGGGAGAATGTTTGAATGGGAATGTTGTGGGGATCGGCGGAGGTACACACTCTCGAGTGTATATATGCCTCTAGTTTAATATATGTATTGTATACATACATGGCTTTCATTTTTAAAAGTCCTATAAAATTAAATTTAAATGTAAGGGTTAGGGGATGAAAGAAAGAGTATGGATAATGGAATGGTTCAAAATGCTTACACGATCATGTTACTTTTTTGCATATGGCTGTTGTAGCAACATAGTTGAAAAAGGAAGGTTTAATATTTTTATACAAATAGTGGTTTTTTATATTCATTATTATGTTAATTTGATCAAGGCTTATGGAAGTAACATCTAAGTGGATATGCGAAAGGTTTGGTTACAAGGGCCTCCATCACATTTCTTATGACGCAAAGAAGAAATGGGAAATATATTATATAAGATTGTCAAATATCTCCCTTCCGCTTTTTGCATTTTAATCTATGCTCAAATTATTTTAGTGATCTGATTTAGTTCAAATATGCATCGCTTGGTTATATAGTGTAGACGGCAATTTCATAAAAAGACCCCCTACTTATTTGCCAATAACTAGTATAGACACTTTTCCCAAGCCTTTTTGAGTTCAAGTTTACACCACGTATGGCGTTTGCCATGACGGATGCGATAAAACCGCCCATCTGAGCTCCCGTAGACCCTTCTGTTATCCAATTTTGGACACTTCTGATCGATCGCCCGCTTCAAATGACCCAGTCGTTTGCAGTAGATTGTGAAATTAAGCGTCAGGAGTAACACATTATGGATGATTCCTTGCAATTCCACCAAAGACACCCCAAGGCTTGACTGTTTGGGAGGATTCACCGGTCTTCGATCAGGACTATTTTTGCATGATATTGTCATATGTTATAACTTTTCCCTGGTCAGTCATCATCTCCTTCAAAAATAGGTTGAGTTCATTTCATCAGCATATCACATGTGTTGATTCTCCTTGGTGATGTCACGAGATACCACATGCCTGTGTAACTGTGTGTTTTCTATGGTTAGATTGATATTCGTCATCACAGCTCTTCCGCCGGCTGGTTTATCCATGGCGTCGTTTTCACTGGCTCTGACTCGTTGAAACCATCCCTCCGCAGTTTAAAGAGATAGAGTACCATACCCCAAAACACCATTAATTTTTGGCGGACTAGCGAAGGAAAACTTAAAAATAGGTCTAATTTTTGCGTTATTGAACTCCATGTTCACTTATTCGTCCATAACGGTTGAACTCAGTATACAAATTAATCATAAATACCGTCATTTAGTAGGTGATAATTAAAAACCCTCGCTTTTCGCCAAATCTCACTGCAAAATGAATATCTCTGCGGGGATTTGGTTTGCTTAACAAAAAACTTTCTTTCTTTTTAAATAAATGAATAATAATAATGTGTTGATATAAGTTTGTTTAGTCAAATTTTTAATATTAGAGATGAAAGTTTATGAAAAAGTGTGGATCAAAAATAAACAGTAGGATACTAAGTAGCTATGAGAGTTCAAAAAGTTTAACATCAAATATGCACAAATAAA
The DNA here is from genome assembly GCA_013387185.1 of Caligus rogercresseyi. NCBI lineage: Eukaryota > Metazoa > Arthropoda > Copepoda > Siphonostomatoida > Caligidae > Caligus > Caligus rogercresseyi. Next base: position 13,983,038 of record CP045905.1, on the reverse strand, counting down.
AAAACATATTACTAATAAAATAACTCTCAACATTAAATACAAAAATAATTATCAAACCATTAAACAGGTTTTTTTATCGCCAATGAGACAGCACGAGGGAAATTATTATGCTACATTGCATGACATGGAGGTATCCTATAGGGGACGATATTATTAAATACCCTTCAATAAATAAGTAAAAACAATGAAAGTATGTTAATTGTATTAAACACAAATTATAAAAAAATGTGCATTTATAATTATACTCATTTAATGGATTTCCGGCATTCCAAGAACAATCCAAAATAAGGGAGGGCAATTGCACAGTGTGTTAAAGCATGTTCAACTCTCATTGTTGGGGGCACAGGTTCATATCCTCCGAGAGGGGAAGGTCTCAGTTTTCAGTCAACTTAATGAAAATACGGTTATAAGTTCGATAGACTTATTTTTACAAAAGTATGCTTATTTATATCCACACGGATGCAATCGAACCAAAAAGGCAAAAATTAGTGTTTAAAACATTTTTTTGGCCCATAAATTATCTTGGATAGTCCATATTTTCTTTCCATATTAACTACATTTAAAATAAGAGAGAAACCATCTTCAGTATACATAAAACTAAGTTCATGCATTTCTCCAAAAGAAGAAAAGGCAAGATTATTTGTCTATATCTGTCCGGGACCAAGATTGAAAGAGTTAAAACCTTTAAATACCTTGGACTAATACTAGATGATGAACTGAAGTGGAGAAAACATATAGAACACACCATCTCCAAGGCCAAGAGGAGTTTATTTACATTGAGAGCTTTTGTCGGATCAGACTGGGGTCTTAGTCCTCAGAAGTCCAAATGGATATACGAAGCCTACGTCAGATCTTTTGTACGTTACGGTGCTATTGTATTTGAACCAATGCTTCAAGGAAGCAGATTTATAAAAGATGAATTCAGCAAGTTGCAGAGACTTGGCCTCATGAGTATCACTGGGGCCATGAGGTCCACTCCCACGGCTACAATAGAGATACTCAGCGGGCTTATGCCACTCCATCTTTATGTTATGGAACGTGCATGCATGATGAGACTTTGGACAAGGAAGGAAATCCACTCAAATGGTTCGACCATTTGCGTAGAGATCACATACAATATCTAGATAGATATATACGTCGAAATGATGTCCCAGCTCCCCCTCCCCGCGTACATTTTTGGTCTGGCACTGTGAGATATGCAATGAAAAATATGGTGCATCAAAGAATTTGATCTGGTTGGCTATACCGACGGTTCAAGAATCAATAATCAGACAGGTGCTGGCTGGGCTTTGACGAAGGGTGACACTATGCTCGACCAAGGAACCTTGAAGCTCGATGAAACAAACACGGTTTTCCAAGCTGAAGTAGAGGCTATTAAGAATCTTTCAAATCATCTTCATGGAGATAATTAGAAGGGAAGGAGGTATTAATCCTTTCTGACTGCCTTTCAGCCATCAACAGTCTCAAGATGAAGCAGGGTGATCTTTTGTCAGAAGAAATTATCGGCTGTAAGAATGCCTTAAACAGCTCAGCATGTTCTATGGATAAGAGGACACAACGACAACACTGGAAATGAATTCACGGACGTATTGGCCAAAGACAGAGCCAAGAGAGGCACACCTGTCTCTGTACCGATATCGCTATGTCAAACCAAGAATGCCCTTCGACAAGCGTCTTTGAGGAGATGGAGAACCAAGTGGTGGGAGATGAGCTCTTGTGGGTAGTCGAAACTGTTTCATCCCGAATCCGTATATGGGAAATAGAATCTTCAAATTCAAAAGAGCTCAAATTTATGTCATTGTTGGCATGATTAGAGGGCACATCGGACTCAACAGGCATCTTTTCAAGTTGGGAAAGGCCTTACGCCCAACTTGTAGACTATGTAACGAGGATGACGAAACACCACACCACCTCATCTTCGACTGCCCAGTAATAATGGAAAGAAGGGAGAGATAAAAGATAGGAATTATCCTTGGAGGAATATATTTTTAAAGTATGTGTTTATTATTTAAAATATTTTTTTAAACACATAAAGATCGTAGCTCCTAGATAGGTTCACTACCGGCTGATATCGGATTAAGTTCCTGTGAGGTGGGTCCAATCTAGAAGCTAAGCAAACAAACAAACTACATTTAAATTTAATACTCAATTTGAATGTGAATAACTTTTTATCCTGCGAGGAATAACTACTTATTCTATCATTTTGAGTAAATGTTTTTATGCGAAGAGTTGAAATTAAATTAAAGAATCCTAACTTTCTTTATGTATAAGATGTGCAATAAATTGAGGTAAAAACCACATTAAATGATCATTTAAACAAAATTGATCATTCTTTTTTATTCTAAGTAAAGAGTTGCACAAAAAAAGAGTTGAGTTTGTTAAGTAAAAGCTGAAAAAGTTGTTTTTGAATATAAATATATATATATGTATATATGGTTGTAGGAAAATTGCCCGAAAGAAAATTGCCCGAAGGAAAATTGCCCGTAGGAAAATTGCCCGAAGGAAAATTGCCCAAACAGAAAATTGCCCGAATATATATAATTTGTTTTAAACCCCAAAGAATTAATATTCCCAAAGTAGCTAGTTAGGCAATAGAATAGTTACCTGAGGTGATTAAATTTGAAAAACTACATTTTTAATGTAAGAAATTAAGTAGTTTTATATTATAACATTTGATTTTATTTTCTCAACTCTTCAAAAAGTACAATGTTCTATAATCGTAAAATATAATATACATATGTTTAAAACAGTTTTAAATTATAGGCCAGAGACTTCAAATAATCTTTTTTGTCATCAATACTGTAATAATTGTTAACAATGTTTAATATACGAGAATTTATTTGAGCATACTTTTTATTTTTCCTGAAAACATCACCTCTACGAATTTGAACAATTTTGGACATAGACATTTTCTCTTTTTTTTGTAGAGTCGCTATCAGTTTCCAGATATTTGGATGATTACATCCAACGGTTTTATTGAGTGCATTGTGGTATCCTTCTACACAGTTGTTTGTTCTAGGTTCTCCAGATAATACTCTTTCATAGACATTCCACAAATGAATTGGGTATCTTGGTGGATGCCTTCTCCTATTATTAATTCTTCCTCTTAGAATTCCAATATAATTGGACTCAAAATACGAAATAAATTCTATTGGAATAGATTCATTTTCTGTGAGTTCTTAAAAAATTTCAACAACATTGTCAAGAGATACAAATGCAAGCGAAGAAAACATTTAAATTTGAAGACTAAAATCTCCTTCAGAATGGTACCGATTTTTGTACCTAAGTTCAATATTTTTTTTGTATAAACTCTGTGAAAAATGAAAAAAGCAACCATGAAGTGAAGTTTCCGGAAACACATCTTGTAAACTATTAATGAAAGCCATTTCATAATCAATAGAAATAGAAATTGGTTGCTCAACAACAATTTCTTTAATTTTTTGAAATAATAGTCTATAAGTAGTTTCTGACTTGTTTGGTAGAAAAATAAATAATCTGGGTACAGCGATGGATGTTTCAATGTATATGTGAACAGTTACAATTTGGTAAAAAAAATCAGGGGTTATCTTGAATGTACCATCAATGGCCCATTTCCTATTATTCGTTAAATCTTGAAGGCCTGAATTCGTCCCAAATATGAGGATTCGACTTTGATCCTCCTCTCCAGAGTCATATAAAAGAAAATTATCTTCAGAATTTTCTAGAGTTTTGAATCGGGGTGGAATTGAGAATCCAATGCGAGATTGAGGAAATGTTGGGAATTTTTCATTGATGGTCTTCCATCCTCTAACACTTCTTGCAATATTCGATAATGTTGGCAATTGCGCAATTGTAGCTTCATTGCTGTTTGAAATAGCTGTCGAAATTGTTGATCGGGTTGTTTGTTGAGGGTTCTTTAGAGATGCTTCCTTAAGTTCTCTTCGAAAATTTATGGAGTCCACTTCTGCCTTCGTCGATTCATGGCAATGTTCATTCACATATTTAACAATTTCAACTTCAGTTTAAGATTTGGTGTGAATTTTTGCTCTACAGTTCTTTGCCTTCTTTTCGCAACACTCCCAATAAATAGTTCTACTATTTTGCCGATTTTTGTAATACCTATGTTGATATTCATCAACTAGGATCAATCGATTTCTTTCACTTTTTATAAATTTCGCCATATCTTACTTCGATAGCAAACTGATATATACTGACTAAAATTCTCCTATAGAAACAAAATATAAAAAAAGACAAGTTAAACGCATTAATGCAGATTTGCGTATGCAATCATTAATAAAGAAAAATCCTTTGTTGAGATGCCACCGTAGATGGAAGCTAGTAATTTCACCATAATAGATTTACAGTTGAGTATTGGGACTCTTATACAAAAATATACAACGTATTTTCCGGAGTATAAGTAGCAGGGTTTTTTTTCGTAGCTTGGCCAGGGGTATGACTTATACTCCAGTGCAACTTATATGTGAAGTTTTTCTGCCTCTCTATCAAATAAATTTCCCCCAAAAATGTTACAAAATGATTGAATGCACTATAAAACGTTCCTTAGACAATTTCCATATATGTAGGTATTTTCAAGTTCAACTTATACTCCGGTGTGACTCATATATGCCTTTTCCTCCTTCCTTCTTCATTTTTTGGCCTGTCCGACTTATACTACGGAACAACTGATAATCTGGAAAATACGGTACTTAAATATTATCAGTTATTGTGACCAAATTCTGGACATAAATGAACATAATAGGCCGTGTTTACAAATTGTAGTAACGTAAAGTTTAAACTTTAAATTAAATTTAAGAAGTAATATTTATTTTGTGGTAAAAAATATATTTAATTGCTGACAAAATTAAATATATTTGATATTAATAACTTTCTATTTTTGTAACCAAATGAAATTAATTATGTCTGATTATATCTACTACGTATAAATTTTGATTTAAAATTCAAAGACAAAAGAAAAATGGATACACTCCCCTTTGTATAGAATAGGCGATATATTTTGTGTTTATTACGACCTAATATATATTTATTTGTTAGCTTAGTTCATCATAAAGTAAGAACTATTTTGATGCAAGAAATAAATTCCTTTGTAAGTATTTAAATCCTACTGCGTATGAAATTCAGAGGCGAAACAAAAAATGGATGCAACAGACAAAGATGCACTCCCCTGCGTATTGAATAAGCGATCTATTCTGTCTTTATAACGGCCAGAGACTTATTGTTTGTATTGTATGTTTTTTTGTTTATATATATATTCTTTGTTCTGTTATAAACTGTAACTTAATATAATCAATTTGACAAATTATCAATTATGATATAAATTTAAGCCAAGCAGGTACTATCAATCAAAAGGCTCCTAACACAAATTTATACCCCTTTTTGAGTTGAGTTCGGACCTCAAAACGTGAGGCTTAAAAATACTGGGTCTAACAAAGAAATTACGGTGATTTTTTCTTGTAAAATTATCTTTATCCATTAACGTAATATCTATCAAGAGCAAAAGAGCTATTATTCCAGAAATCGACCTCAAAATTTTGAGATATAAATTTGTGTTCTAAGGGGCTAACATGACTAATTCAAGCAACGGTTTTAATCATTCATTTTTAGCTTAAATTAAGACATGGATACAATTACATTTTGAGACCCGGCGGAACAAAAAATTTGGGTTTTGAGGGGCTAACATGAATTATTTTAGCATACGAGGTAGAAATTATCACGTTTTGAGGTCCAGCAGCACCCCAAAAACCCTAACATTTTGGGTATAAACTTGAGTTCTTAGGGGACTTATATAAGGCTTTGGGCATTTTGGGATTTAAAAAATACTAAAAAAATTCTGACAATTTTCCATTCGGGCAATTTTCCTTCGGGCAATTTTCCATTCGGGCAATTTTCCTTCGGGCAATTTTCTTTCGGGCAATTTTCCGCCTACCGTATATATATATATATATATATATATATATATATATATATATATATATATATATATATATATATATATATATAAAAAACATTCGATTTTACTTAAAAACAATCAACCATTTTTTTCGTGCAACACTTTACTTATAATCACAGAGAATCACTTTTGTGACAATGCATTTAATACCTCTATTTAATGCACATCTTATAAATAACGAAGTTAAGAGTTTATAATTTGATTACAGCTTTGCAAATAAAAACATTTACTTATAATATGTATGTGGAACTACAGATATATTTTATAATTTGGGCTTATATAAAGCATTACAAAATTTATATGTTAAGTCTAATAGAACACATGGAGAGTAAATAGCATACAATTTATCTTTGTTGGAAAGAAAAAAAAATATATCCACGGAAAGATAAATCTATAATCTATAAATTCGAGCAAATATCACGTAATGATATTTTGTTCAATCGCCAAAAAAATCAGCAATTCATGATGATAGCATGCATGGCAAATATGATTATTTTGTATATAAGATAATTGTTTTTGAAAACGACTTATTTGAAGTAGAGGTTTGAGGGAGTGTTTGATTGTGCAAAGAAGAAGAAGAAAAGCCGCAAATGTGTGTATGTGTGTGCCTTAGTCAAGTTTTGCTATTAATATTTACATATATGAAGATATATTTACAAAAAAAGCGATCGGGTGAATCCATTATTTGGGTAGACGTGTTATATATATATATATGATTGAAAATTACTTTGAAAGTGGTATGTAATATATTACTTGCACGCTTGTTAGGGAACAACACATATATATCTATTATATATATATATATATATATATATATATATATATATATATATATATATATGACCTCCCAAAAAAACCACTTTTTAGTTCTTTTACATATACCCAGCGATTCTGGTTCATTTTTTGATACTGAAAACGAATATCTAAATTAAAATTTCTAGCATTTTTAGAGATCGGACGTCACTGGGTTCAAAGGTTTCGTTATGAAGCAATACTTTTTGTTATTACTTATTTTGAAAAAAAATAGTTTTACCAAATTTAGCTATGATCAATTTATGACTTTGGATTTTTTGCAAATTTTCGTCAATAATATTTAGTGCCAATAAATGAACATACGTGCTGACGCACAATACACTCCACCGCCACACTTGGTACCTCACCAGTCGGAATGTCTTCTACACACTGTTTTCCAACCTGTGTTGACGATGTTTCCAAAAGAAAGATTGCTGACGCAATGATTATGCCGGAGAACGCAGCTTGTGAAGTTCCGACGGGTAAACCAAACCTACCGAAGATTTCTCCTGAGAGCAATCTTGAAGACTTCGTTGACAGTGAAACTTGGAATCTTAGCTGGGTAAACATTCCTTTGATAATTGTAATAGGCTATGATTAATTTACCAAAGAATAACAAGAATTTTATACCAAATGCCACCACCTACATCTCATTGAGTGTTTCTACCTTCAGCTTACAAACATCCATCCAACCTTCTTGGAGCTTCCGGTCGCACAATGGGCTTCTGATTCAACATTCATTGAGTTAAGCAACATCGTCACCTCTCTTCAAGTTGTCAATGACGCGGCAGAGAGGGCCGTCAAGTTCGAGTCTGACTTTCCTAAAGTGCTGACCAAGAGCGAGAAACAGCGTCAGAACATTCTTCAGGCTGTTGAACTTTCACGTCGTGCGTTTCCTCACGCAACCCGAAAGTGTTTCAATCGTGTCAACGCTACCAGCTCTGTGATTGAGAGCTGATGGTATCGTCTGGTTATGACGCCCGTTAGATTCATTTACAGAATTCATAGTTCAATCCTAATTTCTGATTTCAAATATGAGCATATATATATATATATATATATATATATATATATAATTATAATTATATATATATAATTCACGAGATTACCATAATGACATTTCCATTGAAAAACTGCATTTTGAGAAAAACAAAAATTTAAAGAATTGGTATCAATACTGATGAGAGGGATTCAGAGGGAGTAGATTGGGATTCGATAGGGAAAATCTACTATCATTAGTCGTTTTAAAAACGTATTAAAAAGATAACTTAAAACATCAACATGAGTACCGTCTTTTTCTTTTTCCTTCTTGAAACTATAAAGAACCCTAGTAGGAGCTGTTATTTAAAAATGGTTGGTGCGTCAGCACTTATGTTCGTTTATTGGCACTAAATATTATTTGACGAAAATTTGCAAAAAAATCCAAAGTCATAAATTGATCTAGCTAATTTGGCAAAATATTTTTTTCAAAATGAGTAATAACAAAAAAGTTTTGCTTCATAACGAAACCTTTGAACCCAGTGACGTCTGATTTCTAACAATGCTAGAATTTTTAATTTAGATATTCGTTTTCAGCATCAAAAAATGAACCAGAATCGCTGGGTATATGTAAAGAACTAAAAAAGTGGTTTTTTTGGGAGGTCTAATATATATATACTATATATGTATATATATATATATGACTGAATGGATCTTAATATAATGTTGAATTAAAAGATAGGAAAAGAGTAGCGTTAAAAGAAAGGAATACAGTTTGAATCATTTTTGTTTTCGTGCTAACCAGGTATATTGAAATGCATGGTGCGTTCATATTGCCAAGAGAGCTGACTTTTCCCTTGTCAGCGATTTGTAATGACGTCACAGTGGAAAGATTACCATTTGTTAGTACTCTTACATCATCAAAAATATATTGCTTCAGTATATTTTTTTGATTCGTTACTAATAAAAATCATGACTGACGTTTCATTATTAATTTAAACATGAAAAAAACGTGCATACTAGTGTTGAGACACGGTCTCAGACCGATTTTGATTTTCGGTCCGTTCTGAAGTAATATTTTCTAGACCGATACAGGCCGAAATTTCGGTCTAAACCGTCGGTCTTAGACCGTAGACCGAATTATATTCGGTCCAGACCGTATGTAATAATTAATCGGTCCAGACCGTAGACCGATATTATAAGCATTTACAATAGCATTACGACGTTTAGTTGATTTTCATTAGTACACGTTCCGTTTATTATTTTCAAATCAATGTACATGTGTGTATATATTTAACATATTTATGTCTTCGAAATAAAAGAAACAGTACTAATTAGTAAATACTACTTAAATATTTTTTCCAAAGAAGAAGTGTAGTAGCATTGTGATTATAAACCTATAAACAACAACCCATACTTATAATTCACATATGTATGTATTTTCTACAGGCTTGTGAACGGACGCAAAATTGAACAGCGTTCAGCTGAACGCACGTTCAATGAACGGAACGCTGAACGGAAAACAACTTTTTTTTTAACGCTGAACGTTGAACGAAAAAAAAGAGTTTTGCGTTCAGTGTTCAATTTTTCCAAGCATTTCTTGGAGATTATTTTCTAAAAAACGTCATTCTTTTCTATAAAAAACAGTTTTTTTTATTTTGGATATTCTTTTCTAAAAAAAGCATCATCACTTTTTTGGAAATTCTTTTTCTAAAAAAACGTCATCACTTTTTTCGGAAATTATTTTCTAAAAAACCGTCATCACTTTTTCTGGGAGATTATTTTCTAAAAAAAAAAAAAAGCATCGTCCTTTTTCTTGAGATTCTTTTCAAAAAAAACGTCGTCACTTTTTCTGGAGATTCTTTTCTAAAAAACCGTCGTCACTTTTTTCAATATTTGAACGCTGAACGCTAACGGAACGCTTATCGCAAAAACATTGAACGGAACGCTGAACGGAACGCTATTTTTTTTAACGCTGAACGGAACGCTGAACGCAAAAAAAAGCTGAACGCTCACAATCCTGATTTTCTATAACTTTGTTAATCTTACCAAAGGAAGAAAACCTTCTTTTGTTGCAGGACAATAACCTCCGAATAAGAAACCAAATTCCACCGAATATAAATATCTATGGAACCAAATGGCCGACATAGTATTTCCGTTTAGTCATCACAGATTCATCGATCTGAACGACAAAACCATTAATTTTATTAGGTATATTTGTCAAAAGGCTCGAGCGAATATTCCTAAACTCGGAGTACCAGTTGATAGTTCAGACACGTCAATCATGTTTTGCACCGTGCTCACGGGAGTTTTCAGTGCTCAGACCCATGCTAATCGTATGAGCACGGGAGAACGGTTCTCTTGATTACATGTGAATATTTAATTATATTATTTTTTTACACATACTTTGACAATAAAAAAGCGGAACGTATACTTACGAAAACACAACAAAACCTCATTTAGACCGAAATATAAAATTGGACCGATACAGACCGAAATATAAATTGGACCGATACAGACCGATATATATCGGTCCAAATGTGAGACCGGTCAATAGACCGATTTAGACCGATCTTTAATATGATTTTTTTTACTTTAGACCGGTCAAGTACTTTCGGACCGAAACTCACCACTAGTGCATACATTGTATTCAATATGCCTTGACATAAGTAAGACACCCTTATTTTCATCCTTCTTTGATCAGGGTGCTGATAAAGCGAATGCTGAGTACATCTTTCAACAAATTCATCGTATTATCTTAGTAAGTAAAATTTAAAGTTAAATATTCTTTTCCAGTTCTCTACAAATGCCAAGTAATTGTGATAAATACTTTAATAGATATTAAAAAAGGTAATCATAAAAGAAGAAAAAGAAGAGTGAATTATAGAAAACCATTGGTAACAGGTTGGAATAAGGCTGCTGAGGTGAGAATATAAATTCAGAAATGATAATTCTCAAAATCACACATTTCCTTTTTACTCAGGCCTTCATTCTTTGTCATTGACGTATCCTTTGTATGGTTTATCCAATATTACCTAATAATATTTAAATTACATAAAACACCTACGAATGGAAATGTTTTTTTGACTATAATAGAGCATCACTCGGACTAAAACTCATACAAAAAAGAAAGATGTTGTTTATTTGTAAACTTGAGTAACTATATTTTTCTTATCTCTTACAATAACATTGTAGCGTAAAAACACTTCGAAATGCGACTTTTTTAATGTTTTAGTAAAAAAAACAATAAGGTAAAAATGTTCATAATAGCTTCGTAGAACTATTTTTTCACAAATAAACAAGTCTTGAATGATTATAGTTATATTTTTCATAGATTAGATCAAGGAGTACTAAAGAGATGGAGGGAACACTCCTAATATAAACAATAATATTTATACCTATGTAGTCACACTTTACACAGTTTATACACTACTAAAAGGAGTAATTAAGTTTCTCAACGACGATTCCAAAAGCTTATAGACTCCACGGACTGATTAGTCACCGCACAATCCTCCAACTTCATCCTAGGGGGTTGTAAGTAGACGTGGAGTCCTCTTCCTCTTTATGGGACTCAATGTCGTCGTTGAAAAACTTAATTTAATCTCTTTTAGTAGTAATAAAACTGTGTAAAGTGTGACTACATAGTAGGGTTGTTCTTATTTTTCAAATGTTTGAAATGTTAGCGACTTTGAGCATTTTCTGTTTCTTGGTGATAAAAGAAGACGACATACAAAGTTTGAACAAAATCGGTCAACATTACGAGGTCGCGCAACGAGGTCAAAGTTTTAAAAATTTAGTAAAAATATAGTTTTCCGCAAATTTCTTCAAAATGGTGGACGTTACAGACTTCAATAATTAATTATTAATTTAAAGGAAATCTAATTTACTACCAGACGTATGTTTGATGTTTTTTAATAAAACAAAGTTTTCAGTAAAAACAAAGCAAGAAAGGGAGTGAGTATTGTTAGCTTATTTCATAGCTTTTTTGTATCAATTAACTTCACTCGCCTGTAGAAGATGACTTGTTCGCTTCAGAGTAAAATAGTACTTTTAAGTTTAGTAAACCTTTAGATGATAAATCCAAAAATGACCTTGGTTGCATTCTATCAATTCAGAATTCAGTACAATCTGAGTTTACATCATATGATTCAGAGCCTGTATTGACCTATAAGAAATCGATTATGAAAAGAATAAAATAATAATTGGTTTCTTAGATTTGCGTCAAGGTATCTTCTCAAAATTTTACTTTATCTCTGACGCATTTATAATCCATTATATGCGTCATTTTGTACGCGAGATAGGCTTTTTTTAATGCATATAACTCTCTACTTATTAAATTGACATGATTTAGTATACCAAAATATTAAAGCTGGTTAACCAAGCTTTCATTTGATATATTTTGTGTTCTAAAAATCGCTATACTTTAAGAGATATAAGCAAATACGTACTCTCCCCCAAAAATGATCTTTTGATATGAGAATATACGATTACCATCTGGTAACGGTTAGTGTTACCTGGATAGAAAGAGAAAGAAAGAGGGAGGGAGTATTTTTCTCCTCACTCCTCTCTCTTTCTTTTTTTCTTCTTCTCTATCCAGGTAACACTACAGTTACCAAATGGTAATCGTATATTCTCATATCAAAAGATCAATTTTTGGGGGAGAGTACGTATTTGCTTATATCTCTTAAAGTATAGCGATTTTAGAACACCAAAATATATCAAATGAAAGCTTGGTTAACCAGCTTTAATATTTTGGTATACTAAATCATGTCAATTTAATAAGTAAGAGTTATATGCACATTAAAAAAAGCCTATCTCGCGTACAAAATGACGCATATAATGGATTATAAATGCGTCAGAGACAAAGTAAAATTTTGAGAGGATACCTTGACGCAAATCTAAGAAACACATTATTATTTATTTTTTTCATAATCGATTTCTTATAGGTCAATACAGGCTCTGAATCATATGATGTAACTCAGATTGTACTGAATTCTGAATTGATAGAATGCAACCAAGGTCATTTTTGGATTTATCATCTAAGTTTTTACTAAACTAAACTTAAAGTACTATTTTACTCTGAAGCGAACAAGTCATCTTCTACAGGCGAGTGAAGTTAATTGATACAAAAAGCTATGAAATAAGCTAACAATACTCACTCCCTTTCTTGCTTTGTTTTTACTGAAAACTTTGTTTTATTAAAAAACATCAAACATACGTCTGGTAGTAAATTAGATTTCCTTTAAATTATAATAATTATTGAAGTCTGTAACGTCCACCATTTTGAAGAAATTTGCGGAAACTATATATTTTAACTAAATTTTTAAAACTTTGACCTCGTTGCGCGACCTCGTAATGTTGACCGATTTTGCTCAAACTTTGTATTCGTCTTCTCTTTTATACACCAAGAAAACAGAAAATCCACTCAAAGTTGCTAACATTTCAACATTTGAAAAATAAGAACAACCCTACACAT
>CP045905.1:13901612-13969745 GCA_013387185.1 Caligus rogercresseyi | reverse complement strand
CTTAATTTCTCTTAATTTCTCCCATTCCTCCCAATTTCTCCCAATTCCTCCCAATTCCTCCCAATTCCTCCCAATTTCTCCCTCTCTCCCTCCTCCCTCCTCAAAAAAAAAATATATATATATATATATATTCAACACACACACAGCCCGCGGCGGGGTATAACAGGGGCTCAAGCATGGAGTTCATGTTTAAAAATAAAAAGACAGTTTACAAAGACTGAAGACTTTATTTTCTGGACAAACATAGCTCCATCTAGCGAGTAATATATGAACTATAATGACGTCATAATCTTTCATATCACAACTGGCGGACTTATCAATCGCTCCTTTGCCCGTCGCCCCATCTAACGAGTAAATACAAAATCAAACACAACTCCCTGCCTTTCTTTTTTCTTCTTTATTGGCCTTTAAGTGGTTAATTGAGAGTATTTAAGTGGTTCATTATGGGTGTTGAGTTAAAATCCTTTATTCAAAATAAATGTATTAATTAACGAATAAGCAATTGAGATGGGTAAATAATACTTTATTTATTATTTAATTATATCATTAACAAACTAATTAATTAAGTTCGGTTGAGTCGATTAGGGTGAAACGGTTGTTAGTAAGTAAGAGGATGAACTTTGAGCAACAGGATCCAAGTCGGGTCGGGTAGTCCAAAAACCTGAAAGAGGGAGGAATACTGAGTTTGGTATATATAATGAACTTGACATTAATTAATTATAATAAAAAAATACACATTGGAATAATAAACTACGTCTTAACCATTCGAGTACTTTTAGAAACTGAAAACAAAGTATGACGTCATTTCCGTCTGAATTAAGAAAAAAGGATGCCATTTTGAAAAAACAAAAATGAGTAAGTAATAAATCTATATATCTTATAATAAATATAAATTATGAAAGAAAATAAAGATTTGATTTGGATCGTGAATTATTACATTATTATTAATACATTAATACTTACTAATATATTTCAAAATTAAGATGTTGTACTTCTAAAGGGTTAAATGCGACTGAAGCACAATGGAACTCGAAAACATGTGACGTCATTAGAGTAAACATGAACATGACATCACTTGAAATATTTAATGATTTATTTGTTAATTTGAAGTGTTCTCGTGATGTTTTGTTTTGTTATCGTTATCGAAACAAAGCTTTATGATGGAAATACGTAACATATTGAATAGATACATACAGTTCTTTGTTTGACAAAAAGTTCAGAATATTATATAATTAATTATTAGTATTCATTAATTAGTACTGTTAAGAGTCTCACACTAAACAAATAACTTTTTGCGGAAGAAATAAACAAAAAAACGATTGATTAATGATGAGACGATAGCTGATATTGATCAATTATTAACTTACTTGATTATTTAGTACTGAGAGATAGATACTGCACTTCTAAAGAGTAAGACACAACTGAATAACATTATCACTGGCAACTAGCAAATTGACGTCATTTGTGGAAAGATTACCTCATTTGAGGACGTTATTAAACACCAATCAACATGATGCATGCGGCATGACTCACCAATAATAAAAACTGTGACGTAGAAACTAAATGAACTAAAAAAAGATGAAAATAACCACAAGGTCTCAAACTATTTTTATTAATGGTTCTCAAACCAATGTTATTTAAATCTTAAGAGGAGATACTATGTATCTACTAAGATCGCGCCACTGCTTTGCTTACTCGTTTAAAAAGGGTTATCTTGTCTCAAGATATTTTCTTTCTCAATCGATCAGCCTTTGTTTCCTCGAGACCTACTCCGAGGACATTGAGAGGCGGGGAGTTTGACTGACTGGGGCGGTACATATACCAAACAATAATGTAGGTGTACTAAGGCCAGCTCAATGAAGACGAAAACTTCACAAAAAAATATCAACGATGATAGTTGGTTTAAATATATATGTTTCGCCTCAAACGTCATCGGTGGAGGGTTTTGTGGGTTTCAATCCCTCCTCCGGATCCCTTGGAGTTCTGTCATCGGATCTCTTGTTGTTTACAATGAGTAAAGTGACAATGGGTGCCTGAAAGACATTATGTTTGTCAATCCCAGTGACTTAATGCTTGAAACTCTTCTCCAGATCCCTGAGAGCTCTGTATTCGGATCTCAAAACCCACAAAACCCTCCACCGATGACGTTTTAATTATTTTTCCTCCTCCTCCCATTCCTCCCAATTTCTCCCAATTCCTCCCAATTCCTCCCAATTTCTCCCAATTCCTCCCAATTTCTCCCAATTCCTCCCAATTCCTCCCAATTCCTCCCAATTCCTCCCAATTTCTCCCAATTCTCCCAATTTCTCCCAATTCTCCATTCCCCAATTCCTCTTAATTTCTCCAATTTCTCCCAATTCCTCCCAATTCCTCCCAATTCCTCCCAATTCTCCCAATTTTTCCCAATTCCTTCCCAATTCCTCCCCTTCCTCTTATTTCTCTTAATTTCTCCCAATTCCTCCCAATTTCTCCCAATTCCTCCCAATTCCTCCCAATTTCTCCAATTCCTCCCAATTCCTCCCATTCCTCCCAATTTCTCCCTCTTCCTCCCTCCTCAAAAAAAAAAAAAATATATATATATATATATTCAACACACACCCCCGCGGCGGGGTATAACAGGGGGCTCAAGCATGGAGTTCATGTTTAAAAATAAAAAGACAGTTTACAAAGACTGAAGACTTTATTTTCTGGACAAACATAGCTCCATCTAGCGAGTAATATATGAACTATAATGACGTCATAATCTTTCATATCACAACTGGCGGACTTATCAATCGCTCCTTTGCCCGTCGCCCCATCTAACGAGTAAATACAAAATCAAACACAACTCCCTGCCTTCTTTTTTTCTTCTTTATTGGCCTTTAAGTGGTTAATTGAGAGTATTTAAGTGGTTCATTATGGGTGTTGAGTTAAAATCCTTTATTCAAAATAAATGTATTAATTAACGAATAAGCAATTGAGATGGGTAAATAATACTTTATTTATTATTTAATTATATCATTAACAAACTAATTAATTAAGTTCGGTTGAGTCGATTAGGGTGAAACGGTTGTTAGTAAGTAAGAGGATGAACTTTGAGCAACAGGATCCAAGTCGGGTCGGGTAGTCCAAAAACCTGAAAGAGGGAGGAATACTGCTTTGGTATATATACACATTGGAACTTGAAATTAAACTGAAAAACAAAGTATGACGTCATTTCCGTCTGAATTAAGAAAAAAGGATGCCATTTTGAAAAAACAAAAATGAGTAAGTAATAAATCTATATATCTTATAATAAATATAAATTATGAAAGAAAATAAAGATTTGATTTGGATCGTGAATTATTACATTATATTAATACATTAATACTTACTAATATATTTCGAAATTAAGATGTTGTACTTCTAAAGGGTTAAATGCGACTGAAGCACAATGGAACTCGAAAATGTGACGTCATTAGAGTAAACATGAACATGACATCACTTGAAATATTAATGATTTATTTGTTAATTTGAAGTGTTCTCGTGATGTTTTGTTTTGTTATCGTTATCGAAACAAAGCTTTATGATGGAAATACGTAACATATTGAATAGATACATACAGTTCTTTGTTTGACAAAAAGTTCAGAATATTATATAATTAATTATTAGTATTCATTAATTAGTACTGTTAAGAGTCTCACACTAAACAAATAACTTTTTGCGGAAGAAATAAACAAAAAAACGATTGATTAATGATGAGACGATAGCTGATATTGATCAATTATTAACTTACTTGATTATTTAGTACTGAGAGATACTGCACTTCTAAAGAGTAAGACACAACTGAATAACATTATCACTGGCAACTAGCAAATTGACGTCATTTGTGGAAAGATTACCTCATTTGAGGACGTTATTAAACACCAATCAACATGATGCATGCGGCATGACTCACCAATAATAAAAACTGTGACGTAGAAACTAAATGAACTAAAAAAAGATGAAAATAACCACAAGGTCTCAAACTATTTTATTTATGGTTCTCAAACCAGTTATTTAAATCTTAAGAGGAGATACTATGTATCTACTAAGATCGCGCCACTGCTTTGCTTACTCGTTTAAAAGGGTTATCTTGTCTCAAGATATTTTCTTTCTCAATCGATCACCTTTGTTTCCTCGAGACCTACTCCGAGGACATTGAGAGGCGGGGAGTTTGACTGGGGCGGTACATATACCAACAATAATGAATGTAGGTGTACTAAGGCCAGCTCAATGAAGACGAAAACTTCACAAAAAATATCAACGATGATAGTTGGTTTAAATATATATGTTTCGCCTCAACCGTCATCGGTGGAGGGTTTTGTGGGTTCAATCCCTCCTCCCGGATCCCTTGGAGTTCTGTCATCGGATCTCTTGTTGTTTACAATGAGTAAAGTGACAATGGGTGCCTGAAAGACATTATGTTTGTCAATCCCAGTGACTTAATGCTTGAAACTCTTCTCCAGATCCCTGAGAGCTCTGTATTCGGATCTCAAAACCCCACAAAACCCTCCACCGATGACGTTTTAATTATTTTTCCTCCTCCTCCCAATTCCTCCCATTCCTCCCAATTTCCTCCCAATTCTCCCAATTCCTCCCAATTTCTCCCATTCCTCCCATTCCTCCCAATTTCTCCCATTCCCCTCCAATTCGCTCCCAATTCCTCCCAATTTCTCCCCATTCTCCAATTTCTCCCAATTTCTCCCAATTCCTCCCAATTCCTCTTAATTTCTCTTAATTTCTCCCAATTCATTCCTCCCAATTCCTCCCAATTTCTCCCAATTCCTCCCATTCCTCCCAATTCCTCTTAATTTCTCTAATTTCTCCAATTCTTCCCAATTCTCTTAACTTCTCTAATTTCTCCCAATTCCTCCCATTCCTCCCAATTCCTCTTAATTTCTCTTAATTTCTCCCAATTCCTCCCATTTTCCTCCCAATTCCTCTCCCCAATTCCTACCAATTTCTCCCAATTCCTCCAATTTCCTCCAATTCCTCTTAATTTCTCTATTTCTCTTAATTTCTCCCCCTTCCTCCCAAATTCTCCTAATTCCTCCCATTCCTCCCAATTCCTCCCAGTCCTCCCAGTTTCTCCCAATTCCTCTTCAATTTCTCTTATTTCTCCTAATCCTCCCATTTCTCCTAATTCCTCCCAATTCCTCCCAATTCTCCAATTTCTTCTCCATTCCTCTTAATTCTTTTATTTCTCTTAATTTCCTCCTAATTCCTCCCAATTTCTTCTCCTAATTCCTCTAATTCTCCCAATTCCTCCCAATTCCTCCAATTTCTCCCAATTTCTCCCAATTCCTCCCAATTCACTTAATTTCCTACCAATTCCTCCCAATTCCTCCCAATTCCTCCCAATTTTCTCCTCCTCCTTCCTCCCTCCTCAAAAAAAAAATATATATATATTAGGATTCAAACTGGGAAACAGACACGCCGCGGTCTTTTATTGGGAAATACAAATTGGAAGGATTGGGAGAGGAGAAAAAATAATAATTAAAAAACGTCATCGGTGGAGGGTTTTGTGGGTTTTGGAGATCCGAATACAGAGCTCTCAGGGATCTGGAGAAGAGTTTTCAAGCATTAAGTCACTGGGATTGACAACATAATGTCTTTCAGGCACCCATTGTCACTTTACTCATTGTAAACAACAAGAGATCCGATGACAGAACTCCAAGGGATCCGGGAGGAGGATTGAAACCCACAAACCCTCCACCGATGACGTTTGAGGCGAAACATATATATTTAAACCAACTATCATCGTTGATATTTTTTTGTGAAGTTTTCGTCTTCATTGAGCTGGCCTTAGTACACCTACATTATGTTTGGTATATGTACCGCCCCATCAGTCAAACTCCCCGCCTCTCAATGTCCTCGGAGTAGGTCTCGAGGAAACAAAGGCTGATCGATTGAGAAAGAAAATATCTTGAGACAAGATAACCCTTTTTAAACGAGTTAAGCAAAGCAGTGGCGCGATCTTAGTAGATACATAGTATCTCCTCTTAAGATTTAAATAACATTGGTTTGAGAACCATTAATAAAAATAGTTTGAGACCTTGTGGTTATTTTCATCTTTTTTTAGTTCATTTAGTTTCTACGTCACAGTTTTTTTATTGGTGAGTCATGCCGCATGCATCATGTTGATTGGTGTTTAATAACGTCCTCAATGAGGTAATCTTTCCACAATGACGTCAATTGCTAGTTGCCAGTGATAATGTTATTCAGTTGTGTCTTACTCTTTAGAAGTGCAGTATCTATCTCAGTACTAAATAATCAAGTAAGTTAATAATTGATCAATATCGTCTCATCATTAATCAATCGTTTTTTGTTTATTTCTTCCGCAAAAAGTTATTTGTTTAGTGTGAGACTCTTAACAGTACTAATTAATGAATACTAATAATTAATTATATAATATTCTGAACTTTTTGTCAAACAAAGAACTGTATCTATTCAATATGTTACGTATTTCCATCATAAAGCTTTGTTTCGATAACGATAACAAAACAAAACATCACGAGAACACTTCAAATTAACAAATAAATCATTAAATATTTCAAGTGATGTCATGTTCATGTTTACTCTAATGACGTCACATGTTTTCGAGTTCCATTGTGCTTCAGTCGCATTTAACCCTTTAGAAGTACAACATCTTAATTTTGAAATATATTAGTAAGTATTAATGTATGAATAATGTAATAATTCACGATCCAAATCAAATCTTTATTTTCTTTCATAATTTATATTTATTATAAGATATATAGATTTATTACTTACTCATTTTTGTTTTTTCAAAATGGCATCCTTTTTTCTTAATTCAGACGGAAATGACGTCATACTTTGTTTTCAGTTTCTAAAAGTACTCGAATGGTTAAGACGTAGTTTTATTATTCCAATGTGTATTTTTTATTATAATTAATTAATGTCAAGTTCATTTATATATACCAAACTCAGTATTCCTCCCTCTTTCAGGTTTTTGGACTACCCGACCCGACTTGGATCCTGTTGCTCAAAGTTCATCCTCTTACTTACTAACACCGTTTCACCCTAATCGACTCAACCGAACTTAATTAATTAGTTTGTTAATGATATAATTAAATAATAAATAAAGTATTATTTACCCATCTCAATTGCTTATTCGTTAATTAATACATTTATTTTGAATAAAGGATTTTAACTCAACACCCATAATGAACCACTTAAATACTCTCAATTAACCACTTAAAGGCCAATAAAGAAGAAAAAAAGAAAGGCAGGGAGTTGTGTTTGATTTTGTATTTACTCGTTAGATGGGGCGACGGGCAAAGGAGCGATTGATAAGTCCGCCAGTTGTGATATGAAAGATTATGACGTCATTATAGTTCATATATTACTCGCTAGATGGAGCTATGTTTGTCCAGAAAATAAAGTCTTCAGTCTTGTAAACGTCTTTTATTTTTAAACATGAACTCCATGCTTGAGCCCCCTGTTATACCCCGCCGCGGGCTGTGTTGTGTTGAATATATACGTTATTCGGAGCTTACCAAGGATTTGTTTAAGATCTTGTGTCCATGATTTGTATTTCAAGAATAAAAACAGCGGAGTAATCTTATGTTCCTTCATTTTTACTGTGTTTAATTGTTTTGTTTACCCCAATGCAAATACCAATTCCCCTTGTACATTATTCAATGCAAATTTTTTCCGATTCTCCGTGTGCTGTGTACATTATTCGGAAGCTTACCAAGGATTTGTTTAAGATCTTGTGTCCATGATTTGTATTTCAAGAATAAAAGACAGCGGAGTAATCTTATGGTCCTTCATTTTTACTGTGTTTAATTGTTTGACCCAATGTTTACCCCACTTTCAATGCAAATATCGATTCTCCGGTGCTTTTATATTATTCGGAAGCTTACCGAAGGATTTGTTTAAGATCTTGGTTCGAATCTTGTGTTCATGATTTGTGTTTTAAGAATTAAAGACAGTGGAGGAATCTTATGGTCCTTCATTTTTACTGTATTTAATTGTTTGACCCTATGTTTACCCCGCTTTCAATGCAATATCGATTCTCCGGTGCTTGTACATTATTCGGAAGCTTACCAAGGACTTGTTTAAGATTTTGTGTCCATGATTTGTATTTCAAGAATAAAAGACAGCGGAGTAATCTTATGGTCCTTCATTTTTACTGTATTTCATTATTTGACCAAATGTTTAGCCCGCTTTCAATGCAAATATCGATTCTCCGGTGCTTGTATATTATTCGGAAGCTTACCGAAGGATTTGTTTAAGATCTTGGTTCGAATCTTGTGTCCATGATTTGTATTTTAAGAATAAAAGACAGCGGAGAAGTCTTATGGTCCTTCATTGGGAATGTGTTGATTGATAAAAAAGACTCTCCATGAATCAACTTCTCCTCTCTTCATTATGTATAAAAATATTAATGGACAAGTGAACCTACAGAAGTCCTGTGTATTGGTGATCCCGACAGGATTTAATTTATTTATTCCCCCGACTCACAGAATCCAAACGGCGAATCAATAGAATATACGAAAGCATTTACTCCTTTTTTCATTTTCTCCGCTCTTTTTACCTTTATGGTTTGATAGAATTTCATCCTTCTGGATATAGCGTTGATATTAGTCACTCGAACCCAGGATACTCTTATAAATGAGGTTGGCCAAAACTGACCTTCCTCTCTAGGGAGTATTTGAACCACCGTCCCCAACTTTGAGAGTCAATCACGTATTACAAACATGAATATTATTACACTCCATTATTCCTTAAGACTTGGTATTTATACATTGACGGCTCAAGGAATAATACTAATTAATAGGGCAGTTGGCTGGCTTTCTGAGCATAAACGACATTTTAACACATATAACGCAATTATGGCCTTTTTGCATATTTATCAAATATTTTTTACAATTTTTGAGGATGTTGCAACTTCTTTTCTTAGAAAAAAGTCACCACAAGAGCAACTTTTTGTGGATTTAAAAAATGCAATTTCTTTTATCCAGAATGCCATAAACAAACATTCATTAAACTTATTTTCTAAAAAGTTGTAACTTTTCTCCCGGTATGCATATTCTTATATTGTTTTGCATTCCTTATTTTCTGCCATTTTGGTTTATTTTTTTTGCATATGTCTGGGACTAAACGGCATTGTTTTTGTTCCAAATTCCTACAGCTCTGCTAATTACTTCCTTTTCTTCTCTGTTGCTGACACGGACATTGATTTTCTATTCTTTTATTCCGTCTATTGTGTATCCAATTACTATCAAGAATGTCTAGTCCTTGGACACCATATTTAAACGTCTTAAGAAGAGGTACGCATACAGAATGTTCATCTTTAAGTTATTTGTTTAAGGAAAATACTGATATTCTCCCTCTCAGCATCCAAAGTTCCCCTTCCTAATCCTCCATCCTTTCGTTTTTAAATGAACATTTGTTGTTTGTTAGGTGTGAGATATGTTAAAGATACAACCAACTTTCTTATTATGGGAAAAAAGGTTGAAGGAACCCCATGGCCATGGGTCTACCTCAAAACCCGATTGCAAGATTTGATTGCCTTATTATTTTTATCTCTATCTGCAAAATAAGGCACCATTTATTTCAAGGTATTTAACATATATATTAAAATATCAAACCTGTTAGTTTATTTTTAATGTAATATTTTTTTTACCCGCAGCCGGGCCTTTATTTAGTAACATACAGATGAAACTACATAGCATGATAGAAAATTTTAAGTTGTACAACAACATTGGACCTAATAGTTTAAAATAATTTTTCTATAAGAAGGCCAACATTTCTAAACAGAATACAAAACTCATCTTTAAATTTGGCATAATAATTATAAAAGTTTAAAACATCAGTCGTAATATTAACTAGAGGCATATATACACTCAGAGAGTGCAAACCTCCGCCGTCACGGGGTCCTTATGAGCCTTCGAGGCGGATTTTTCACGACTGGGACGGCGTAGAGGACGGGGGAGGGTTCCTCTCGACGGAAATTCCGAGAGGAAGACGCTCCCGGCACCCGACTTCACAGCACAGCGACATCTATTGGCAGAGTAGGCTAACTTGAAATATTTATTAGTATTTAGCTCATTTTGCATCTTAATTCTGCACTCAGAGATGCCAAAATTTAATCACTTGTTCCTTTTGGCATTTCCAACAACTCCACAAAGTTTCATCCAAATCCGTTCCGTACTTTTTGAGTTATCCTGCTGACAAACAAACCAACAAACCAACAACAAACAAACCAACAAAACTAACAAACCAACGCCAGTGAAAACAATACCTCTTTCGGCGGAGGTAAATATACACAAAACAAATATAAAATAGAGGCATATATACACTCAGAGAGTGCAAACCTCCGCCGTCACGGGGTCCTTATGAGCCTTCCGAGGTGGATTTTTCACGACTGGGGCGGCGTAGAGGGACGGGGGAGGGCTCCCCTCTACGGAAATTCCGAGAGGAAGACGCTCCCGGCACCCGATTTCACAGCACAGCGACATCTATTGGCAGAGTAGGCTAACTTGAAATATTTATTAGTATTTAGCTCATTTTGCATCTTAAAGAAGCACTCAGAGATGCCAAAATTTAATCACTTGTTCCTTTTGGTATTTCCAACAACTCCACATAGTTTCATCCGAATCCGTTTTGTACTTTTTGAGTTATCCTGCTGACAAACAAACCAACAAACTAACAAACCAACAAACCAACGCCAGTGAAAACAATACCTCCTTCGGCGGAGGTAATTAAAACCATGGCCATTTTGAAAAAAATGATAGTATTAACAACAACAAACAAACAAAAAAAAACACCGAGAATAATATTGTCCATGACGTAGATTCTTTTTGTAAAACTGAAGAGTTTTCTTTAAGGTTTTAAGGTATGGCGCTGATAAGGAAGGTATGAAACAAGTCATTGGCGTAATTCCATGATCCGTCCTGGGTAGTGGGGATCCGTAAGCCAAATGCACAATATCTTGCAGCATCGAAAAAATAGACCTCAATTGAATAAGACTTACTGGTCTATCCCATGTTAAATACTTTGCAAGATAGACCTTAGAGCTACTGATAACAGCATGTATCGCTTTGCCTTCTTGTGATATTATCCCAGAGTACGGTTTTTTACCGCAAAAATTAAAATGCCATAAAGGAGGCTGGTCTAATCTTTTTGATAAAATCTTGATTTAAAATAAAAAAGACTTTAAAATAAATAACACTGGGCATTCAATAAAAGCGTGAGCAATGCCATTTTTCCACAGTCCTTACAGGGACGAAAGAACCGTAGCAGCCCAGCAGAGATATGGAACTGTGACGTAGATATATATTACTATCATTCACGCTCACCAGAGAGCTTATATCACCTTATCCCATGAGGAAGAAAGACCAAGAACTTTTTTATATTTATCTAAAATCACCCTAACATCGGATCATTCATTTGTT
Source organism: Caligus rogercresseyi (assembly GCA_013387185.1). Classification (NCBI taxonomy): domain Eukaryota; kingdom Metazoa; phylum Arthropoda; class Copepoda; order Siphonostomatoida; family Caligidae; genus Caligus; species Caligus rogercresseyi. The sequence continues at coordinate 13,958,319 of CP045905.1, read as the reverse complement.
TTAGCTTTAATTTAAAAAAATGGAGTAAGGGGTAATGATGGCAAGCGGATCGCTTCAAAGGAAATAATAACACTCTCTCGTATTGAAGATGAAGCTTCTCTTAATTCATGAAGTGTAAAAATATTTTAAGGAATGACAGTCGTTTCAAGTTCTTCTGGACATGGATGTATAAAAAGGCAGTTCTGGTGAATAATGTCGACGATCCCGCTATAATCGAAACAGGGTGTAAAAGCCCAGACATATCTTTGGGCTGCCCCCCATTCCTTTGATATCAGCTCTATAGAATTATTTGATAGACTTGTGCCGAACATCAAGAACTTAAAAATACAGGAATAATTGATATAAAATATTCACTCAATATCGGGGTTTAATAAAATGTCCTTAAAAACGTTTAAATATATTTTGGTAAATGGGCTTAAGCAAGGATAACCCTCCACCTAACTGGGCACGAGGCCGTTTCAGCGCCGATGATAACTCTGAATAAATAATATTTTCAGCCAATATTCTTCATCCATAATCGCTTTTTCCCCAGTTGAAGGGAGTGCAGTTGCCACGTATAGAATTTGAGGAAGTAATTGGGTGTTTTAAAGAAGTATTCTTTTTGCCAATTAAGATTTCTCCAGGATTTGAACCATTTTTTATTTTAGAGAATCGCTGCATGTAATTTGACTCAGCAGGCCCATCTCTCTGCCAATCAATACCCAATATAGTTACTTTGTCAACTACCAAACACCACCGATTTTAGTAGAAACTAGAGGCATATATACACTCAGAGAGTGTGTACCTCCGCCGATCCCACAACATTTCCAATCAAACATTCTCCCTTTCACACGCCTGATTTTCTATCTCTAATCATTGTTTCCTCTCTCTTAGCTCATTTTGCATATTAAAAGAGCACTCAGAGACGGGAAGAGGAAGAAGTTTAAGCTACGTCACTGGGTTAACATAGTCCTGAGATGATATATGAACAATAATACGTCAATGAGTATTTTTTAGCGTTTGTTCTTTCCTACTCCCTGAATAGAGACCCCATTTCATTATTATTTGCTCATTTTGCATATTAAAAAAGCACTTAGAGATCCAAAAATTTAATCACTTGTTCCTTTTGGCATTTCCAACAACTCCACAAAGTTTAATTCGAATCTGTTCAGTACTTTTTGAGTAATCCTTCTGACAAACAAACCAACAAACCAACAAACGCCAGTGAAAACAATACCTCCTTCGGCGGAGGTAATTAGGGGGGACCAATAACCTATTGGCAGAATTGAAGTCTTCTCTTCATTTATTTTCAACCCTGATACTTTAGAGAATTATGAAATTAACTATTTCGATTCTTTTATGTATATGTGGCTATTGAATTACCTTCTGTATGTGATCAATTCTTAATTTTTATCTCTCACCCTCTATGATATTCTTGGTCAGAACCAAACTTTTTGACCATATGCACTAAGCCTAGTTGAAGTATTAATTTCGTTAGCATGAAATAATTGGGTAAGATTAATTTTTTTCATTTAGGCTACATTTAAATCACCAATAAAGTTATTGGTCCGAGATCCAACTCTATTGTGTTCATAATAACACAGGCCAACAAATTTTGTCAATCTCCCTTGATTGAATGAAATGTACATAGATAACTAAAATGAGACCTCCTGAATCCAAATCTGGCCTTACTTTTTCTGTGGCACATCCAGATTTTTTGATTTTTGATTTTTTTTGAAACGGTCACTTTATGATGACCTAGCATACACAATTGTAATTAAAAGCGCTTATTAACTTTTATTCATTTGCTAATGTATGTCGTTAAAATGATTAAACTAATAATACATTAATTTAACATGATTTGCAAGGGTTTCGACTATAGGAATATGGTCTCTTTTGCAGAATTTCATAAAAATCCAAGAAGTTATAGGCATCACTTGAAATTAACCATTTGAGATCATACAAGGACTTTGAATGGAAGGAAAATAATTTGAATGACCATTTTTTATTTGTTAATTCATCACAAACAAATATTATTTTTTTTCTTCTAAACTTAATATACTGACGAAGAACCGTATTAAAAATTGTAATCATAAAGTGACCGTTTCAAAAAAAATCAAAAATCAAAAAATCTGGATGTGCCACAGAAAAAGTAAGGCCAGATTGGATTCAGGAGGTCTCATTTTAGTTATCCATTTCAAAAATTGACCAAAAATTGTTGGCCTGTGTAATTAATGGATAGAATGAAGACGACTTAACATTTGGTCCAAATGCGCTTATGCAGTTAATTTATATTTGCTTTGTGTGATCCCGATCAAATGGCATAACTTTAAAAGAATATTCTTTGATGTAATTAGAATAACCATAGGATTTAATACGAATGTGAGAATACCCCGAGGATTGCCAAATTCAAAAATTATTTATTAATGAATGGAAGCAATACAAAAAATAAATGAAATCTTATGGTTTTACATTCAAACCCAAATTGATATACAAAAAGTAATGAAGGATTACCCGATTTTTTACACTTGGCAGTATTTGAAGAGTAATGGTTATGGTGTTTCTCTTGCTTCACCACATATTCGTGACTATCTTATTTAAAATTTACATGGACTAATTATTTGCGTGAAAAAAGTAATGCTAATATTTTTGGAGTAAAAGGATTTTTATTCGTTTCTATCTTATTTTTGGATTTCTCAATATCTCCATCACCAAATACAAGTTAAATATTTATAAAAGGCATACTAAGGCCTGTTAAGTCTAAGATACTTATATAGAGGCATACATAATTATGTTGTTAACAATAGGAAGCTCAAATAATCAACATCAATTAAATTTATGTATCTTAAATGCATTTGAATAAGGGATATAAGTCCTTAATCCCTCTAAATCTAAATTACATTAGTTAAATTAGCAATGCTTGAATTGGAAAAAGTATATTTTTCAAAGGATTTGCTTCAGATTATTTGAACGACAGTTTCAGGGTCTACCTAAATTAGTTTTTGAGCTGTTGATTTAATTATTCAAGGCAAAGATAGAATAGAATGACTTCGTGTAAAAAAAACAAAAAACAATCAGGCATCTACATTAACACACTTTATTTTCAAACAGATATTAATATATTTCTTATATCTTAACACTTAATATTCACACTGATCCATAATGCTACAAAAATATACAAACGAACACCCCCCCCCCCTCTTGAGATGTGACGGCCCAGAGGGCTGAACTGGTCCAGGTCATGGTTCGAATCCTTGCTACAATATGGAATAAAATACCTTTGTTTTATTTCAATTAAATAAGCTTTGATTTATATATAACATTATATTTTAGTTTATAATTAAAAAGAGATAAGATTTCCCTTTGTTGTTATATCTGGAGCTTGTTTAAATGCAAGGTGAAGAAAAATAACTATTTTTCAATTTCAAATTGTATAATTAGCGAAACAAGTTTCGTTTTTTTTTCATTTTGCTCAGAGCTTCATTTTCGTGGTTTTATTTGCTTAGAGGAAAAGTTTTTCCTTAATTATAATAAGAAAATAATACCTGAACTTTAAAAAACTTCAACGGGATAGAAAGTGTTATTTAATTTAAAACTATATTAGAATGAAACTCTTTTAATCACTATTTTTGTACATTAGATTCATAGAAATTCTTTAACTTTTTGGCCTTAATATAGTAAGCTTAAATATGTATGTCTGTGGAGAAACGCAATGAAGTTTATCTTCAGAAGTTGTATTTTTATATTTACCAATCATGGGTTTTTAATCTAATCTCAATTTCTTTATTATCCATCTAAGCAAAAAATCTAAATAACGAGTTACAAATTATCTTACAAATATAACTAAAACTGTATATTGGAGATGATAATCTTTATTTCATTTTAAGTTGAATGATATCAGAGTAATATACACAAGTTATAATTGACACTTAGCTACCTTGATCTTAACACTCTCTTGCCTGTGGCATAGAGTTTAAGAACTCTCTTAGTAGGCACAAATATATTTATTGTGTAAAATATAAGGGTAGCATTAAAGCATTATGGCTAATGCCATGAACTTTGTTAAATGTGTGAATACTTATATAAAATCTTGAAACATCAAAGGTAGTGGTTGAAGTAAAACGATTCCTTGCTGCAGAAGAAAAAATCAAATACTTTCCTTTAACTTATTTTTGGTGTTTATAAAATTTATTCCAAAAAATAAAAGTAATCTTTTTAGAATTGTGTCTTTTGATTGATGATATTCTTTTAATGTCGGGTCTTCCTTTTATTTAATGGTCGTTGTGCTATGTACTCCGAAGTAATAACAATTTTATATTAGAATGTTTGTTTATGTTGATTTTGTTGGAACTCTTAAGATGCGAAGTAAGTGAAAATGAATTAATTTTGAATATGTGCATTAGTCAATTTTTTAAGCACATAAACACTTTTATTTTATTACTTATTTTTTCTCAGCAGGAGGTAGGCGATACAAAATTGAAATATATAAACATAAGAAAAATGAATAGCATATCAAGAAGTAAATTAATATTACTCAAATGTTTTTAGTAGATGGGATACAATGAAGTCGATCGTTTGATTACGCATTGAATCCAACAATTGATATCAAATTGTTCTCTGAGATCTTGCTCTAAAAAAGACCCAATCAATATATTTAATTCCTTAAAATCATTTGTGTTACAAGTAACTGAGGGTGTCTTTTAAATGTATTTTTAACCATTTGAATCAAGGACATTAATTACGAGTTAATCTCAGGCTTTTAGCAAACGATATAGCAGTTTCTTAACTGAAGCCGCTGTCCCCAATAAAAAACGCAAGGATGAAGGGCTATTTTATGTTCATTCAACTATATAAAGATAAATATAGGTAGATTAATATCGGAATATATATTCTGGTGAGATAGGGACTAGTTGGGAGCTTAATAAATATACAATCATACATTTGTTTATTTTTCAATGCCAACATTTTTTTCAAATTCAAAGTTATGTTATGATAAAAAAAAATTAGAAACCTCTCAAAGGATGCAAACAACACATACTATAATAATCATATTCATAAATCTTTTTCACCCATTCAATTTAGGTGATTTCCCTTTAGGTAAATCAACTCCCTGAAGCCAACAAGGAGGACTATATGTAACTTTGAAGAAGTCTTATCCCTCATGTTCCATCACCTAAAGGGAAATAGTTCCCATGAAAACTTTTATCTCTTGGCAAACAGTAGAAATCCAATTAAGTTTGAGTAAAGAGCTTTGCCTTCCTACTAGGGCATGTATACAAATAATACTTTGATGAGCCTCTTTGGAAATTGCTGAAGGCGATATTTGATGCCTTATATAAGAAACAAATATACTATATTAAAAGACCACAATTTCCAGATCCCTCATCCCCACTGCTATTGGGTTCTAGGAATATTGATATATCACATTTATGCATAAGGAAAATCTAATGACGCATTATGTGTTCGGAATTATTGATTATGGTAATTTTGGTCCTATCGACACTCTAGTAAAAAAAGCATTTTTAAAGGAAACTACTGACTTTTGAGCTCAGCTTGTCAGTCAAAATAGCTTTATTGAGCATTAATGAACGCATTTGTTTATTTTTATAAAACTAGTGAAATGAGCCCATTTTGAGCACTTTTTCGTTTATATATAAAGGAGAATATTATTATAAAATAGACCCATGAGGGTACATATCAACATAAGCTACAGGAAGATAAGGAAGGTTTCTTGAAGAATAAACAATAACATCAGTCGATGATTCTTGGATAGAGCAAGGATGCCGAAGCGAATCGGCGTGCCGAAGCGATGGAAGACCCTTCGATTCGGTTCGGCACCGAAAGTGGCGTTCGAACTTGGCAAAAAAATTGAAAATTCTTTCTCAGTCTCATAGCAATATTGGAAGTATTTACACCCCCAATCCATGAGCGACAATTGTATTATTATTATATCATTATTTTAAGAACGTGTTAGTTATTATTTAGCTTTATGAAAGGTTCAAACAAATATATACAACTTCATACTCGTAACTTGTATGTTGTTGTCAGTCTGGCGCCAAAATATCCGTTCTGTTCTCCTTTGTATACGTTTAATATTGAATGTATTTCTTTTATCCATCCCAAAACGTTAAAAAAACGTACTTATGTTAATACGTAGAAGTACTATACACGTGGAGATGAAAGCTCGAAAAAAAGGTTTGTCGCCATCGAATGTCTGGGTTAAAGCATATTTTTTCACGCAACTAGAGTTATTTTCTTCCTCAGTTTACAAACAGTCCAAGTTAGCCTTACCATGGTGAAAGAGTGGGTGGCAATCGAGAAGCCTGCTCCATGTTGGAAGCATTTCCTAAAGAATAAAGACGATAACAAAGAGGTCAAATGTCTCTTTAAAAACCCAACATGTGACACATCTCTCTACCACCTGAACAAAGTCCACTTTCTTCAAGTAGTTTCAACCACCAAGAAGAAAACTTTGGACAAGGATTCAATCGCCCCATCAACTCAGCCGTCAATCATTGCGGCACTTACTCGAAAAGAAACTCAGTCAATGGGTGATGTATATTATTATAAATCATTGAATTTTTATAAAAGTAAATATATTTGAAAAATGTTTTTCTTCCAATTTGATTTTGAACAATTTCTTTTGAACAATTTGTTTTTGAACAACTTCTTTGGAACAATTGGTTTTTGAACAATTTTTTTAAATAAGATAAAAATTAACATTCTATAACAATTTAATTAACTGTCCGTCTGATTTTGGAATTAATGTTTAGTTTTCGCGCGAATGACAAGCATCGACCGAATTTCATTTAGAACCATCGCCACCAGCGTTGACATTCAAGAAGGACTACGTGCCTGTGGCTTCAAGGTTGTGAAGGATCCTCGCTCCGTCAAATCTCACGTTTTAGCCTTTGCCGACGAAATAAAAGATGAGATCAAGATAAAATTACAAAAGTTACGCAAAACTGAAAAGTTTTCCATCAGTCTTGACGAGTGGACGTCGATTAACAATATAAGGTTAGACATTTGCCAATGATATATTTCAGATCTACTTTGAGAAAAAAAACATTTGTATGATATACTTTCCTCGCTCTAGAGCAATTGATTCGGGGATTGTGGATTTTGCAATAAGCCAAACAGATTATTGGTTTTTAATTTGGAGCGCTGTTTCTGTGTCAGTGTATATGTGCCTCTTCTCCCCCCCCCCTTTCTCTCTCTCTGTGATCTGCATGTATCTAGGTGTCTCTGTCTGTCTCCTTGTTTCTCTCTCTCTCACATACAAATTTCTCCGCTTTAATCCACCTGTAGGTTCACATGTTTGAATGTTCACACTGGAGATCACCAAGTAATTTCGCTGGGTCTTATTCGCGTCAAAGGATATCTTCCTGCAGAGAAGGCCGTCGAACTCGTTGATCAACGACTACTGGACTTCGGCATCATTCGCGCCAGGGATTTGGTAGCGTCAACCAAAGATGGGGCTTCCGTAATGCGCAAATTCGGGACATTATTGGATTGCCTTCATCAACAATGCTTTGCGCATGCGTTGCACCTTTGAGTGTGCGATGTGCTTTACAAAAAGCAAATTCAAGACCTGGAAAATGTTTAGAGACGGTGGCTGCAGGTCAACGGGACTGGGATCGAGAGAAATGGACCTTGCGAGAGGTGACCGAACTATGGAGTTCATCCTCACCAGATTAAGCAAAGACACGACCCAGTTTGGAGCTTCGATGCATCAAGCCATTTCTCAGCGTTTGGAGCAACGACGACTGCCTCAAATCTCTGGTCTTCTTCGATACTTGTCTGGTGACGATCTTGAAGAGTCATCGCTCATTTATCCTCCCCGTAAAGAGCTCATCAAAACCGCCCAAGAGCTTTACATCAAACTATTTTGGGAGGCAAACGCCGAGGTTAAAGTAGAAAACCCCAGAACCTCCGTCTCAGACTGATGAACCTCCGAGCAAAAAGTCGAGAGCGGAGAAGTTGAAAGATTTTCTCAACGCCAAGGAAAAACCTAGCACCCATTATCTATCCTCTGTCAACGGAATTAATGGACAGATTAAAAGAGAGTTCAGCAGCTTCGATGCGACGGGAACTCTACCGCCAACCCTCTCCAAAGTCTTTCACGCTCTCAAAACAATTCCTCCCACTAGTGTGGAAGCAGAAAGAGCATTTTCCGCCACAGGATTATTCCTGACAAAACTTCGCAGCTGTTTAGATGACAGAAGCCTAGACACCCTTTGCATGCTGCGACATTTCTTCTTGCATAATAAAAAGTGATCTCACTCTCTCTAACGCACACTTTTTCGTTTTTCGTGGCATTCTGTCATTTAAAATATTTCGTTGATAATAGTTTTTTCTATGTGCCATAAATATCTTTAATTATAATATACCCATTTAGTTTTTCTTTCAAAATTGTTTCTATGTGCCATACATCTGTAATTGTAGTATAACATTTTAGTTTTGCTCTCAAAATTGTTTGCCTGAAAAACAAATTGTCAATAAAACTAAACCTTTGGATTTCCTTAGCATCTATTATTATAATTTGTAAAACTGATGTCTAACATCTCATCATTATGATTTAACAAACATCATATTGCTCGCTATTAGTTTTTTATTGTTAAAGGTATAATAAGAATATCATCTTTCGATTTTTTTCGTTTTTTTTCGATTGCCGAAAGAAGGCGTTTCAATTTCGGCAGAGGCCGAAAAAAAACTTCGATTTTGCTATACCCTATTCTTGGACTCACTAATATCAAGGATTTCGACTGAAACTCCTCATTTACCATGTATGGTGATAATGTGTCCCTTTATATATGAACGAAAAAGGCTCATTTCACTAGTTTTACTTGATTTTACGCTTGCCGGTGATTTTTAATAACGTCACACCGGCAAGTAGGATTAACATTTTGTAATGTTATTATTCCCTCTAGTGTGTTATTTATGTGAAAATAATAATTAAATAATATACAGGAAAAAAAGATATAAACATTTTTGGTATTCGGGAAAATCTTGTCTATCATCAATTTCGTGACTACAAATGGAGAGACCTGATGCAACGGAGTTTCTCTGTTATTTATCGAAAACTCTAATATCCTTGATTTAAAATATAAAAAAACGTCCATTAATAAAAACTAATTGTCCGTGAATATGAAATTTATATAAGAGAACTATGGAATATTTTATTGTATATTGACAAAAGAATTACTAGAAAATGCCATAATGTCCCTTTTTAGTCTACCTCGTTGATAAGATCCTAGGTTCGATAGACTAATTTACATGTTATAATGTTTATTTATATCCAGTCGGATACTATAAATTCTATCGAACCATTTAGGCACAATAATCTCCCTTTTATTGTTAAAGGGGAGAAAAACTAAGCATGCTTCAATTTAATTAATAATTGACTGCATATTGGAAGATGTAAAGGAGCCAGATTCCAACAAATATCAATAAAAAACTATATCGAAATCCATTGGTTCAATATATAGATTTTTTTCATACCAAAAACTTTTTCAGGAAATCGATGATGATATCACCTTTATTATTTTGCTTAAGCCTGTTCAATTAATAGAGTCAATCGAGAAAACGATAAATTCATTTTGTGAATAATTCGTTTTATTAATTTTTAACCCACATGGGTGTACTGAGTTGCATCAATTTGGACAATAATAGTTCATGTTACATAATAATAATAATGAGTCCATACAAAATCGGATGCTCTTTTCATGGAGGTTTCATCTATCATGGGAGACGAGCTGCATTCTATATTCAAGGAGTGTTGAAAATGCTAGCGCACTGAGCAAACATTCTCCTTCTACTTGCTTAATACAAATTTATTCTATAAACTACTTGATTCAATGATGTTTTTTATAACTGCTTGCGATTTTTTGGTGCGTTTAAATATGTACTTCTTGCCATTTACAAAAAAAAACAATCCCGGCTTAAAGGTTAAAAAGAAACAAACATAATCCCACAAAATTGAAAACGCTTAACTTATTAGGGTTTAAATTTATAGCATTATTACCTCCGCCGAAGGAGGTATTGTTTTCACTGGCGTTTGTTGGTTTGTTTGTCAGCAGGATAACTCAAAAAGTACTGAACAGATTCAAATGGAACTTTGTGGAGTTGTTAGAAATGCCAAAAGAACAAGTGATTAAATTTTGGCATCTCTAAGTGCTTTTTTAATATGCAAAATGAGCAAAATACTACTACTAATAATAATGAAATGGGGTCTCTATTCAGGGAGTAGGAAAGAACAAACGCTAAAAAATATTCATTGACGTATTATTGTTCATATATCAGCTCAGGACTATGTTAACCCAGTGACGAAGCTTAAACTTCTTCCGTCTTCCCATCTCTGAGTGCTTTTTTAATATGCAAAATGAGCTAACAGAGAGGAAACAATGATTAGAGATAGAAAATCGGGCGTGTGAAAGGGAGAATGTTTGAATAGGAATGTTGTGGGGATCGGCGGAGGTACACACTCTCTGAGTGTATATACGCCTCTAGTTTATCATCTATATTGAATCCAACGCCTCAAAATCTAATCTGAAAATTAAGTTGTCCTTAAAATCTATAAACTTTAACAATATATTTCTCCAAAGATTACTTATTTTATTAAGGAACTGTTATTTCATATTTTGACGGACAATTAAAAGATTAAACTTTTTCATCATGCAGAGGTACTTGCTGTGGCGAATGTTTTGGTAATTTATCCCATGCCATGCCGTCCATCATTCCCTTGTGGATGATTGTCTATACTTGGTTTGACACTCTAATACGAGAGCAGCAACAGGTTGGGCGTCCACACATTGTTTGGGATCCTTTCACCATTCAATCTTTATTAATAACATTTGAATACATGAATGCTTAAAGAAATCATTATATGATTTGTTGTTATCTTAGCTTAATTTTTATTCTTTCAAACCCTCTTTTGGAAGCGCTTATGGAAGGGTAATCATTGAAAGGCTGTGTTACTTTTTCAAAATATCCCTTTAAACAAATAAACACTTTCTAATCCACTGCCATATTGAGGAACAATAAATGAATCTGTTGAAATATTTATTTTAAAGTATCTCATACTGCGTTTGAGTTCCAAAGAGATTGCTTAAACATACAGTGGCCCAAATACCTATAAAATACAGTCCCTTGATGATGAGACGACTTATCACTTGTAGGCTGAGTGTGATTTATTTTGTCTTAAAATAATTATTCAAAAACATACATAAACAGTATACTTCAGAGCTCAAACAAATTCCAAAAATTCATAGAAATTGTTACATTGGTTACCTATTTGGCGTCTCGAGATGGAATGAATAGACAACATGGTTAAAGTGGATATGAGCTAATACCGTTGATTGGATTTCGTCATGGATCAGATAAATGGATTCAATTTAAACAATTTAAATCGCCTCTTTCAGAGAGCATTGCTCTATTTTTATACCAAAATTTATTGTACCTACATAATTTTAAATAATTAGTTTGCCATCTATATATATACATATATATCAGGAAATGACCGGAACACTTTTCCCCTGGGACCCGGGCCGGGCCGGTACTCAAATTTTTCAAGCCGAGCCGGGACCTCACTGGGCCGGGACTTTAATATATTCATTCTAAAAGTGACGACGTTTTTTTAGAAAATATTTTTTACCATACTTTTTCAAATAAAAAAAATATATTCTAAGAATAAGTGATGACATTGTTTGAAATAATTTTCAAAATATATAAAATCATTTTCTTTAAACAAAACTTCATCATTTTTAGAATGGCAAACGAACGAAAATATTACAGTCCAGGTCCGGTGATTTTTAGACACCGGGCAGGTACGTTCAAATATAGTCGGGACCTGGGCCGGGTACCCGGTCGTTTCCTGATATATGTATATATATATATATATATATATATATATATATATATATATATATATATATATATATATATATATATATATATATATATATATATATACCTATATATATATATATATATATATATGCAGTAATTCTTATTGGCGTGTTCTTTTTTTAATTTGACAATAAGTTAAACATATATGAGTTTTAGTTTTCCAATTTATTCATATCTTTCGAACGTATATTTATTTTAATGATAAAATGTATATTAATTTATACATAATTTTATAACAATAATTTGTACTATAAAAGTTAATGAATACATAAATTGTATGGACACGTACATATCAAATATATAGTTGTGTAGATAAATCCAAGGCTTACTGCATAACAAGACACTCTATTGATAGAATAGATCAAGGAATTCTATAACCTGGAAACAAAAATCCCTCCTTTTTGATGTCAAAGTTTAACTACTTTCGTAAAAAAGAGGAAGAACTCTCTCCTTTCCCCCTTTTTACGATGGTAGTTAAACTTTATTATTATTATTACTTTCGACATCAAAAATACATTTTAAGAAATAGACTTTAAAAAAACCGGCAAACCCATGTGACGTCATTAAAAATCACCGGCCAGTGAAAAGTCAGCTCTTTTGGCCATATGAGAGTACCTTTGTTTTTCAATATTGTAGCTAGAATTAATCCTTCAACTTTTTCATCTCCAAAGATCTTCGAGAAGATTTAATTTGTAAGCAATAAACAATTACTATGATATATACTCATCTGATATCTGCTTTTGCTTTCATATACTCCCTCCTTTTATTTTTGCCATGTAGAATGCAAGATATAAAAGAGGTAACAGAGGCTATTTGAAATAAATGTCTATATTATTTTGTGAAAATAGGATTAGTATTCATTGACATTGACCTTGCGTTTTGTGTTACTCTTTTGTTCCTTAAGCAGTGCTGATTAAAGTAAGGTCGGATAAATTTAATTGAGTAATCATTTTCTTCATTTAGAAAATTATTGCTATTCTCCGAGATGTGCAACCATAAAAAATAAATGGTCTACATTTTGAAAGTATTTTTTTGTTTTAAATTAATGTTACACAACTGTATGTATAGAAAAATTGGTAGAAAGAAGACTATACTTTATCAGATTATTGTGTATTCGTATATCTATCCACAACAAGATATTAGCTCAACTTGAATGCATTATGTTTTTGTTTTCAAACTATGAAACAAAAACTTTTTTTCTCCATATTTGAACAATCAAATAAAAGTTTTCATTGGGTCTTTTCATAACTTTCGTATTTGAAACGGCCGGAGTCAGTTGCCAAAGGAGTCATAGGATCTTGACCCTTGACCTAGAGCATCTTGTTGTATAGAGTGTCTTAGATAAGGAGAGTTTGGACAAAAAAGCTAATTATTTCAAGGGGTTGACGAAAAACAAGGATTATATATCATAAGTTGGAGGTTTAGTGATTGAAGGACAGTTACTATGAACAGAATAAGATTTTCATAAGTATTGGTGTTCATGATAAGACTGCTAATATTTTCTACACACACACACACACATATATATATATATATATATATATATATATATATATATATATCTATATATATATATATATATATATTATAAATATATATATACAAATATTACAACTTCTTGAATAGGAATATTTATAGCAAACTGCATTCAATTTCGTCTCTTTTGATAGTTATAAATAAAGTTTAATTTATAAATATATATAATATAATAAATATAATATATATATATATATATATATATATATATATATATATATATATATATATGCAACTTCTTCGAAATGGGAATATTTTTAGCAAAATGCATTCAATTTGTCTCTTTTGATAATTATAAATAAAGTTTAAATTGATATTTAAGTCTAAGCACCCATTTATATATGATATCAGATCTACATTTTAATTTGGGTGATCGTCAAACTCGTATAAAGAGCAGCTGTTATTTTTTTTGTTCAGACTCTCCATTGAAATAAGCAAATAGGGATCCAACTGTGTAAAAACATATATCACAAAACCTTTAATTTTTGTGGGAAATAACTTTTGATTAAATAAATTTTATTACTTATATGAGGTCCTTCCCAACGATGGTAACTGGACTCACATCCAAAAATAAATATGTACAGCCCTTGAAAGTAAATCGTAATTGATTTTTGATGAGATGGTGAAGATTGTATTTTGTCTATCTAAAATAACAAACAATGGTTATTATTATCATTTATAATAAAAAATAATTATATTCTCCTAAGTAATTTTTATTGTTGATATGACCATGCTTTTAACTGTATTTGAATTAAAAAAAGAACGTGGAAAAATGAAGGTAAACATTTTAAGATCAAAATAAAATGAGTTATAATTGTTTAATTGATTTAAAAAGGTAAATCAATTAGCTGCCCATGTTCATAACAAACAAGTTAATACATCTTCATGTTTGAAAGGTTTGATGATTTACGTTTCTGTGTTTATTTACACATTTTTTGTTTTGGGTCTCATTCCTCAACAATAGACGAACTCACGTAATTTTCTGAATAAGCTCCCTAAAATTTGTATCTCTATATTTTGTCCCCTCAATACATGAAATTTTTGTGAATTTTGTTTTTAACTTAAATCCCTATGGACTTATCCCAGCCTTGGACTTAAAAACAAAGAACACTAGGACACACCTAGAAAGGATGCCTCCATAAACATTGTTTTTATGTTAATTTTGATAAGAGCCAGTTTTGTCATAAGCTTATATCTATAACATGAGGACATATAACAATTAGTTTTACTTTGTTCAGTGACATCATAGACAGTATCATGTATTTTATCAATGCAAAGTGTGTTATTAAATGCTATAAAATAATTATGTTTAATCCGGTGTCCAGTAATTTCATCCTTCGTAAATTCGCCGTGGACCTTTTTATGGCCGTTTTTTTTGTCGTCGGTATTTACCTCGCTTGCTCTTTTAAATTAAAGTCAGTCAATTTCTTCGTTCAAAAATGTCCCCGAGAAAAAGGCGAACGACGAAAAAACTTCATTACAAAAATCTTTGCGACAAAAATACCTACGAAAAAAGGAGAACGAGGAAATTGACTAACTTTAAAAGAACAAGCGAGATGGACGACATAAAACGGCTATAAAAAGGTCCACGACAAATTTATGCGTGATGAAATTACTGTAAGCCGTTTAATCCTCTTTATCTATTCTTCAGGCTTTTTAGATCTAATATTTCTTGCTCGCCAGTGCCTTAAAGCCAAGGTGGTGATATACAGATGTTTCCGTAACGAAAAAGAAAATAATGAGAAATACTGAATAAATAATATGACGTCACGTACAGGGCACAATCACTATTGAATGATCTCATTGACGAGGAGGTTGTGGTGACCAGCGGTGATTTTATTAAGTAACTATTCTGAAAAATGTTAAATAGCCTACCTACAAAAGTTTGAAATGTCTTTCTTTTTTAATACCGTAAATATATTGAGTTGAACCCAACAATAAAAAGGTCACTCAAATGCAATTGCACCCTGTAGAAAGATACAAACATTTACTACATTGAATCTGACCTGAACGATTTGCATAATTAAGTTAATAACAACAATTTAGCATGTTAAATGTTTAACGGACGAGATGAACTTTTGCACTTAAAATCATGGAAAAGTTCAAAACCAATACCTTCCCTTCAATCCATATTCCAGGACATACTGAAATCATTGTAGATAGTAAAAACAACTCTTCCAGAAACGTGACCTCACTATATAGTATTTATAATATTTTTTCATTATTTACTTTTTCGTTATAGTAACAGCTGTGTATAATCATTTTGCTTTAAGCACTATCGCTCGCCTCCAAGGGACTGTTCCTTATTATTTTATAGGTATAATAGAACTGAGGAGTATATAAATTGGTGACAATGATGACATAATATGTTTTTAATAACTTTGTATTCGGTAAAATGCATAACTACTGATGACGTCACTTTTATTTTAATTTGTTATTTGATTGCTTGTATATAAATATATTATGATTGAAGTTATCTTAAAAATCCTTTGTTTATGAAGGCTTCCTTTGCAGGTGACTCGTGTTCTTGTACAAAAATGAGAAATGTTCGGACCCCATGGAAGGACATTTCACTTTTCAACGCTGAGAAGAGGACAAGAGTGTGAGCGTCGTCGTTGTTTGTTTTGAAAGGATCCCTCTGATCCCATTTGTGGTTCTAGAGTGGATCCTCGTGCTTCACACTCAGAGGAGCTCCGACAAGTGAATGCGAGGAGGAATATTTTCCTTGCGGAGGCTCGGACCTTTTCTGATCGGTATACGTAGAGGAATGGTGAGAGGGAGGCAAAGCAGAGGCCAGAGAGGGCTGAGACCAGATGGAGCGTTCTGAGGAAACCAGGCTGGTGCTGCTGCTCTTAAAGTTGGAGAGGAAGAGAAGGATGAACGTTGGGCTCCAGCTAAGGACTGCGAGGAAATCACGAGAGAGGATATCTTGGCGGTGCGACGCTCTTCGTTATAGCGGAGGAAGTGGTAGACATTGTTGGCTCCCTTTGAAAAGGAACAGGAGAGGCGGCGAGCGGCCTAGAATATGCATAAATGGATCTTAAAGAAGGCTTAAAATCAAAATATTTCGTCTTCGACATATTTAAAAATCATGTCTTAGTTATAGATAATTTATTTATAGTGCGGAATCAACATGTTGTGTTGCAGAATGACGTTGTATTGGTCATCGTTTCCTTTTTTTTTGTAAAAAAACAGACAACACAAAAAACTAAAAACAGAATCAAAATCAGCTGATGTCATTAAATCCCCTCTACTATTTAAAAATCTAAAAACGAAGTATTACTATTTCTTCATATTGCCTGTATTAAAAAAGCAATAACAAATGCGAGATTATTATTCAACGAATGTAACTTCGGCACGCCATACTAAATCGGTAAACAAAATAAAAAATGATAATCTCGGATCGGAAACCAAATATTTTTTTGGCTGTATAGTTGTATGGGTAGTCAAACTAAATGAATTTAAACAAATAGCAATGGAATATCGTTATGCACCGCCTTAAATTATATAGGTATAATGGACAATATGCAATTTTTTTATCCAAGGTCAAGCAGGACTATTCGAACACAAAAATATTACTAAGAAACGTTGATAATTAATTAATGAATAGAGCTGCCCGTTTTATACTATAATAATTCCTATATGCTATTATAAATTGTTAATTATCTAAAATATATATAATTTAAATAAGCTTAAATAAAGGCTTTATTTATTACAATGTAAATAATTATTTCCATATATAAAACTATTTAACACTAGAACAACCATTAGGGATTATTAATGACCCATATTATAAATTTAATAGTTTTTATTTTTAAGTTTATGTTTATATGTAGAATATTAAGAACATTAAATCACATCTATATTATTTTTCTTCTAAACAATTTTTAAAAGGATTTAATATGGGAAGGACTTTTAATCAGTGGATAGCCTGCTTTCTTCTTTTTCTTATACTAAGTACATATATATATTGTCTCAATCAGAATAGAGCATTATCAGAATTTAACTCAAAAGTATAATATAACTTTGAATCCATCATGAAACAGAGGAGAGGGTTGTACCTTGTTTTTTCCCGAGGAGTTACTTTGACAACAGGTCTCTTCTCGGGACTGACTTGTTTGCTCAGAATGTAGTTCATAGCTACTTCTCAAGATTTATTTTCATATAATTTGGATTCCTTTAGCATATTATGTTCTATAAATTATCTATGTAGATTGTCATAGTCGAATCGAAAGCTGTCTGTCCCCTTTCAGTCTCATGTCAGTAAAATGGTCAAAGCATTATAGTGTAATAATATATATATATATATATATATATTTACCTGAGAGGTTCGTACAAAAATACCAGGGCTGCCCTTGAGAGACCTCTCATCCTCATCCTTCCCTCCACCATCCTCCAGGGGCGGAACAATACTCGGAGGCGGACTCCGAACAACACCTCTTTCATCATTTTGAGGGGCCTCCTCCAAGAAGACGGAGTTTTCCTCGCTATTATTCGATATTCGTTCCGGAGACACCAAGGGTTCATTGAGAGAAAAGACAATCGTCCGTACCTTATTGTTCCCTTCTACAAGGTGTACCTCGTTCACTGAACCAAAGCTGCATTTACGTGGAAAGGAATTGGAGCCCACGCTTTGTTGCTTGATGATGCCCCCGTTGCGTCGTGGGGAGGAACTCGGGCCCCCGGATGAGGTTGTGGTGAGGGAAAAAGAATCCTCCTCTTTGTTGTTGTTCCTTAGATGGACCAACTTTGGATGCTGACATTTGCTGAGCCTCAGAGAACACTCGGATTCGGGAGAGGCCGGCGAGAGAAGTGTGTTGGACTCCTTGATTTGAAGATCTCCATGGGTCTCAAGGGGATTCTCTGTGACATTAATGATGGAGGAGGATCTTCGACGTCGACGGATGCTGTTGTTTCTTGCCTCGAAGAATATTTGTGCGTATGCGAATACGAGGCATGAGATAGGGAGGATGTAGAGGAAAAGGCTTCCGAGGCTGAGGCCAAGGCGTTGGCTCTTGGATATGAAGCTGACTTGGACGGCGTCACAGGTCTTCCATGTGCCTCTCCCGGAGATGAATACGAGGCTGGAGGACAGGGAGGCTAAGAGAGAGACACACCAAACGCAGACAATGAGTTGGGAAGATATCAAACTAGGAAATGGTTGGGGTACTCCAGAGGATCCAAAATGGCCACATATTGATCCAAACCTAAACAAAATTTAAATGCCACAATTACTTAAACGAAGATTCATTTGGGATATATTTAAAAAGTATTTAATTATACTTTTTGTGTCTATTTGATTCGATATAGTCCTTGTGAATATAAATAAATAGTCAGGCGTTACTTAAGCCCAAAGTCCATCATCTTCAATACTCTTTTTAATGAGATAGATCGATATTAATCTTTCTCTCTCAGGAAGAGTCGAGCTTGCTCCTCTCAAAATAGAGAGTCAAACAATTTCCTATTCAGCTATAGTGTTCCATTTCTAAAAAAGGGACTGATATAAATAGTTTTGAAAACAAACTAACCCAACGTTTAACTAATATATTAGCAAGTAAATGTTTATTTAAAACGCTGATTTAAACAACAATTGACAAAACAATGGGATTTGGAGCTGACTCTGGTCAAAATGACTTCTGGGGTTTCGTTTCGTGACGCGAAAAATATATCTTTCTTAATTGCAATTACTTCAAGGTTTTGCAGAGCTACCGAGACTATTCGAGAAATATTTTTTTTATCGACTGTACTCTTATTACATCCAGTGTTTAACCTTTTTTAAATTTTGTTTTGATGAGCTAGTAATATTAACATGTACTCATTAATCCTTAATTTAAAATACAAATATTTAAAAATATAAAGATTAAAACCTTGAAAATGTGTAAATAAATAAAGAGGCTTAATGATCGAAGTAACCTTGTATATGGTAAATGTATCGAACATTATGGAATAATTTCGGTAATAGTACAGGTAGAAGCTTACATCGACCTTTGGATGATAAAAAATGAGTAGATAGAATGATTAAAAAAATATGACATAAAAACTCTTTCAATCAAGGATTTCAATTAACTTTATAGTGTAAAAATAATGTATAGCAGTTTTTTAATCTATTTTTCAAAATCTGTAAAATAGAGAAAAATATGCATTGATTTTTTTTGTTGAAAAAATGCTTTAAACTTTTTAAGACTGAGGATATTGTTGATAGGTCTTCCATTAGTTTTATTTTATTTTATTTAAATTGGAATATTCTCGTTAGATTTAAATTTTGAGACATAAATAATTAATTATACATTGCATACATTATCATATAGTTCAATTTCTTAAATAAGAAATTGAAAAATTAGTATATGTTTTATTATTATTTGATTTTAAACACAGAATTTAATGAAAAATATATATTATCCGCATGATTTATTCACATATATTAGTTCAATTATGTATTTTTTTTTGTATAAAAGACATTTCGACATTATTTATTTTGAACATACAATTTAATGATAATATCTATGATCAGATATTAGCAAACAAAATATGTATAAGTACATATATAGTGCGTATTAAGGTGTGTTCAACTCTCAATGTTGGGGCGCAGGTTCGAATCCCGAGAGGGGATGGTCATTTTTGGTATAACTCATTGATAAGATCCTAAGTTTGAGTGACTAATTTTAATGCTATAGTGCATATTTATATCCTGTCGGATGCAATTCTATCGAACCATATAGGCAACAAAAAAATATCTTTAGTTTTTGACTACAAAATAAATGAAAAATATATAAAAGTACAGAACAGAGGATGGAAGTCCGCGGCTGAACTGATCAAATACGTCCCATCTACATCACCTCACCTCGCAACGACACTCAATGTCCTCTTTTTGCGAGTACAAGAAATACAAGAACACCAAAAACCAACGCTTATAGATTGATCTTAGTTAGTTATCTTCTTTTGCATTTAAGAATTTTATATATTTTAGATTTTTTCTTGAATATTTGCTATATTTTATTGCCTTTTATATTTAATCATTGTGTTACTTGTATCTTTGTATATATATCAAGGATGTTAAATGTTTTAGATTTTTAAGGTCTTAAAATGGAAATTAATTTTACACCAAAATGATTATTTATGTTATTCCTGAAACAAATTTCCTTTTTTGATTATTTTACATTATATGTCTTACATTATATGATATATTATTTTTATTTTATAAAGACCGTGATTATGAGAAAACAATATCTATGATCAGATATTAGCAAATAAAAATATTAATATGTGAGACACATTACGACAACATTACGATTTCTACGTGCCAAAAAGGGACCCTTTTTTAGCCTTTTATACCGGTAGAGATGAAAATTTTATCAACGCAACGATCACCAAAGTCCACCAAATTTTTTACGCCAAACGAAGTTCCAATGAGTACGACATCTCCGGGGTTTTAAACTTGGCGAAAATACACCTGCACGTTCTTAAAAATGTTCTTAAACTGTGATTTAGATGCTTTTAGAATGATGTAAAGGTTTTATAAGATGATGTGATTGTTTTATAAAATGATGTAAATGTTTTATGAAATGATGTGAGCGTTTTATAAAATGATGTAGATGTTTTATTAAAATTTATTAAGTTATGTTCTTCACCGATAAAATTGTCATGTTTTTTATTGTTTTATTTGGAATATGTTTGTTGTTTAGTTTGGAATATGTTTTGTTGTTTTTCTCTGTCTTTTTTGTGCAATCTTAAATGCCAATAAAGTTATGCCTGTGGCCAAAAAAAATAAATAATAATATAATATGTGAGACACATTATTTTGTCCATATGTTGTTATTTCTCTTTCTTGCCCGCACTTACTAATGGTGAGCATAGCGAAGACGGATCCATGTGCCGTAAAGCTTGAAATGAAGGATCCCCAGGTGCAGAAAGCGATTTGAAACCGCTTGCTATGGTGTAAAATCCTGGAGTGCGAGGATGCAAGTCCATTAGTATGGCTGGGAATAGGAGAATGCAGGAAATGATATTAAATGCCATCAGGTTCATGATCAATCTGAAAGAAACACACGAAAAAAATAAAATAAGACGAGGTGATGATGCATTTACATAGAACGATTTCGTTAATTATTCAGTTTATGCATAAATATTATCACATACCTTGTAGGCACGATTCATGTAAGGCAATACATAACAAATCAAAAATGTATTTAAATACTTTAGACAGTATTATGGTGTTATAATTTTTAGTCATGTTTTGTTTACTTTGACTCTATCTTTTTTTGTAATTTTCATTTTCTTTTCTTAATTCAAAGTAAAATACAGTGTCTAAAATAAAGATAATGATAAAAATCAGAACAAATCGGACTAGGTACATATATAAACATCAATTAATATTACCTATATTTGAAAGCTACTATTCTATTTTCAAAATATAGTTTATTGTTTATATTCTTATTTCCTTATAAATGTATTAATCTCTTACATTATATTACTTAAAATATATAATACATTTTAAACTTCAACTTTTAGTTATAATGCATATATATGTTCATTTTTGATATATCTGTTTTGTACAATCTTATGTCTAACTTATTTTCTACACTGCACCTATATTACACATACACATACACGTATATTTATAACAAAAAAAGATTGGTGTAAAAGGTTTTAATCTCTGCATTTTTTCTAAAAGTAACATATATAAAGTTTAAGTCTATTCGAATTATGTTTAAAATAAATTTTTCCCCTGGATAATTAATTGCACATTTTTCACATTAACTAATACTTGAATCGAGAAGGTATTACATGTATTAAAAAAGTTTTGATGTAAATCCATTATAAATAGTTCGGCATCTTATCTCCTTTTTTGTCCCCACTTACTGTGAAGAAAATTTATAAGGAGGACAGATTTATTTGATCTCATCAATCTTATAACTTTTACTTTTATTTATTTTACATCACAACCAAAAAGGATATTTTTCTTGTATTCTCCCTTATGTTAATGAATGAAACAGAAAAAAATAGTTTATTAATTATCGTAAAGTTGTACTTGATAATTAATCTGAAGAAATGTAGAGTAAACATATGGGGCCTAACAATATTATATATGAAAATTATCGATACTAACATTAATCATTTGCTTAATGGAAGTATATGTAATCGAAATCTTTTAGAAATACGGAAGAGTATTGGCATCCTATGTATAATAAGTAAAATCATCAATACTACTTCATAGGAGTAACATACAAAAGGGAGATTTTTCTTGTATTTTCGCTTATGTTAAAGAATGAAACAGAAAAAAAATAGTTTCTTAATTATCGTAAAGTTGATAATTAGTTTGAAAAATGAAGAGAAAACATATGGGGCCTAACAATATTATTTGAACAATTATCGATACTAACATTAATCATTTGCTTAATGGAAGTATATGTAATCGAAATCTTTTAGAAATACGGAAGAATCTTTGGCATCCTATAATAAGTAAAATTATCAATACTACTTCATAGGAGTTAACTATATTATTAGCCCCTTTTACAGAACATGTTTGTTTCGAAATATGTATTTATTACAGTTGACGTAAATCATCTTCAAGGATTTATTTTAAATGCATGGATGTTTGAGAATCCTATCCGTTTGTAACTGTTCAAAATAATTAATCTTGTTTATATAATTGTTATATAAGTGTATTTATATTTATAACACTGTATTGCTGTAGCATAGACTTGTTGATTTGTCGTTCATTTGTAATCATTCTAAGGTTCGTGAACGATGAATGACGAACGACAAAAAAATCCAATCGCTCGTCGTTCGTTTTTGCGTCCAAAAAAGACAAAGATTTTTCTTTTTTATTAGAAAAATTTCCTTTCCAAAAAAAACGTCGTCAATTTTTTTCAGAATGACGAACGACAAACGAACAATGAACGACGAACGATTCAAACTTAAAACGAACGATGAACGTCGAATTATCACTTAAAACGAATGATAAACGACGAACGATAACTTTGGTGAACGACAACTTTTTGCAAACGTCAACATGTCAGCTGTACCAGATAATAAATAAAAGCTTTATTGGCTGGGGGAAATAATTACCTGTTTGAAATGATCTTGCGAAAGACGGGCTTCTTGTAAAATATAATGAATGCAAAGCCATTGGACGTGACGGCTATCACGACCAAGGGTATGGCCGCACTGCAGAATGCAATGTATAATAATTTCGATGGGGAGTCCGTTGAAGAGGGACAGCCGTCCATGCTGGATATTGATGAAATATTGCATGCATTCTGGAAAGAAAAGAGATATTATATGCATTTTAAATAATGTCAAGGAAATGATAATAATAGTTCGTCAAAATAAAAATTACAATTTAGTTTATTTTAAGTGCGTTAAATAAATTACGCCTTTATTGTAGGCGGAAAATAACAACATATAACCGTGATAAAAATATTCACGTCTGAGGATTCGACGGGAAGCAATGCTATATTAATACAATGAAATGTTAAAGGAAAAATATCAAACCAATGGATTCCATTGGCTTGATATTGAGGATTGAATGAGATAAATAGACAGTAAGTTAAAATTTTATGACCAAGAGGATTATGTTTTATAATTAAAAGTGTTTACTAGTTTAAATCCTGACTTTCCTTTCTTCAGGTGCATTATTATATATGGTCAAGAGGAATGTTTATATTTCTTAGCACAAATTTTTCAGTTTGTTTATCAAAGTTATTTGCATATCCAATTGATATTGTGACATAACCATAATATTTATTGCATTAAGATACAGCCGGTCCTCCACCAATCAATACCCAAACCTCAATTGTAGCTTTCAACTTACATGCACGGATTTGAGTACAAAAGACTGGAATCCAAGAACCGATTGTTAGATAAAATAGAGGTCTTATCTTTATTGACTGATAGACCTGAGCTATTTCTTAAAAATGTATTAAAATATTCTAAAATAATTTCTATCCTTTTAATAAGCGGAGCTTCGGAGTTAGCATTATGGTGACGTCATCTGCGTAGAGGTCGTTTATAAAAAAATGCCAAGAGGATGCTCTTAATTGAGGGCGTTAAAAAAGACATAATCAAAGGCAGCTGTGTTTTAAAATTAGATATTTTTTCTCATTTATATAATTATACATCCTGTATAATACCACAATATATACAGTGCTTGGTTGAAAGAAATAATACATATCGTAAATAACTATAATATGAAATAATGTGTTGCAGATGTAATCTCAAGGGTGTAATGGCTGTATGATGAATGGCCTCTGTAAAATTCATGAAGCTAGCAAGGAGAAAGTATGAAGGCCTCAGTGTTTATTGCCCTTTGGTATACGCAATTAGTTGAATGAATAAAAGGCATTGTGGACCATCATCCATGGTATGAAAAAAGAAAGACATACTCTGTTAAGCCTTTCCAAGGACCCATATTTTATAAATGATCCTAATATTTTACAAATAGTACTATTTTTTTATTTTTGTACCAGTTGATAGAACATTTCTTAACATTCTTTATGTCTTTAAAAAGTATTGCTGTAATAGTATGTATAACTCATATGCATACACCTCTCTACTCTTGCTCAGGCAAGACTCTTTGCTTATGTACATCTCTTTATTCTTGCTCAAGCAAGACTCTTTGCTTGTGTACATCTCTTTACTCTTGCTCATGCAAGACTCTTTTGTGTATATTTCCCCCTCCCTAATTTTACTATAAAAGGGACTGACTCCTTATATTTGGGGTCTTCACTCTTTGATCTACATTGGAGTAATAAAGTTCACTTGGTTTCAATATTCCGCCTTGTCCAACTTTATTAATACCATCCGAGGATAACACAATCGGTAGGATCGGTCGCAGAATATCACAATTGCTTGCTTCGATCTTTAGTTAAAACTTTATATTTATATATTATAAATATATATTAACTCGTTGTACTTTTCAAAAATCCTTCATATTATATATTTTATCAAAACTAAGCATTATAAATTTGTTTTACTCCAAGATAAGCCCCAACACACCATAACTTAGTCTGGTATCAGTCGGTAGAGGTCCACCAAAAAAAAAAATTAAATAACTGATATTTAGATAAAAGGTTGTACATTTTTATGTGTTGGTCCTCATACACAAATTATAGCTTTTTTTCTTATGTGATCCCTGCCAATTCAGCCATTTCTCGCTTTGTGCAGCCAATATCGTTAGTCAATTTGAAAGTATATGAATTAAAATATTTATTTATCAATTTTGTTATAGTTTTATTTAGATCTTCTTTTTTTCTTTAAAAAATCGCTAACTTTTTTAAACTACAAACACCATAATAAAAAAAGGAGTTGTCTCAAAAATTCTTTGAGAACATAAAATAGAAATAAATATAATATATGTTTTCTAGCTTATATTTCAATTAAAGAAAAAATTAAAATTCAGTTTTCACTTTAATTAAATTATGTTTGTATTACAAATGTAGCTTAAATTAACATTGGTAGAAATAACTTTATTTTATAACACTACAGAAACTAAAAAACAAGTCTTATGGTATAAAAAAGCTTTTTATTTATTTCATTATATATGTTACAACTTCTAAAAAAAAGTACATTTTCAAGTGACAGTCACATAATGGATTGATTAAAATTCTTTAAATCTTGTATCAAAGATATATCCCATTTCACTGACAATAATAAAGCTTAACCCGTTCACAGGATGAAATAAGAACGCAGACACTCTACATATTACACAATATGACTTTTACTCAATAAAAATCCATAGAAAGCTTCGTAATACAAACAGATACATCAGTCATTGTATGGTAGATCTGTTCTTTCAATTGAATAAATTTTCTATTTTATTAACTGAATAGCTAAATATTTTTTCCCCTCCATTACCTTGTGTTTAGTTGGATGAATTTAGCTCTGAATCAGGAGGGAAAGTCCAAGATCTATTGTATGGATCGACATGGACCTCAATGGATGGGCTCCAATGGATATAGATTTGACATAGAAACACTTGAACCCAACTTGTACCAAGAGAGTTATCGTCTTTTAAAGTATAAATAGCAATATTTTTTGGGCATTTTTCAGAACTGCCTCTGATATTACCCATGTGTGCCCAAGCTACCCGAAATATTGTGTAGGGAGATACCCTATTGTATAAAAGTGTCAAAAATCATCAAAAAAACCGTGATGATCCTGCCGTGCAACCAGTTTTACCGGTCTTCAATACATATTGGATGTTTCATAAGTGATTAAAAGTTTTAATAAACTATGTCCAACTTATTTGGTCTGTCTATATTGGGTTAAATATTTTGATAATGAGGGAAATATTTAAAAATAGATTTGTATATTTCATTCATGAGTGCAGCTCAATTTACGAATGAATCAATTAAGCATGTAATAGTTTTTTGTATGAGGAAAATAACTCATCAATCATGTTGGTTATTCCTTGAAATTATTTTAAGATTGATTAATCCTCAAATATATAAACGATTTGGGATTGTCCTCATTTATTTGTCATGTAGTAATAATATCTTTTATACCCATTATTTTCCGAATAAAATATTTATTTTTGTAAAAGAATTAAAATGATATACATTAAAATATTAAATTATTACGATTGGAATGAAAATCAAATAACAATTGTTACAAATGTTTTGTAATCTCTTCATATATATATATATATATATATATATATATGAAGCTTAACATCTTAGCACGTTATATACAGGGGTGTGCAGGCGAATCTAGACTAACTTTGAGTACTTGTATCTCAGAAACCAGTTTGGGTAGAAGCTTAAAAATGTATGAACTGGTTAGTATATCCTATGAGCTTTGTTTAATAACAAAAAGATTGAAAATGTCCTCGGAACTTGAGCGCAGGACGGCCATTATTGTGGTGCTCCGTTGCGGCCGTACGCCCAAGTAGATCATCGACTTCTTCAAATTCCCCAAAGCTACTGTTTACAGCATTGCCAAGTCCTTCAAGGAGTCGGAGGACATCGAGGAAGGATTCCTAACACTGGAAAGTCCAATTTGGTGCAAAACTGGTGCTTAGAGAATCTCGACATGTTCTGGTCAAAGGAGTTCTGGCCCCCCAGCAGCCCTGACCTCAACCCCTGTAACTACTACTTGTGGGGCGTCCTTGAGAGGGACACTAACAAGCGTGCTCACAACACTGTGGACTCCTTGAAAGCTGCCATCATCCAGGTAGTGGCCAACTTGTCCAGGGAACAGGTGGCTCATGCCGTTGGGAGGTTCAGGCACCGTGTGGAGGCTGTTATTGTGAAAGAAGGAAGTTGGATTGAATGACATTAAGAGAAAAGTCATTTAAATTTGTGTGATTTGAAAAAGTCAATTAAAAGGTCTTGCTCTTGGATATGAGTATCTTGTTTCCGTGCTAAAAAAAGTCTAGATTCGCCTGCACACCCCTGTACATAATATTAATAAAAGCAATGGCTTTAGCCAAACTTAACGCGTTATATGTATGTATTAAGTGTTATCTAAGGGGTGCTTTTTGGCAAGGGGCAATTTTCTTTATGGCTCTTGGAAGGGAATAAAAAAAGGAAGTAAAGTTTTTATCAAAATTTGTTGTTTGCTCCGACCATATATATTGGTCAACTTTTCTATGGGTAAATTTGAGGTGCCAAGGACATATTAGGTCAAAGTGGACAATTCCCGAGTAATGCCGGGTAGTAGCCGATAGTTATGTATAAAAACATACAATGAAAATTGTGTTATAGAGAAATGAATTACCATAATATTTAAAAATCATATTTCTGCTACATACATACAGTAAGAGTAGAGTGTTTGTCTAAGCGTTAAAGTGATTGTATTATAATTAATACACTCAATCCCTACAGTATACATATGTATATTTATACATCAAATATAAGAGAGAAAAAACAAACAGGGAAAATGTAGAACGTAGAAATCACAGCTCAATAATAAATCACAACTATTCCCTTCTCTAAACACAGATAATAATAATATAATTACCTAGGTCTGTTTACTTGCTTATAATCTTATTATTATTATTCACATGCCTCTATAATTTGTTTCTTTCTAAAAAGAAGTACTGAGTGACCCACAAGAGCTTTATTGAATTATTATTCAATAGACTGGATTTTGTTTATCTCTATTTATAGGTAAAGAAGCACACAACAAGTCTAGAAAGTCTCACGAGTGTTTTATGAGTTGTAAAAATAAACTAAATTTGTGTATTCTCGTGTTT
The DNA here is from genome assembly GCA_013387185.1 of Caligus rogercresseyi. Classification (NCBI taxonomy): domain Eukaryota; kingdom Metazoa; phylum Arthropoda; class Copepoda; order Siphonostomatoida; family Caligidae; genus Caligus; species Caligus rogercresseyi. The sequence goes on along the minus strand of CP045905.1, from coordinate 13,929,701 downwards.
AGATATAACACTTCCTTTTTATATTTAATCACGACATCTAAAGACGGCAGATTCAATTTACTGTAGTGCAGGAATACGACCACTTTCGTTCACGGTTTGTCGGGTTACATCCAATACAGATACAGCAAAAGTGTGTGTTACTGCACATGCAACCGAAACAAGATGCATATCACTCAACTCAAGGGTTGAATGAAAACAAAAATATTTGGTAAATTACGTCAAAGAAAAAAGAAAATCAATGTACAAATATTAATTTGTATTTTGCAATACTTAAAGGTGGATGGAAATAAATTGTAAGCCATCATCTATACTAATAAAATAAGAATTCCGTTCGTTCGTTCGTTTCTCTATATCTCCCGAACGGTTCATTAGATCTTGACAAAATTTTCAGTGAATAGTTTTGAGAGCTCAGGAAGTGTTTTAGTAGGGTTAACAACTCCCGGAAAATTTGTCATCGACATGCTTATTTTATTCGCCAAAACGTTTTTTGCAAATTTTTTAAAATTGCCTAGTTAGATTTTGACCAATTTTTTTAATGATTGTAAAGTAGTAAGACGTGTTTTTATTTTATTCGGTGTTTACTGGAAAATTCGTTTACGACATGATTACTTAAAAATAAGTTTTTTCTATCCCTGTCTTTCTCCCCAAATTTAGGTTTCGTGGAAAATAACAACTTTTTTAAAAACAACAACGCCCTAATCAGTTTTCTTTATAATGCCTAGTGATGGAGAGTGATGTCAACCACTCTCAACTTTTCTTGATAAATATATGAAGTCATACTCTCTCTTAAGTTTGTGCTGTTTTCCCCCATAAACGGCTACCATGATATATTCGGCACTCTATGTTTTCTGTGAAATGATTCCAAAAAAAAATTATGAAGTTTAAATACCCAGCCTTAAGGAATACAAAAAGGAAAAAGTGACAATGAAGAAACAATGACGACTTTTTAAGGAACTGATTTTAAAATGAAAAGTCACATGTGATGACATCACTGAAATTATTCGTGTGATTTCTTCATTTTACGATGTTTAAATACCCAGCCTTAAGGAATACAAAAAGGAAAAAATGACAATGAAGACCCAATGACGACTTTTTAAGGAAGTTATTTTAATATGAAAAATAACATGCAATGATATTACTAAAATTATTCGTGTGCTTTCTTCATTTTACGAGGTTTAAATACCCAGCCTTAAGGAATACAAAACGGAAAAAATGGTAATGAAGACCCAATGACGACTTTTTAAGGAACTTATTTTAATATGAAAAATCACATGCAATGATATCACTAAAATTATTCGTGTGATTTTTTTTTCATTCCAGACTATTGTCAAGTTGAAAAATCCCGGGCAGCGCCGGGTAATATTCGTTAGTCAATTATATAAAAACATACCTTTTCAAGTTAAATTGAAATACCTAAAAAGCCTCACTTCGCATGGTATACTTGCTGAAATATATGCTAATACATAAATGTATGAGTATATACAAATATTAATTTAAAAAGGGTATGTTTATTTATGTATTTTTTACGCAATTTTACATACTTTTTTATAATTGTATTTTATGTTTATCTATGCAATACAATTTTTAAATAAAGACCATTAATAAAAGGGTAAACATTTTTCACGTCAAAAAGAAAGCCACAGGAAATTATATATATACTTAGGAAGGAATCAAATAATGCCTCTTTATTCATATATAATTCAGGAAGCAACAGAGGAGTAAAAAAATGAAGCAGACTCAGGGTTCTATAATTAAGTAGTGACATTTACAGAACAAATGTCAATATACAAAATAAAGCAGGTCTTATTTAACTTATGATAAAAGACAATTTTAAAAGGGTCCATTCAAAAGATTCGTTGATGAAAAAGAATTGTGGTAATATTCCTTATTTCGTAACACATATTGCTATATCATTATTATTATTAACTTTCTTTCTTCTTTCAAGAATCCCTAATAATATCATAAAACACACATCAATTTGTAGTCCCAGAAGTCCTTGTAATATTGGAATACTCAAAATGATTCGTAATTGGCATGGATCATGAGAAGAGATATTTCATTTTATTTAGGATGACATTCTTATTTCGGAGTTGAATTGACGAAGTAAAGATGGATAGCGTTAAATATCGGAGTATTTTTTTTAGCTCTCTACTGTTGGGGGACGGGTAGCGAATGACAGAACACGGAAGAGGTTGAGAAAGTGAAATGACCTCATTGCACTACCTAATTAATGGAGAAAATAAATTAGTGGAGTCTCAATATATCTTTAAATATTTTTTCTCGCTGGAGAGCCAAAAAATAGCCCGAATTCTAGAGTTTCTTAGGAATTCTGTGTGTGTAATCGAGTATATTTGCCATGGGGCACATTAGTTAAATTTGTAACTAGTTTAAAATAAATAAAAACAATAAATAATGTAAAAACAACAACAAATAAAATAAATTAAAATGCCAATGCAGAATGGATTATGTGGGGACGCTGCGTCCAATGACCCTAGCTGCGGTCCTGGCAGTGTGAAGGATCGTGGCCAACCTCAAGGCCTTAAACATGTTCCACACTGATATTGTGTGGCATGCAAAAGTAGCTGTCTCCCTTCCAAGTGAATACGCTAATGGAGTGGTGGACCTCATGAGCCTCCTCGGGATGGGGTAGACGAAATCACCAACCAGGTTCCTGGCACCGCCGCCCCCGTCATTGGAGTATATGTATTTTCAGGTATCTAGGGCCACCGCCCTGGCGGCCACCTCGCTGAGGGAGGGAAGGCCTGCTCTCTCAAGGAGGTCCCCGATGTGATGTGATCCCGTCTTTTACATTCAACGATGTTCCTTGCGGCGTCATGTATTCTCTATGATGTTAAAAGCTTTTTATTTATTAGATTTGCTTTTTTGTCTATAGGATTGGACATAATTGCAGCTTCCGACTGGATATAAATAAGCATACCAGCATGTAAATTAGTCTATTGAACCTAGGATCTTATGATCAATGAGGTTGGCCAAGAATGACCATCCCCTCTCGGGAGTATTAGAACCTGCACCCCCAACAACATTGAGAGTTGAACACGCCTTAACGTACATGGCTATCGAACTCCCTTATCTTAATGCATCACATTTTAGAAGAAAAAAACACAGCAATCATTAGCAATACCGTTCTTTAAAGACAAAATGAGATTATTAGACAGGGACGTGGGCTTAAAAAAAAAGATGCGTAAGTAAATATTTTTTGGCCTATATGATTCGATAGAATTTCATCCGAAAGGATATATGTAAATAAGCATTATAGCATTAAAATTAGTCACTCGAACCTAAGATCTTATTAATGAGGTAGACCAAATATGACCATCCCCTCTCGGGAGGATTTGAACCTGCGCCCCCAACATTGCGAGTTGAACACGCCCTAACACGCACGGCTATCGCAACCCAAATATTAGAACACCCTAATCCATGTGAAGGATTGTAAAAATAAAAAAACTTTCTACTTCAAAAAGCTAAAAAAACTTCTAAATTTATTTATATCAACAAAAATATGTCATCGCAGCACTTGGAAGCTATGTATAGAAATCCATGTTGTGTAACAACTTGAGTGGTTTCTTCATGAATTGACAGCCCTAAAGCGTTTTAAATGTATTTTTTATAAGATAACGTTTGATGACATTTATTTATTGTTTTATTATAGGGAGATAAAAGAATGTGCTTTTACCCAGAAGGAAAATGACATGCATTATAAGTTGCATTATATAATGGTTGACAGAAAATGCAGGAAATGCAGTATCGAGAGAAAGTCTTTGTCTTTTTGCAATGACAGCAAAGGGGCTAATGGAAATAAAGAAGGGTGAAGGCCAAGTAAGGATGTTGATATTTATGGATATCAAAAGTCGAGCGTTTGAAAGGTTTATTGTTTTGACTGAAAAACTTAATTATAGTTCTTTTATCCTGATATCATCGCACTAAATATTTCATAGGGGGAATATATATTAGGGGAGTCACACTATTTCTTTAGATATTTCTCTTGCTGTCGTTCCCTCCAATAATGGAGAGCTAACAAATAATTCGAATTTCAGCGATGCTTCGACACTCTATGTCAGCGATATTCAACCCGCGGCTCGCGAGCCGCATGCGGCTCCTTTAAGACTAGTTGCGGCTGACCCTACAGATGACGGTTACACAAGCCCTTTTAAGTCCCACGGAAAATTTATTACCATTATTAACAGGATTAGAAACCCGGGAATTTTTGCCATTTTGAAAGTGACGACGTTTTTTATATTAAAAAAAATTTATATTCAAAGAAATAATAGCAAAAATTATTTTAAAAACTGTCTTCAATTTCAGGAAGCTGAAGACATGAATATATTAAAGGCCCGGAGAAAAAAGTGTCCCGGTCGTTTTCTCATTATTACATAATGTAGTGCTACATGGCTCTTGAAAAGTATTTTTTCGTCAATGTGGCTCCTGATTAGGACAAGGTTGAGACCCGCTGCTCTATATTGTTTTATGATGTTAAAAGCTTTTTATTTGTTATTTTTGCTCTATTTTAAATATGTACAGCCGATCATATTTTATAAAAATATTCCAGAGCGTTGTAATCCTTATAAATACCGTATAATATTCAATTTTTTGTTGTTTGATGGTTCCCTTACTGTTTTTTAAGCATAACTTAATAAAACAATTAATATACACAATTGTTTTATATAATAACTAGAGGCATATATACACTCAGAGAGTGCAAACCTCCGCCGTCACGGGGTCCTTATGAGCCTTCCGAGGCGGATTTTTCACGACTGGGGCGGCGTAAAGGGACGGGGAGGGTTCCGCTCGACGGAAATTCCGAGAAGAAGACGCTCCCGGCACCCGATTTCCACAGCACAGCTACATCTATTGGCAGAGTAGCTAACTTGAAATATTTATTAGTATTTAGCTCATTTTTGCATCTTAATTCTGCACTCAGAGATGCCAAAATTTAATCACTTGTTTCTTTTGGCATTTCCAACAACTCCACAAAGTTTCATCCGAATCCGTTACGTACTTTTTGAGTTATCCTGCTGACAAACAAACTAACAAACCAACGCCAGTGAAAACAATACCTCCTTCGGCGGAGGTATTAGTATATTATTAATTTGTCTCTCGATGAGATTAAATCAGTGGGTAGATGAATAAGCATTGTAACATTGCATTTCGATAGCAATATATGATTTTTCTCTCATGGGAGGCTAAGTTACGTCCTTTATATTTAGATTTGAAGACTCTTACACTGAGCTAACGCATGCATAAATACTTATTTGTGATGTATGGTCATAGTAGGTTGTTTATATTTTTTTCTCATTGACTTGTCCTATTATTTTGTTTTTGACTATTTCATTCGTTGTATCTTTGAGTATATAAATACGCATTAATGTGTTAAAATTAATGTATTGATCTAAAGATCCTTTGATATGAGGTTGATCATTTTTGGCTTCCCCTTTGGGAAGCCGAACCTGATGTGTCCTCAACATTGGGAGTCCAATACACTTCCATTGAGCTACCACGTTTCCTTTAATTATTTATTATTAAATTTAAAATGGTACTACCTAAAAAGTTAAGAACAGCAAAGTCATAAATACCATAACTCCATAAATATTATAAGACAATTTCACAACTTTGTTATAATATATATTTTTAAATTATGGTTTTCACTTAATTTTCCTTAATTTGTGTTATAGAATTTTATATTTATCCATGGATGTAACGATAAACTTCTTTTTTTCAAAATGATAAGATCGAAAAGTTTCATTTACTCTTCCAGTCCACAATAAATGATGCAAAACTGTACAAAAGCCACGAAGAACCTCAATTTTTTCAAAGTATTGCCATGTCTTCATTTCAGGAAAGTCAATTATATTTTTTTTGCAGAGTCCAAATTTTGAATGAAAGGACAAAATAAATTGTCTACCTCCTAGAATAAGTTATACCACCTACAATTTAATCGAATCATCGTTATTACTATCAATACTGAATTTTGTATATTGAATCTTCATTTTTCTTTTTCGTTGGCATGGCCAGCTAATTTTGACAGAAGTTACAAAATAATTCACTCAACCTCTACCATAGAGCCTTAATAGTAATGCTTATTGTTAGATAATTTAGTGTTGATAATAATTAATAAAAACCGTATAACGTAATTTTATAGTTATTATCACGTTATAAACTTATGTAAAACATTTGACTGGGTAAAAGTCTATAGAAAATGAAAAGGTGCAAAAGTTGTACATACCTGTTTTTTGCAACCATTTTTGTTAGTTTTGATAAAGCATATAGGGAAAAGTTTTTATTCAAAGATATATTCTCTTGACATTGATGTAGCTTTTAAAATAAAAAATAAACATTCTTTTGAGAGTTAAAACAACAATTTATCATCAAAGGCAGAGCAATGAACTCTTTGAAAAATGAATAATAAATAAAAATACAAAGTAATGCATATACAGGGTAAATCCGTGGATTGAAAATGATTTATAAGGCTTTTGAGTTTATATACATTGCATCATAATAATAGTAATATGAAACTTTTTTCTAAACCATATTGTTCTATTGATATAGTTTGTGAATATTATATCAATATATCTTCTAATATATATATATATATATAATAGGTGTAGTGAAAGAAATCCATTAAGATCCAAAAATAAACTTGTTTGCATTGGGGATATTTATAACGAAGAAAATGTTTTTACCATAAACGAATGTCTGGAGAGGAGGAGTATCCTACGCAAAATTAGTTTCGGAAAAAAGAAATTGGGCCAAGGAACAGTTTTTATAATTTTATTTCAATGATGGAAAACAGTAAGATTCGGAACAGCTTACTCGAAAGGGGAGCAAATAAATTCTTTATTGGCCAGATTGAGAGAAGACGTGAGGAATATAGAGTAGAAGCGTCTGCGAAACAAATAATAAAAGGTCTTCAATCAAATTTATTAAGCAATGGTCTCTCTTGGTTAAAGTACAAAATAGTGACCAACACTTTGTCTTTGGGTGCTACTCATGGGAGAAACACAGAAGAAAGGTTTTGCTTCTTTTGTGGGCATGCAAGGGAAACATTGAGGCACTTTTTAATGGAATGCGGACAGATGGTCAGAATACTGGGACATTTGGTAAATTTGTTTTATGACAGTTTAATCTGATATTACCTCTTAGAGAATTTGTCTTCTTTTATGTTGGCCCACATCAAGAAAAAAATTAACAACTAAAATGCAGTTTTATATTTATAAATTCAGATGTAACAGGGTGCCCCTCCCAAATGATTTTATAAGTATTATAAATACATGGATGTTGAGTGCTTTATAAGTCTTTTATAAGTTTTTTAATGTGAATGAATGGTAAAAAATAAAGTTATACCTGTGTACAAAAAAAATATATATATATATATATATATATATATATATATATATATATATATATATATATATATATATATATATATATATATATTATATATATATATATATATGTAATAGGTGTAGTGAAATAAATCCATTATTTTTCCAATAGATGGCTTTAGTAATCTGTATCTCGCTTTGTATAAGTGCAATCAGGTTACACTAGATGGAGTTGGAAAGATAAGATTTTCGTACTAAAAAACTTTTCAGCCTGTATTATGATTGCTTGATTCAATATTCTTTGAGCACGCGTCAAATATGGACATCAGCAAAGAGAAAATACGCCATATTTTACAGTTTTTCGTCGATAAAGGCGAAAAAGCAAGCAATGCGGCTGAAAATGTGAATAGTATATATGGTGAGGATACTGTAACAGCCAATCACGTGAAATATTGATTTCGTCCATTCCGTTCCGGTAATTTTGATGTCAAGGATGCACCACGCTCTAGAAGGCCAATTGTCGAAAATATCGATAAAATATTGGAAATTGTCGAGTAGACCATCATGTATGCACTGTTTCGATTGCCCAGGAGCTAAACATTGCACAAAAACCGTTTGGAACCCTTAAATAAGACAGGATACAAAAAGAAGCTCCATGTATGGTTGCCAAACGAGCCAACATAAAAAACCTCATAGACCGAATTTCTATCTACGAATCACAGCTGAATAGCAACAAATTCGATCCATTTCTGAATCGGATGGCTACTGGTGATGAAAAGTGGGTCACTTAAGACAACGTCAAGCGAAAACGGTCGTGGCCGAATCCCGATGATCCGGCGCAAACGGTGGCCAAACCAGGATTGACGATCAGGAAGGTTTTGCTGTGTGTTTGGTGGATTGGCTGGGAATGATCTACTATGAGCTGCTCCCCTACGGCCAAACTCTAGATTCGGAGCTGTACTGTCAACCAGGAAGCAATCGCCCATAAGCGGCCAGCTTTGGTCAATAGGAGAGGAATTGTGTTCCATCAGGACGACGCCAGGCCAAACACATCGTTAATGGCTCGCCACAAGCTCCGGGAGCTTGGTTGGAAGGTTCTTATGCATCCAACTTATAGTCCAGACATGGCACCAATTGATTATTACCTGTTCCTTTCTATGGCGAAAGATTTTGCTGGTAAAATTTGCCTCAAGAGAAGCTTGTGAAAATCGACTATCCCACTTTTTTTGCCAATAGGGACGAGGGTTTCTATGAGAGAGACAATATGAATTACCTTCAAAACAGCAACAAGTTATCGAAAAAAACGGTGCATATTTTACCCAATTGGATCATTCTAACTATGCTAATAAAACCTTCAATTAAATGCAAAAATAATGGATTTCTTATTACTACACCTTTAACTCTTTCACACCGGAAAATTTATACTTGCTCCGATTTCTCTGAAATTTAGACAGTATCTTGTATATGTGAAAAAAATAATATGTACAAAATTTCGTCAGCATATCATATTTTGTTCACAAGATATGAGGCCTTAAAAGTTTGGGTGTTGTAACACCCATCAGGACTGAAGGGACAAAAATATATAAAGATTTTATCTTTCATTGTTTATTTTCTAAGGTATAAATATAAGAAATAATGTTTTAAGATGTAATTTACTAGTTCTTCTAAGTGTTCAGTCAAGAGCAGAGATGCTCCAGTGGTAGTTATTCATACAACTGCGACCCTTCACAAGGCAGAGGAACTTCTCACAAGTCAAGCATTCGATACTAGTTTGCGGTCCATCCTCGCTGTATTGTAGCACCAGTGACATCTTCCAGCTTTGTCCATCATGCAGATATCATGACAGCTAGTTTGAGGTTTCCCTATTGAGTTTGATCTTGAAGCTTTCTTTCTTGACAAGAAGCCTTCAATAAATGAATTGGCAAAATATCTTCTACAGAGTGGTACAGCAAAAATTAGAATGGACTTTTAAAGCCCTAGCTCCATTGTTATTTGTTGTATGATCTTGAGCTTGGTGCCATTCGAAAGAGTAAACAAAATCCTACAAACTGGTATCTGTTGTGTTTTTGTATAACCAAAAATGTCTGAGCAAGAGATGAAAGGCAAAGGGCGATTGATCTCCTCTGCGCCCAAGTCGACCCGAAGGTGATCACGACCCAGATCAAGGTATCCTTGGCCACGGTCTACAACATCAGGAAGGCCATGGAGGGCATGGATCCGATCTCCAGGAAGCCTGGGACTGGGGGACACAACAAAAAACGAAGTGGTGAGTTCCTGAACCTCCTGCAGGCGAACATCTAGAAGACCCCACCAAGTCCATGAGGAAGATGGCCGCCGAGAAAACGTTGCTCTCATTACCGTCACCAGGGCCGTCCACAAGGTCTTGGGCCTCAAGAGCTTCGTCAGGACACCAAGGCATCTGTTGGCGGCCACTATGAAGGCCATAAGGTTAGAGAGAGCCAAAAAAGTCCTAACTTCTTCAAGCACAACGACGACACGGTCAATATCTACTCCGACAAGAAGATCTTCACAGTGGACGCAGTGCTGAACAGAAGAAATGATCGATTCTTGGCAGAAACAAGAGGTCAGGTGGAGGGGTATTACAGGACCAAACATCCAGCCCAAGTCATGGTCCTGGTATCGTGGCCTCCGACGGCAACAAGATGCCCCCACACTTCTTCAGGCCCAATGAGAAGGTCAACTCTGATGTCTACTACAAGGTCCTTAGGTACAAGGTCTTGCCATAGCTAAAGAGCACATTCCCAATGAACAATTATGTGTTCACCCAGGACGGAGCCCCGGCTCACACATTCAAGAAGGTTCAGGAGTTCTGCAAGGGGAACATGGCCTCCTTCTGGCCGGCGGATTTCTGCCCCTCCTCATCGCAGGATGTGAACCTTCTAGACTTTGCTGTCTGGGGCTTCCTGGAGAGCAAGACCAACAAAACCTCACACACCAGTGTCGAGGCCTTGAAGGCCACCATCACCAAGGAGTGGGACAACATGTCGGAGGACTTCATCAAGACCAGCTGTGCCTCCGTTCGTCCACGTATTGAAGCCATCATCAGGAATAATGGAGGACACATTGAATAAAACTTGTAACTTACTGTATCCTTAACATATTTTGTTTCAGGAATTTACCATTAAAATGGCTCTAAAATAAACTATTCCAGCCTTCAAATTGGCCTTTGTCATTTTCTAATTTTTGCTGTACCACTCTGTAAATTCAAGTAGTGTTTTTGGTCGTCCTTCTCCATGGCCACATTTTCTCTTGAACGATGAAGGCATTTGCTAGGGAAAGTTCAAGATAGTCATGAAACGGTCGGAGATAACGGTCGTAGGACTGCTATGGTCAAACGCATATGTTTTCGAAATCTGGTCCATGATGTCCGTGCCCCGCATACCTTTATTGTAATGGCATACCATTTTTGGACATGAAACTGGCACTATGCCGCTCCGACTTTTTATCTTTCTCTTTACAGTGGTGGTCTCTAGTGGGTTGTCAATTGTCGATAAGACCATGACAGAGCGGTTATCAAACCACTTCACAAAGAATAATCTATTTCTATCGCGACAGTCCATATCAACTCTTTTCATTGATTTATCAGGAATAAGATTTTTTGGAAGGCCCTTCCTATTATTCCTGACAGTGCCGGTTGCAAAGATGTTTAGAGTTTTTAGTTTGAGAAGAAGAGAGGGGGAAGTATAGAAATTGTCCATGAAAATTATTATATTCATATTTTCAAGTGAGCGGCTCAAGTTGAGGATAACACCTTCACTCAATCCGTGTTCCGTGTTTTCTTTTGTCCCACGTATATATCAAACTGGAATAGGTATCTTGTAGCTGAGTCATTCCTATACCAATGCATAAATCCCCTTTGAATCGGCTTATCTTTTATGTACTGTTTCATGGAGTTATTTCGACGAAACTTTACCCTTCTTTCATCAATCGCTTAGTCGGAGGTAGGTGATAAGGCATTCATGAAGGCATTGTTGAAATGTTTGATAAGATAATGAATCTTCCAAGTTCAATCATGTGGTTTGCCAGCTTTTTTAGGTGCTTTAGTATTGTCAAAGAAGTGAAGGTGCCACCGAATTTCGAAAAACTGGTCCGTAGTCATGATATTAGCAATTTTCTTAAGATAAAAGTCATCATCTTTGCTCCAGTAGTGTTGTAGCTCTGGCCGGTGGATATAAGACATAATAAATGTTAAACCAAAGAAAGCCTTCCTTTCTTCAAATGAAATTGTGAAGGCGTTTCCCATCTGATTTGCATAAAGAATAGATTGAGGCACAACCACTGTTTTCAGCAATTTAGAGAACTCACAAGCTCTATCAAAAATTGTAAGGGGCTAGGGAAAATCCAGCACATCCAAAAAATCGAAAAAACTTTTCCACAAGCACTATGTACAGGATCAGGAATGTTTGGAGTTTCAAATATTTGATCTTCTACTTCAGATCTTTAATCGACTTCTCACGTTTGAACCATCATCTTGTTTGTCATCAGGATCATAGGTCTGCGCACAAGCATCCTCTATGATGAACTCTCTTCCTCTTCGTCATGATCTTCCAGAAATAAAAGATCCTCATCGTCCAACTCTAAATCCTCGTCACTGTGATCCACATCGAGTATTTGTTCAATCTGCTCTTTGGTAATAATAAAATGCCTCTCTCAGTGCTTGTTCGGCATCCTGTAAAATGTAATATTTTAGGATGAAATACTACCCTTCAACCCAAATGGGTGTTATAATACCCAATTTATAAGTTCATATAATACAACCTCAACTTAAACAATGACAGAAATGAGTTGACGAGTGCATAGTTTGAGCATAAATCTACCATTGATACAATGGACTATTGGACAATTACATAATTACTATATAATTAATCTGTTTAATTATTACTTACCTGATTTTTACGCCGACTTCCCTTTTTTTTCGTCAATCTTCACTGTGTTAGTCTGAAAGCTTATCATCAACTAAACAAAGACAATTACTTACTTTGTCTTAACAGGCTAAAACAAGATCTAAACCAAAATAACAAGTATACTTTTGCTGCAGCATTTTAAAAATAGATAAACGTGGTGGTACAACACCTAAAGGAGTGAAAGAGTTAACTATTTAACTATTCCCTTTAACTATTAAAATTCACTCTTTTATACATATTCTTCAACAAATAATATATAATTTTTATCCATTTCTCAAGAAAAGAAAAAAGAAAAAGAAGAAAGCCATTTTTTCTGCCTTTGCACAAAAAAGTAACAGGAATATAACTATAATTACTTAGCGGAGGATTTAGTACTTAGAAACATACACCCACACACAAGTTTGCTCTATATCAAGAGTCGACGATTCCTTTAAATGCACAACTCTGCAACTTTTGCAAAAAAGAATGCTTAGAGGCAATTACGATTACTTTTGTTATCTTTAAACCAACTTTTTGTTCTATAGGGTGTAGAGTCGTCTGTTTTATATTTTACAACAGATAAAACTCATAAAAAATACAACAACAGGTTTTGCTTTTCATTCGTAAACTTTTACTATAACATTAAATGATTAGGAGGTTCTGACAGAATATTAAACATTAGATTGATTTCTTGATATATATATACATATATAGGTAATATAATAATAGTAATTTCCTAAATAAAAATTCGAGAAAAAATGACGACATTTTTTTTAATATAAATTTCCTAAAAAAAAATTCTCGAAAAAAAGTGACGACGTTTTTTAGAAAATAATTTTTAAATATTCGTTTCTAAAAAACGTCGACACTTTCAGAATGAAGAACAAACGAAAATATTAAAATAGCAAAAAATCACTGGGCCGGTACCCGGTCGTTTCCTGATATAATATATATTCATATAAACATATATATATATATATATATATAGTATATTATATATATATATATATATATATATATATATATATATATATGATTTGTTTTACTCTATCATGGATGCTGGTGGGAAAATATTTCTGTATTGTTTTAGTGCGCATCAATTTCTCTCCCTTAAATATATATATATATATATATAATATATATATATATATATCTATATATATATATATATATATGGTTGTTCTATATTATTCAATATTTTGTTCTTATTTTTCAATGTTGATGTAGCAACATTGTGGATTTTCTGTTTTTTGGTGATAAAATAAGACGACATACAAAGTTTGAACAAAATCGGTCAACATTACGAGGTCGCGCAACGAGGTCAAAGTTTTAAAAATTTAGTAAAAATATAGTTTTCCGCAAATTTCTTCAAAATGGTGCGTTACAGACTTCAATAATGATTATTAATTTAAAGGAAATCTAATTTACTACCAGACGTATGTTTGAATGTTTTTTAATAAACAAGTTTTCAGTAAAACAAAGAAAAAATAGAGTGTGTATTGTTAGCTTATTCCTAGCTTTTTGTGTCAATTAACTTCACTCGCCTGTAGAAGATGACTTGTTCGCTTCAGAGTAAAATAGTACCTTTAGTTTAGTACACCTATGATGATAAAGTATGGCAAAATATTAAATCTGGTTAACAAGCTTTCTTTGATATATTTTGTGTTCTAAAAATCGCTATAATTTAAGAGATATAAGCAAATACTATTTGCAACGTACTCTCCCCAAAAAATTTATCTTTTGATATGAGAATATACATATCAATGCAATGTTAATAAGATCCGAGGCAAGTTGATGTCATCAAATCTGACATCACACAGCTCGGAAAGTGCTATATATTAAAGTTAACAAGAGGCATTTGAAAGCCAAATCAATAAACTTTACAATAATATTGCTTCCGCTGGTAAGTTCGCTTTCAAGACCCTCGGAAAGCACCGACTATCCAGAAAGCGGAAGAAGAACATGAGGAAGACATGTCCGTAAAAGACCCGAACCACGAGGAAACAGTGGGTAAAATAATTACAAAAAACCCTCAATAAAACATCGAGATTGTCAACGTCATTCAACCGAAGACCAGCAAGTGACCAAGTTTAGGGAGAATACTACTGAGGACTGCGCCACAGATGATTGGGCAAACAACATGAAATTTTCCAAGGAGCTACTCAATTGCCAGTTTGGCTCCGGGAATATCCTTCAATCAATTTACAGACGATGTATAAGATTATTTAAAACTAACACCATAAGAAAAAATCAAGCCAAGGAAACAATCTACATAGATATTTTTTTCAACAGGGTTGCTGATGACCTAAAGAAGAAAACAAAAAGTTATAATTATTCATCAGCTTATAAGTTCATTTTATCTATATATTTATATTTATTTCAGTTGCTTGAATATTTAAGAAGGAACCTCCACATTACGTTGTAGCGCATATACCCCTCTGTGTGGTCGCGCTCTTTATCTATGCTTTATGTACAATTATATTATGTCTTTGTAATATTATATGTATATATGTATGTATACGGTATACAGTAATACACCTCTAAACTAAAAAAAAAAATGAGAATATACAATTACCACTTGCTAACTGCTGTTACTGTTAGCTGGATAGAAAGATAAAGAAAAAAAGAAGGGAGAGGTATTTTTGCCTCACTTCTCTCCCTTCTTTTTTTTCTTTCTCTTTCTATCCAGGTAACACTAACAGCAGTTACCAAGTGGTAATTGTATATTCTCATATCAAAAGTCAAATTTTTTGGGAGAGTACGTGCAAAATGTATTTGTTTATTTCTCTTAAAGTATAGCGATTTTTAGAACAAAAAACATATCAAATGAAAGCTTGGTACACTAGCTTTAATATTTTGGTATATTAAATCATGTCAAATTAATAGTAGAGAGTTATATGTACATTTAAAAAAGCATATAATCGCGTACAAATGACGTATATAATGGATTATAAATGCGTCAGAGACAAAGTCAATTTTTGAGAGGATACCTTGACGCAAATCTAAGAAACACATTATTATTTTTTTTTTCATAATCGATTTCTATAGGTCAATACAGGCTCTGATCATATGATGTAAACTCCTCGATTGTACTGAATTATGAATTGATAGAATGCAACCAAGGTCATTTTTGGATTTATCATTCAAAGGTGTACTAAACTTTAAAATACTATTTTACTCTGAAGCGAACAAGTCATCTTCTACAGGCGAGTGAAGTTAATTGATACAAAAAGCTATGAAATATGCTATCATTACACACTCCATTTTTTTCTTTTTTTTTTACAGAAAACTTGTTTTATTAAAAAAACATCTAACATACGTCTGGTAGTAAATTAGATTTCCTTTAAATTAATAATTATTATTAAAGCCTGCAACGCCCACCATTTCGAAGAAATTTGCGAAAACTATATTTTTACTAAATTTTAAAACTTTGACCTCGTTGCGAGACCCGTAATGTTGACCGATTTTGTTCAAACTTTGTATTTCGTCTTCTTTTATCACCAAGAAACAGAAAATCCACAATGTTGCAAACATTTCAAACATTTGAAAAAAAAGAACAGCCCTAATATATATATATATGTTGTATATATATAATCATTAGTTGAGTAGCGAATTCATGTGCTCGTTACACCTGTGTCTACTAAAATTTTAATTCAATTTAGTTGTCGTTTAGTTGTACATAATTTTTCAAATATAAGCTACTTTATAGAAGAACAGTATATAAATTACTTTTTAAGAACATTCGATCAAATTAACAATGTGGTGACCATATTGTCTGGTTGTAAAATTTTGATATTACACTGTGTAACAAAGTTTTTGTCCTTGAGTTGAAACTGTTTATTTTCTATTTGCCTATGTCCAGCACACATGAAATTACTTTTAATCATTTCTAATTTTGCTTTTTGTTCCAGGATAAGGATATTTGTGAAATTTACAATTTTCATCATTTCTAATGGTTCAGGCCCAGAAAAAAATGGTTTGCCTTTTTATTTAAATATAATTATTTAAAAGTGTCAAAAATTCTTTTATCTTTTAGAGAGTTACTGTGATTTGAAAATTGCATTTCAATATTGGTATCAAATTATGTAGGAATTTGCAAATAAAAGGCAAACCTGTTTTTTTTTCTTCATAACAAATCACAATAATATTAAATGCAACCTCAATAATTACCTAAAAGTAGTTACTTAATATAATCAATACTTCGTCCTACTAAATTGATCTTTTCTTTACTTTCATGCCAGATATTGAAATTATAAAAACTGTTCTGAAATGCATTGACAAATACCAAAATATATTACATAAACAAAAAATATATCACCGCTTAAATAGAACACTAAAATATGGTCAACTTTTTGAAATATTTAGCCGATTTTTTCGATTAGTACGAAAGATATATAAATTATAAAAAACGGATTAAAAATGCTCAGATATAGTAGAAAAATAAATAGTACTGACATTTGTGGTTATTCTACTTTCTACGAAGATAACTGGGCCTGACCATTAGAAATGATGAAATTGTAAATCTCAAAACAAGGTCCTAAAGGCCAAACCTTTTTTCGGACAAAATTTTAAGTGGCATTTTTGGAATCTACGTAAAAAATGGGACTCAATTAGGAATTTCAGCCAAAGGACAAACAATGACTTAATTTTGTTACATATGTTATCAAAGTAAATTCAAAAAGGTGTTGACTTATCCTTTGAGCTTTATTTCAAACCCATATAACATTATTTTTTCAGCAATTTAATTAGTAAAATGAAGGTAAGATCTTTCAATGACGTTAATCACATATACCCTTCCATCATTGAAGATGAACTTAAACATGACAGTCCAACACACTTATAATCTAAGTTGCTCCTCTACTATGTAATTGATTCACTATGGATGTTTTATAGGAGGTCCCACAAACTCAACATAAACAATGAGTTTTTGAGTTTGCAAATATTTTTACCCTTCTTTTTTCATATTGTATCTGCATTTTGCAAATATACATATCGTCAGCAATTGAAATAGATCAATACAATCGTCTTCTTAAGAATGGTATTCTTTTCTCTGACCTCAACAGCCGCAAGTAAAGGAAGGTTTAAATATATACTGTCAACTCTTTTTATATACATTATTCATTCTTGTTTTTTTCATTGAATCACGTTTGATCAAAGTGTGTTATCACTATTAATCTATCTCATTCAAAAAACCTAGGTTCATTTGAGTAATATCAATACCTTAATTCCTATTCAAACCCACATAGATTGAAATTAATCGACTTGTATCTGAGTGGAGCCATTAAAAAATGCCATTTTTTTTCATTCTAAAATGTATTAATTATATATAAAATAATATATTATTCATAATCATTCTCATGTACGTGAAGGGATAAAAATGATTATAAAGGTATTTACTTATCACAAAATGCCACGCTTCCCCCTTTTTAATAGACATATAATTATGCCTTAGAAGCGGTGTTGTCTCAAGGGTACCATAAACCAAATAAAAGCCAGTTGACTTTATTTTTGTACAAACAAGAGGTACGGCTCTGCAATGCATTGCTTTTTTATCATGACTAACGTTCTAAAATAGTCGTTGCATGAGGTGTCTTTGCCTCAAGGAGGGTTTACATATAATTGCTGAGTCAAGGAGGTCCAATCTAAGTATTATTGCTATAATTTATAAAACAAATTAAAATCAGTTGATACACAATTTAACGATACTTAAAGCACGAATTGTTTAGTCATTATGCCAGTATCATCAAGGATGCATTCAACCATAGAGTCAAATTTACATATTATTGTATTTCAATCGCTTTATTAAAATTTCATAATGAATAGTATAAAATGCATATTTTTTACTCATTTATTTTGGAATAAAATACTTATGTGTCTACTTGAATTATGGCAGCCATTTTTTTTGGAGGGGGGGGGGGGGGGCATTGAAACTCTCGCATTGAAAAAGATGCAAGACCATGTATTGTCCATGTAATACTTAAGGACTATGAAATTCGGATTCTACTTCCTCGTATTTCTTGGGGTGAGAACATCCCCTTATTAATCCAATGTAATCCTTAAAATACTTTGGTTTCTCTCCTTCTTATGGGCCTACATCCATGTGTTTTTAATACGAAGCCTTTGAATGAACTCCTGAATGAACTTTTAATATTAATTAAATATAGCAACTCTCGGTGTAACGCCAAATATTGATTTCTATTGTGTTTCATCATATCTGACTATTAGACGTAGATAAAGTAAGTTACCAATAGATAAAAACGCTGTGTATTTTGGGAGTTTGCTCGAACTTCCTATTGATCAATATTCACCTTTCCCCATCCATAGACAAGTTGAGAGTTGAACACGCCTTTCCTCTGAGCTAACACGCTAACTTTGAAAGTTGATTTATTTTTTGTGAAATACAATAGTTTCATATACAGCAGAGATATAAAGATATATAAGAGCTGATTCCCTTCAATAGCAGAGAAACATCGTTCAGCTGTCGCCTGTGCCCAATATAAACAGTGATTTGTACTTCGTTATCGTAAGTTGATCATAAAGGTAGAAAGGTTTGTTTATATTGGTCACAATTAGGGATGCAAAAAGTTAATCGACAAATTTTTAAACGTTTAAAGTTTATTAGTTGCAATTAATCGACAGGTTGCGCCCTCTATTTGAAGTTAATGAAACTATTAAAGTTTATTAGTTGCAATTAATCGAGAGATTGCGCCCTCTATTTGAAGTTAATGAAACTTTGAAATGAAGATTTTTTCCCATAAAATAAAGATGCACTTACCCCCCACCCCAAATCCACAAGATAAACTGGTTCCTTAATCGTGGCGCGCTGTTAACGATTAATCGATTAAAGTCGACTAAGTGAAACAACTAACGATTAATCTATTAATCTATAACTTGCATCCCTAGTCACAATGGTGTATTTCTTTGAAGAATTCAATAAGCTCTCTAGGTCTTTATATCTCTATGGTGTGAAATCAGGGAATTATAGAGATATAAAGGTATATAAAGAGCTGATTCCCTTCAAAAGCAGATAAACATCGTCCTTCAGCTGTATTCTGTGCCCAATAAACAAAGTATTTGTACACCGTCATCTTAAGTTGATCATAGAAAAGAAATATTTGTTTATATTGGGCAATATGACGTAGGCTCTGAAGAATCCAATCAGCTCTCTATATTTTTGTGTTCTCTATAAATTTAAACGTGTATAAATTTTAACGTGTATCATTATTTACTATCTCTTTCTAAACTATGATCGTAAACACTACAAACAACCATAGACAATATTAATCAAAGCAAACTTTCAAAACAACAATGTAGAAATGTATGTTACATATAGTGACAATTATTTAAATAAAAACAATTTTTGAAGTTTTTTAATCACCAAAAGAAAAGAGAATTGCTTGAATAGAGAAATAATGAATGTGTTTATCTTTAGTAGTAGTGTCAATACGAGGAACAATAAAGTTCTAAAATTAAACATTATACTTTTTGTACTATTTTGAAAATAAATTTAACCAATGAATGTTTTTGCTTTTGTACAACCTCGATTCGTTAGTCCTATGTAAAGGGAACTGCATTGAATTTCATTTAAAATGAAGTAACCAGATAGAACCACATTGAATTTTGTTCAAAATTGCATTAGCCTTAGTTCAGAATTTATATTTAATAATATCAGAAATAACAAGTTTTAATTCAATATATATTTGAAATATATTGTTAACAGCATAATATCATTATTAATAAGTCTGGATTGAAAAGGGTGCATTCCCCTTTCGCTGGTGGATTAAGTTTTGGTTCCCTTTAGACCCTTACAGCTAAACACTTCGAAATTATTTTGGCATTTGAGTGCATTATGGAGCATGAAGGAAAGTACTTCATTTTCTTTACGGCCAGAGTCCACGAATCGTCATATATAGACTGAGAATTTCAGATCCAACGCAGTGCATCGTGGCTCTGCCGTGATGAGAATCATCCTCAGTTCAGCCGGTAGTATTAGAGTATATATAAAAAGTTAGTTTTTTCCCTAAAAGTGCTTTAGACTTGATAAGGGGCCGTATTTAATGAATTTCTTCTTGGATAAGATCAATTTTCTACGAGACCAAACAGAGTGCTCACTTTTGTGTATATGAACGTCTGAGGATCCTTTAAGACTTTTACGTTTAACATAAGGGTTCGCATTCAAACAACTGTGATAGTTATATATACATATATATATATATATATTATATATATATATATATATATATATATATATATATTATATATATATATATATATATATATATATATATATATATATATATATATATATATATAAGCCCTACTCCTTCTTTTTACATTCAATATCGCCGGAGAAAATCACGTTTGATTGCATGAGGATGTATGTACCATTCATATTTTGTGCATGCATATTGTGAACAGATATTTAGTTTGTTTGTATTGGGTCTACAAAAAGTAAATCGCAACTATAAGCTATTGACCTTTCCTCTCTTCCTAAGAACAGTAAAAAAAACTAAAGTCTATCAAAACCTTGAAAAAATGAATGCGTATCTAGCTCATTTAGGCTTTCCTCTTCCTTGGAAACAGTGGGAAACATTGAGGACATAAAGAAATGCGCAAATATCCCAAGGACATGGCCATGTATTTCTACTGCATTCATCTTGAAAATAATTATATACAGTATTTCTTTATATATTTTGGGATTTCTATTATTTTCTAAAAATAAGTGCAATTATTATTTATTAATTATTTATTCAAAGCCTTGGAATTTCCATTCTATTTATTAATTTGATAATTAATGATTTTTTAGGAAAAGCTTGTGAGCAAATATTTATTCTCATTAAGAAGATTAAAACCAGAGAATAATCATTTACACATAGTTGATAGACAATGGACAAGCCATCTTATGTGGACCTTGAGATGGATATATACATATATGTATATATATAGTTGCGGGCAATATGAAAAATAATTATAATTCATGTTTTACGAGCTCATGCTTCATTTTTGAAATTTGTTGTGTATAACCATGAATAATATCAACATAATTTGGGTTAAAATATAATTATGAGTCCTTCAAAAGGTAATTATAGGTGTATTTTGTGAAAAAAAATTACCGTTCGATAATATGCGCCGTCTGATAATTAAAGCCATTTTATTCTGTGTTGATATTGATCTTTCACTGTCTGTTTGTACTTTTGTTCTTGTCTTTGTGCGAGTCTTAAAAGTTGATGGAAATAAAAATTATTCATATTGCCCGGGCAGTCAGGACACCATCATGGACATAAAAAATGAATTATAATTATTTTCATATTGCCCGCAGAGTCGGGCATTATGAATAATGCCCGCTTAGTAGGGCATTATTCATATTGTCGGGCATTATGAATAATGCCCGATTTTCCATATTGCACTCAACATATATATATATATATATAAGACAAAATATTTTTTTTTCATAACTTCCAGTCTCGCATTATTATATTTTCTTTGTTTTCTGAGTGATTTCAATGTCCCCGTATTGCCTACTTATCCCTTTAGATACTTAAAAGATTACTTTCTTTTATATATCTCCTCTGGTAAAGTTGATTTTGATCGAATAAGAGAGCCCTTACTTTGATATTCCATTATTTTATTGATTTGATTACCATTTATCTTACGGATCTTCACAGGAATCAACCATAGAGTAAGCTTTTATTTTTCGAGAGTGAAGAGGGCGAGTATATTTTGATGTTATATTTTATGAGTGAGGCTCGATATTGTACTAATTATTTATCTTCTAATGTGTTTCTGGAGATTTAAGCTGACTTATAATTTAGCTTCTAAAGGAATGAGTCCTGTTTCCCTATTCGTCTGTACATATCAAGCAAGGGTTTATGATTTATTGACAATCATGTTCACCCCTTTAGAAGGACCATTCGATGAGAAATAGATATAAGAGAGGAGAGTATAAAGTCAAAAATGATCTGGGGATTGACCAGGCGTGTGTTAACATCAGGGTATTGAATAATTTTTAAGGCGTGTTCAACTCTCAATGTTGTTGGGGGCGCAGGTTCGAATCCCGAGAGGGGATGGTCGTTTTTGGTCAACCTAATCCATCTTACGTTCGATAAATTAATTTTAATGCTATAATGCTTACTTATATCCTGTCGGATTCAATTCTATCGAACCATATAAGCACAAAAAAAAGAATGAATAGAATGTATGGAATTTATATTGTAAGATATAATAGACATCTTTTTTAATAACCTTATGTTTTTATTAGAGTTTTTTTGTTTTGGGCTCATAGCTTGATATGCGGACATGAGAACAAAAGCAATGCTCCTCTCATTTGCTCCTAAAGGATCAATGACATCTAAGGCGACCGGGTTTCGGGTGGAGTGTCTGTTTGCTTTTGAGTTTGATGTCACGGGATCGTTGGTGGGAAAAGGTAATGGCTGTTCATTTTCAGACAAATAATGCTTGGTCTCTTGAGTGAATTGGCAACTATCTTAAGAGGGGAGCTTTTAGTTTCAGGGGACTTTGTGTTATGTACGTATGAGTATATATAATTAATAATATCCCATCCTTGTCGGAATGATACGAGAGGTAGAAGCAAAGGGAAAAAAATCTTTATTTAAGACAACACATGTGTATAAGACAAGGGACAGAAGCACGCTGAAATGGTTCTAGAAATATTGGTATAGAGCACTTATGCATAAGGAAAATCTGATGAAACATTTTTGTTTTCGGAGTTATTGATAATAGGAATTTTTACTTTTTACTAAGCAATGTGCTTATTAATACCCAATAAAGCTATTGTGACTGATAAGTTGAGCCCAACAGTCAGTAGTTTCCTTTAAAAATGCATTTATACAAAAGTGCCGATAAGACAAAAAATTATAGTACAAAGAATTCCTATTACTAAAAATTCAGAACACAAAATGCTCTATCAAATTTGCCTAATGGATAAGTGCTATAATCAAATATTCCTAGAACCCACTGAAATAAGGGGGAGGAAAGGGGAAGGAATAGGAAGGAGGGGGCAGGAAACACGATGACATGAGGGGTGCCATGTGAATGCACCCTGATGCAGGGATGCCAGGGGCATATACTACACTTTGTCTCAGCGATTATGTCTGTCTCTTTGTAGTCATTGACAACTATGGATTCGGCGAGGATGATTCACGCTCTAAGAGCGTGGACGTTTTGATATTGGAATCTAGGACTGAAGTAGAAGGAGGTTCAAGTTTTTTTGGAAGTTGTATTACTTCTATTGGTTTTTTAATATTTGAGAGGAAGGATTATTTTTGGTGGAGAAATTGAGACTTGTCAATATTGCATTTAGATATTTTGTGATAGCAATCAAAGCAGTAGGAAAATTGTTGACAACTTTTTTGGAATTCGAGTTTTATGATTTGACATTCACTGGTAAGAAAGCCGGGAGTTTGTCAGCTTAGGCTTTTAACTCTCAGCAGTAAACTGCATGAACCTAGTTCTTGAGCCATTCCTTTAATAGCCGTGTGACTGTTTAGATTTATTGATCTCAGAAATGTCGTAGCTAAAAATGAAGACTTCTTCTGCAAAAGATCTTAAAGATACAGTAACTTTTTTATTATAAGCTTTTCTAAGGAACTTAGTGTGATTTGAAAAAAATTAAGGAGAGAGTTTCTTAGTCTCTGAATATCAATTCGAAAAAAGGAAGCTAAAAGTTTAAAATTTATTTAAGAATACCAATTGGCCTTATTATTCCTATTAAGGCCTTGACAGGACTTATTTGGGAACTGGGGTGAAAAATGCGTAAGAAGGTAATCTAAGTCTATGAATGACAATCTCGGGCATTTCACAATCTGAGAATTCATCTCCACAGGTTGTGTTGTCTTTCTTCACCTATCTTTTATATATTTAATTCCAAGAAAACCCCACATGTCCCTACCTTTTTGAATGGAAGAGATGATATAATATCAGATACTTTGTCTGTGCAAGTAATTATATAAAAAGTATATCATGCATTTTTTCATTGGTGTTGAAAAGAACAATTATAGAGACTTTGCAGAATTGCAGAAGACTTTTTAAAGAGAGACTCAGCATGTATCGAAACATTAAAAGTTAAATGAGGTTTTTTACCATTAAAAATAATACTAATTACAATCCCCCCCCCCCCTCTTCTCTTAAATATGGCAAGGACTTTAATAACATGTGCAAAAAAGCCTGGTACCTTATGACTACTTTTTTAAATTTAAAGAGTACTACATCAAGGAAGAAGAAAAACTTAATTTCTATTTTTTAAATTTCTGCAAAATTAAGGAAAGACAATTTGACAAGAATGATATATATATATATATATATATATGTTTGTTTGGAGTGCAGGGATGCCTTACATTATAAAATATATGAAATAAAGCTGTTTTTTAAGGAGCTCTTGATCCTATAATACTGGAAAAGGGTATTGTAATATTAATAAATGTTCAATACATTTTTTCAAAATTATTTGAGTCATTTTTATACATATAATAAAGTAGATGAAAAACAGAAGGCTTATGTATATATATATTTATGTGCAAATGTTTAGTTTCAATCAGAGTAAGTGCAATAAAGCAACACAGTGTAAAATTAGAGTTTACAATGAATGCTCTGTGAGCAAATACACCTTGCAGTCCAACGTGTCGAAGGATGTATATAACTTTTTCAACATATCCCTCAAAATCGAAGTCTCCTCTATTGATACCCTTGCAAGGACTGACTTGTTAAATAAATAGTTGCTAAATATTTAAAGAAGTATTTGATGAGTCACACACACATATATAAAAATACATTCATACGTAATAAATATAAAACATAAGAAATGGCACAAATTGTTAAATATCTTTAACATCTGTATTTTTCTGACTTAAAGATGTGGATGGAGGATAGTGCATTACTTCTCCTACAGAGTAGTATCAATGGGAACTTCTGCATACGAAAAATATGTACATAACTTAAGCAATTATTTGTTTATTGTAATGACTTTTTAGAATCCTTTTTTAGGCTAGAATGTATTATAGAATAAATAAATATATATATATATATATTATATCTAGCATAAAATATTCCACCTCTTTATTATGTAAAAAGTAGAAAAGTAAAGTAATCTATGACTTAGTTTCTTCTATGTTATATATAAAATAGTTACATGTTGCTCTACACAGTAGCTTTAATTAAAACTTGTAGTTCAAGGGATCCCATGAGATCTGAAAGTATTATTATTATTATAAGATTGTTTTATGAAAATAACTTTGTACATTATTACAATATAAAAAAGGCTCAAATATTTCCTTATTTCTAAAGTAAGTTGTTTATTGTTGTTTTGTTTACTTCTTTTGTAAAAATACTAAAGGCTATGCGGACTCTATAAAGGGAATCCCAAAAGGCTCTAAAGTTATATTCTAAAACTTAGGACGATATATGGGGTCTAATTTATTATTATGTTTTCAAGAACAATAAGTATTTTTTCTGGTTGTTTTACATACTTGTTGTTATCGTATCCCTTGAATAGACAGTTTAACTCTTTACTATGTTAAAAAAAATAAGTCAAAGAAATAAAATGTTTTTTACTCATTTGGTTCGATAGAAGTGCATCTATGCAAATATAAATAAGTATTATATCTTCAAAATCAGTCAACAGACATAAGATCTTTTCAATGGGGTTGATCAATTTTAATCTTTCTCTCGTAGTCAGTCAATACTATATTCCAAGCATTGAGAGTCTAGCACATGTCCATTGATCTATTTCTTTCTCTTTATTTTTTTTTTCAAATATATTGAACTATTTTTTAAGATTATATACTTTTTTGTTATAATTTTAATTGTTACTAAAACAATATGCCTTAACAAGGAATTTTTTTGTTAAAACTATCCTTATATATACCTATATAAACATTATATAAATATGGCAAGGACTTTAATAACATGTGCAAAAAAACCTGGTACCCTATGACTACTTTTTTAAATCTAAAAGTACTATATAGAGGTATATATAAGGGTGTTATTATTTCACGTTTTTCGAATTTGAGCTTTCAAGGAATCCAAATCATTTTTTATTTTTATGTACATCCAAAATCACAACGAGATAATGAAGTTTTCAAAATGTTCGTTTTTTTCCATAAAAATGACTATTTCCAAACTTAAATTTCTCGTTGAATTTTTAGATGTAAATAGAAAATGAAAACTGATTTGCAAATCCTTGCCAGTTATACCTACATTTTGCGGCAAATTGTTTAAAATAGCATTGAAATAGGAGGACATTAGAGGTGATCGAATGACGAAAAACTATTTTACTCTACTTAAATTTACTAAATAACTTTTGGGCCCATTGAGCGGACACTTCCCAAAATTCAATTTCGTTCAAACTTTCACAAGATGATCTCTATGCACTAAAGTAAAATCCTAGGGGGAGCCCGACTCTCAAATCCGAAAAACGTGAAATAAGAATCACCTTATAAAAATAAATATATAATATCATATAAATGTATGTTATATAAATATATACATTTTATATATTATTATATATAATTCATATATGATGATAATATATAATATACTATAATAATATATTTATCATATATCTATAATATATATATAATATATATTATCTATAATAAAATATATCTATATAATATATAATATATGTGTACCATATATAAATAATATATATGTATATACATATGATGTTGTGTTGTGTGTTTGTGAAAGTGATGCATATCAATGCCCCTAAGAAATTATGAAAGGGGAATCCAAATCATAATATTGTAATGTTGCATTAAATAGTATTTAAAACAATTCTGAATTAACAAAGCTGATATGATAGAGCAAAATTGTTTTCAGACAACAAGTAAGAAGAAAACATTAACAAAGTTTTGATGAATGCATCTCATCTCATAAATCTTCCAAGAGAACACAACCGTCTGTTGAGAAAGAAGGAAAAATATTACGTTAAATGTGCAATACAGAGAACCAATACATTTTTTTTTAGTTTTGCAAGTGTATTATATATGTAGAGACCAAAACAATTTTATGATAATTATATGCAACTATCTGGCCCTTTCATTCTTTCAAACGTCATAAATTAGGGGAGTTATGTTTAATTTGCTTTACTCATATGTTGTTGCTTTTTTTATTCGTATCCTTGTGGATATCAATAAGCATCTAGTATTTAAATTAATTAATTACACTCCGAATACTCTATAATAAGTTTATTATTGTTGACCTTTCCATCTACAGAGATATCAAAACTTTGACAACTCAACAACGAAAGTTTGTATTGAGCTAATTTAACCCCTTATGGCTCCTTATATTTTTCTTTTATATATGTACTCTCTCTTGATTATATATATATATATAATATGCATCCGACTGGATATAAATGCAGCATATAACAATAAAATTAGCTATCGAACAAAGGAGTTATCAATGAGGTTGACCAAAAATGACCATCCTCTCTGGATTCGAACCTATGCCCATCGAGAGTGTATCAGGCCTAACGCTCACGGCTATGCAGAGTGAATTAATCCCCTATTTAATCTTATAGTCCTTCATTTTCACTGCATCGCCCTTCTTAAATTTAATTTTTTGACGTACCATTGATATATAATACGTAGTACGATCCTACTAAGTTCCCATGTTTTTGTACTTATGGATCACGTATGAAATACCCTTTTGAACCCATGGCGCTAAACTAAACATTTATATTTTATAGCTATTATTACATGTTTAAAAGAGAACGAATATTTTAGCAAAAAACTTTAATATAATTAAAATATTATTTTTTAATTCTCATGTTCGTTTATTATTTAAATAAATTAGATACATTTATAAAAATCATAGTTTAATAAAAA
>CP045905.1:13867521-13901512 GCA_013387185.1 Caligus rogercresseyi | reverse complement strand
AAACCATATACTTTTAAAATTCCTAATGGATCCTTAAGGAGCAAAGTTTGAGAAACATTGTTAAGGAGAAAGCCTTCTAAAGGTTTTAGTTGCTCCTTTTCCTCAGAACGGGCGGCAAAAGTTTTTATTCGAATAATTAAAATGTCCACATTGAAGTTTTATCACATAATAAAAGAAGACTGGAAAACCAAAATGGCCAAATGAAAGATCTTTTACCCAACGTTCACCATTCGTCCAAACCTTTACTTCAGAAGTTTTTAATGCTTTTAGGATTTCTGAAATGGCAGAAATTGAAATGGCCGAAAAGTAGAGAGAGAAAGAAATTCAAATTGGCGGATCAAGAACCTACACAAACAGGACAGTTGTTCATCCTCTTCAGTGTCAAGAATTTTACATAATGGACGAGTTTTATCGAAAACAAAAGAGATTTTAGACTTATTTATGAAAAATTTCAAAGCATGGTCAATGATAACAGACCAAATTTTCCAAGAAAACGAAGATCCACAAATGCATCTATTTATACTTTAGAAAGCATAACTGCTTATATAAAAAAATTTTAATGCTAACAAGGCTTCGGGAGTTGACGGCGTAGTAGGAGAAGTTTATACTTTACTACCACAAGAATGTTCTAAGTTCTTACTTCAATATGGACAGTCAATGGAGACGAGAGGTAGTTTGCCACGAGCCTTAACAAAAGGTAGGATTGTCCTTATTCCAAAAAAAGGAAATGGGACTGATATCAATGATTGGAGGGCAATCACGGTTCTGAATCAATCCTACAGGATCCTCTCAGGAATTTTGGCCAAACGAATGGAACCAGAGCTAAACAAAACAATTGGTGCTCCTCAGAAAGGATTTCTTAAAGGCAGAAGAATCTCAGACGTGCTTCGGAACATTGAGGCATCCATTGAGTCTGTAACCGATAGAAAGAAATACGGAGCTGTGATAGGAGTCGACTTTAAAAAAGCATTTGACTCTAATCGCATTTGCAGATTCTTAGAGGAATTAAAAAGCTCCTTCCGAAGCAGTTTTTAATCCAGTTCGAGCTCTTTTGCTGAACGGATCCTCAACAATCACGATTGGCGAACAAAAAAGCAAACCTATAAAACTAAAAAAGAGCTGCAGACAAGGTTGCCCGTCGGCTCCTCTTCTCTTCATTGCTGCAATAGAAGAGCTAGTTGAGAAATTAACACGGAAATATAATGGTTTTGGAGTTCAATTTCCTGGGTGTAAGCATCTCATTGACCTATATGCAGATGACGTCACACTTACAGTTGAAGCAAACTCGGAATCCCAATTGATTAAAAGAGTCGAAATTCTTCTTGAAGCATTCAAAAAATTCAAAAGAAAATCGGGTTTGGCATTAAATCCTTCAAAGACATTCATTCTTCCTATTGGTCGGTGGAACCCTGTTAAAGGTAAAATTGTGGGCAACTGTTCAATAAAATATAAGGTTCCAATTCTTGGGGTGGATTGGGGACCTAAAGGCATTCATGCAAGCAATTGGAACAAAATGTCGTCTCATATCAGTAAACTCATCAATAGTTGGAGAGGTTATAATATCCAAAAAAGAATAGACCTTTATAATTCACAAATTATCCCAACCGTTTTATATAAGGCTTCTGCTTCTCCTTTGTTGGCAGAAAAAGCACTAGAAGAGGAGGAGGTTTGGCTCCTAAAACTTTTCCACAAACGATATCTACCAGCTATTAAGCGTCCAATTAAGCAAATCGGTGGGGGTTTAGCTCTTCTATCCCACATACTCCCTAAGGTCTATATAAAAATATTTATTGACATCACAAGGAATCCAAACATGGAGTGGAGGACAACGATATTTCAAAATGGACTGTATATGCGCCTAATGTTTGGATCAGACTTAACAAATTCGTCAACAAACGCAATTTCAAAAATTTGGGCTGCTGCACAGCGAGTTGTCTGGAGGTTTATTCCAAATTTCAAGGCGACTCTACTGTAGATATAGTTCGAAACAATTGTGTAAAAAAGTTCTTTTTCAAAAATCTTAAGAGCCCAAATTCGTTAGAAGAAGAAGCCATCAACAATAATTTTTTATCAATTCATAATTTAACATGTTCAGATAATTTTATAGATGGGAGATTTAAATTTTGTCTCTTAAAAGCAGCCCGTGAACACAAACCACCATGTCCGTGGCATCTTAAACTAGTACCCCCAAGCTCACAGGAGGAAGCTAATTCCATTGCTAATACACATATAAAAAATTGTGCCTCCCTGAGCAATGGAGGAATATAATTTTACATTCTTTGACGGGAATCCATGATGGAAAGAAATTTACATCGCAGTTGCAGATATCTGGTAACTGTATCTATTTCTCAAACCATTGCATAAACTGTGGCAAACTGTACAATACCGTACAACACGCTTTTGTGGATTGTCCTTATGTATCCATCCTCAAAAGTTTGTGGTTCTGAATGTGAAAGGCCTGGATAAAAGTGGAGACAATTATGTGAGAGGAATTGTCTTATTTGGATTGGCGAAGAAAACTGGGTCCCAGTCACCCAAGGCAAAGTCGATTGGATTCGCCATTCTCAACTCAAAGGCGTGGATTGCCAACTGCATCACAAACAACAGAGTTGTGAGGAACGAGGATTTGAGGAAAATAATAATATCCTCTGCAGCACGTTATTCTACCCTGGCACTCAAAATACCTTCCCTTTTAGATGACTCCTGGACCAGCGCCGCCAGCATTGTAAAGTTTTACCCATCAGCATCAAGTCAATATTTTAAGTTAATCAAAAAAATTATGAAATTTTATAAATAATCATTCCCATATAATTTGTTATCTGTTTTTAAAGTGTTTTATAGTCGATAATGTCTTTGTTCAGAGTTTATTATAAACTATAATGTTTATTTTATTTTTATTCATGTATATATGTCCATTTATATATATGTCTTCTCTGAACAAATAAAGGAAGGAAAAAAAAAAAAAAAAAATAAAGTAAAACATTTCGTTTGTATTTTACCTTAAACAAAAAAATGAAATTAATTTTATAACAAATTATGGATAGCAATTGCAAATTAAAATAATGTTTTACAACATCGTAAATATTAATCTACCATATTAAGTCGGGATTCTCTCTAGAAAAAATAATGGATTTGTAATGTCTACAAAAAGTCAACGATTCTAAAAGATCTCCACCTCTTTGCTGCGGTTTTTTTTTTTTATTTTCTATTTAAGTCGGGATCTCTCATTAAAGGATAGTATATCTAATTTCTAATATATATCTAATTATTATATATATCTATATAATATATATATATATATATATATATAGTTATGTAACGTCAATTCAATGCTTCCTTATATCTTAAAGAATAGAAGAGATCCTGCTGAATCATTTCGCTAATTGATTGCTTTCTTTATAAAAAATATCTGCGATGAAGATATTCCGAAATTATATAACTAAACGGTATTTTAAAACATCCTGCACTATTTTACTAATTTATTATATCAAAGTATTTACTATTCAAATTGTATATGACAAGGAATGAATTCAGTGAGCACTACGCCTAACAATATAATGGTGAAGGGTCCTAACTTGTAGATATTTATTTTATCAGTTTGATTAGAGGACTCATCATTAGTAAGCACAACATTATGACATTCTAAAACTTACTTCGACTGCAAGTTCATCTCTTTTAATACTTAATTACCATAAACTGCTTCCACAACCTTAGTGGTATAATACTTGTTTACTACTTGAAACCTCTTGTTTGTTATTTACATACTTATATAATCTACCACGAGTCTTTGCATGAGTAAACCCCTAGGGCATATATTAATCCTTTAAAAGCATTTTTGAATACCAAAAAACACGTGTCCCTTTAATGTTATATTTATCATAACAGATTTAAAACGATCCTCGGCAAAAATAAAATTATCCAGAGACCCTTAATACCATTCAAAATGAAAGTATCAACTGCTTCTACGGCTGACATAAGAAAAATCTTTACAACAGATGCAATGAGCCCATTTAAAAATTACTTAAATAGAAGAAGTATCCAAAAAGAGGCACAAGATAGTATCAAAGCGGTTAAAAACACGTATCTTTCCGCTCCGGAAAAATGGTTGAAATACCGTCTCCTCTCGGGAACTCTGGAAGTGAGAGACAAGTTCTTCCAAGGGCAGAGGAGTATGTGTCGCTTTTGCAAGGAAGGCCCTGAAACGACAGATCACATCTTTTGGAGTTGCACTTCGCTCCGAGAGATCCTTAACTCTGTCTCAGAAACTCTCAAGGAGAAATTCGGAGCAGAGATCGGAAAGGAAGACTTTTTAGCCTCCTACCGCGGAGAAGAAGAATCCAAAGTCAATGCCATCATCACAAATGTACAACAAATTATATATGCGAAGAGATCGTCGGAGGCCCTGACGTAGCAACGATTTTACCTATTTTTAAGTTATATACCAAAGTTTTAACGGTCCTTTTAATTATTTTTACTAGTATTCTGCAATGTATTTTTTTAATTGTTGTACTTGTATATTTTGTTGTCTTTTTTTAATTGAAATTTTTGTCTCACTATGAAATATAGTTACACCTGTTGGCCAAGAAAAAAAAGTCATATTTATCATTTCCTCTCCAAATTAATGATATAAAAAGTGATGTAAAAAATAGCTTTGCCCTTTTACTCAAATAAATATTTGCAATGCCTTCATTTAAGCAATATATCTTCAAATAAAGTTGTTTTTGGTAGTGAGGAATGTTGATATTAAGGTACTATTAAATGAATTAATCTATTAAATCCTCGGATCTATACAAAAACACGTATGAATCAATGTAATCTACTTTTAACTTGATATAATTATTGGAATGTTTATCTAACTATTCGATTGTATGTACTAGTGACGAACGTATATTTCGCCTATAACTTCTTCGTTTGAACGAAATTTTCTTCCATAGACCACTCTTTTTGAGTTTTGAAAAGAGCCAGTAGTCGCTGGGGAATTCAACCAATTTTGCTGCTGTTTTTTTAACTTGTGACAAGGTGATGACAAAGTCTTGATCAAAGAGCATCTTATTATTTTTCAGGTAAGATGTTTTTTTTGTGTAATATTGACTTTCAAACGATCAAACAAACATATATTATAATCACTGTTGATTGTTTTGAAAGGTAACTAAAATGAGAATGCAACATTGTAAATATTCACCAAACATATCAAAAGTTTGTCATTGAGAAAACGCTTTATTCTTTATATTAGTTTGTTGATATATTTCGTTAAAATAATTTAACTAATAAAACAATACTTTAACATGATTTACTGGAGTCTCGACAATGGGTATATGGTCTCTTTTGCAGATTTCTTAAAAATCCAAGAAGTTATAGGCATCACTTTCAACTTGACCAAATTTAGCTACTTTTCACCAGTTTTGAGGTCATACCAGAACCTTGAACGGATGGAAAATAATTTGAATGACCAATTTTCAATCTTTACTTCATCATGATAAAATATTATTTCCTTAATTTTCCTTTACACTTAATATACTTACGAAGACACGTATTTAAAAAATTATCATAAAGTGACCGTTTACAAACTCAAAATCTAGAGAAAAAGTAAGGCCAGATTTGAATTCAAAAGGTCTTTTTTAGTTATCTATGTACATTTCGTTCAATCAAGGGAGATTGACCAAAATTTGTTTTCAAACTGTGTTATCAAAGTATGAAAGTAACTCAACTATGTATATGTTTTCTTTTTTTTCATTTTTGATATTTAAGACCTAATTTATTTTATAATGTCCTTTTTATTTGTTGACAAAACTTTAATTTTTCATGTTAATTATTAATACCAATATATTTTTCATATGAAAACACTTGTTTCAGTATACGAGATGTTCTAAAACATTATTTCTACATGAGTTTAACAACAATTTGTTTGACATAACTTAATTATATGGAATATATTTATTTGTATAAAATTATAATATGTTCAATAATATAGCAGCAACACGAATCGAAGAATGACCAGTCTTTGGAATCAAATGTCCTTCTGATATCAAAGGCTTGCAACATAAGAAACATATGATTGTAATGTTTTTGTATAAAATAAAAGTCAAAGCCTAACTTTTTATGATATAGTATTATATATATATATTTGAAAAATCCCTAAAACATCTAAGAGACACATGTTAACCTCATATAATTATTCGTTTGTATAATTATTTATGCTTTTTAAATTTATTTATTGTGTTACTGATTGATATATCGAAATATACATATAGTTATTATCCTATTTATATTTATGTACTTAAGCATTGGTCATTTTAATTTTTCTTTGGTATTAGCAAAAAGCCATGAGCACCTATTTACCTAGATTTTGTTTATTTTTGTCTTGATTATTATCATTATATAAATTTATTACTAAAAAAAACTAGATATTCCTCTAACATCAAGACAAAACTTCTCCGATTATAAAAGTATTAGATTAACATTACGAATTGATTTGTGCAAGGAATACTATAAACTGGAATAAGAACTCCCTCCTTTTTGTCAAGGCTTAACTACTTTCGTAAAAAAGGAGAGAATTCTTTCTAAAAAGGGAAGAACTCTTTCCTTTTCCCTTGTTTTTACGAAGGTAGTTAAACTTTACCATAAAAAGCAGGGAGTTTCTATTCCAGATACTATAGTATTCCCTGGTGGTCTGCACCAAATATTGTTTTAAGACTTTTCTGCCCGCCTTTCAGCTCAAAGATAAATGAATGTTGCCATGATGAAGAATCCTTGTTTTTAATACCTTTGCCCATGGAGTGGGCCCAATGTCTGTGAAGAGGGTTTGCCACTGAGGTAGTCCTAGATGAACCACATCATTCGAAAGTAGGACGTGAAAGAGGGTGCGAGGAAGTGCCACTCAAAGGCCTTGTCCAGGAACCAAACTTGGGGAATGCTTGGAGCTAACGTCGAAAGTATGTGAATGGACTCAAAGGTCTCTGGCTTTGGAGGAAAAACCAGGAGAACCTTCCTTCACCCCGACATCCATCCAGCTCAAACATTTTCCATCGGAGTCCGAATTGGGTTGTTGGATTTTGGCTGAGAAAAATAAATGGGAAGTCTGTTAAAATAAAATTAAGGATAAGAAGGTAAGAACCTTTTCTTATCTTTCGAGATGGGTAGATAAAAAGAAGAGTGAGCCATTAAAAAGCAATTGGCCTTATACAATCCACTTCATTCGCGACAGCTGTTGAGAAGTGAACTTCCATTACTCATATATACTAATATCATATCTTTAAGAACGCAAATCCTTGAATGGACTCTTACAATACCACATAGTGTAAAAAAATGAATGATTATTTGGTTTCACATCATCTCTGACGATAAATGGAAACACTATTGAACGTAGAATAAAACTGAGTAACTAACAGAAAAAAAATAGTGTTTATTGGTGGTTTTGCTAGTGCTATCTATCTAACACTTAGATAGGTAATAATAGCGTGTTAAAAGTTGATGGTCTCAAATGAATCATTGATGGGGTTTACATTAAAAAAACATAACAATTCTTGAGGTTTGGAAATGTCAGCTAAAGATTATTAACTTTAATACTGGTAACCAATTTTGGTTCCCTCTCTTTCTTGGTAAAATAATAAATGATGAGGCCAGGAAGACACTGATAGTGGACAAAGTAAGATATGGGGCAGGAGCCACTTATCACCACCTATAGTTCATCCATGGTGGAGTTCAATATGTAAGGAGATGCAAGTGTTAGCGAATGACCTGGCTAGGTACAGAATTGACAATAAACACGAATTGTGGACTTGCACAGACGGTTGGGGTTAGAGTAGCGTCAACAGGATGATGACTTGTGCCATAGCCATCGAGCCTTTAGAGGGGATATAGCTAAAAATATCTAATGATCTCCTAGCAGACCTCCTGGAAGCCGGTAATGTCCACGAGACGAATGGGCTTCTCCACCACAAAATTCTCCTCTCCAAGTAACTTAGTGTTCATTTTAACTGTTTCAAATCTATGAACCTTGTTCTAAAGTAAGCACTAATTAAATTCAAAGATCTCAAACCGTAAACACTGTTCATATTATCATAAAAGTACATAAATATTCAATGAGTTTATCATGTGCTTTTATAAATATCTCATAAATGCCTAAGTTAAGGTATTTATTTAGCAAATTATTAATATAATTATATAAAAGGGAGTGCGATAGCCGTGTGCGTAAGGCGTGTTCAACACTCAATGTTGGGGCGCAGGTTCGAATCCCATGAGGGGATGGCAAAATATAAATATATTATTATATATATACCAAACCGCAAGGAGCTATTGTATCGGCTGCAGGCAATAACGGTGTGTTTTCTGAAAACCTCGTCTCTTCACATCGATCCAATGACCTTGATACTGAAATAATTATAGTATTTTCTTTCAAGTTTGGTATCGATGTTTTTGCATAATAAAAAAACCCATTTATAATTACTAGTGAGAATCAATTTATAAATTATGTTTTTTTTTTCTTTTCATGGATATTACTTTTACGTGATTGTTTAATTTAATGGTTATTCTTTTACTCTATAAAAAACGACCAAGAAGAAAAAAAAATCAATCACGAGCTAATAAAGACATTATGAAATGATGATGGTGGGAGAGATTGGAAGAAAAGCTTCACAAACAAGGGATCAAGATAAAAATGATAAGTCTTCTTTCTGGTTTTAGTAAAAATTAAACATTTACAGCTGTTGGATCACTTATTAAACGTCTCAGTAAGCAAATCAAGTTTTTTCGTCTTTTCAGAAGCCTGTCGATGCCAAAGCGGATAAGAAAGCTGACAACCCCCCCCCCCCCCCCAACTTAATGCTCTTTGTGACATATAAGTCAATTAAAAAATGTTTTTTGTCCATATTTATGTGGATATATGTATTTAGGTAAAAATATATTTTTATCTATTTCTCTCTGTTTTTACTTCGAAGTATAAAATTTATATAAACTCCCATTAATATTTTGGTTTAACGCATGAACTTAGGAACATCTTATAAAAAAAGTTTCCATTTGGTAAGCCCAACTCACCTTTGGCTTTATCAGTCTTTTCCCATCATCAGTCAATGGCTTCTTTGACTTTGTACTCGGGGTCACTTCCAGGTCTAATAGCGTGGGATGTTCCGTATCGAAGCTGTGCCGAAGTCCCGCGACGCGTCGCAGATCCGATATTCTATTGATCATCATGCATCCCGTGTTGGGAAGCTTTTGCCCTCCGTAGCGAAGGCTCCAAGATAGCTTGAATCCATCACTTGCCAGATAGAAATTCTTAATTTCGATTGGAAGGGTTGTGGAGTAGCGTTGCTCCCAACTCGTGATAGCAATTCCGTCACTGGGTCCGTGATCGTAGAAAATGACGTCCTCTACCCCATGGATCGCTCTAATGAACCATAAAAATAATTGAATAAATGCATTTTATCTTGTTAAAATATGAAGTGTCTTTGAGGTGTAACAAGGGGCGTCAAATTAGAGTTGGTAGGGGGAGAAAATATTCGTACATATAATTATATTTTTTAATTGGTTTTGAATTATACCAAATTGACCATGATTTATTGGATATATATATTTTATTCCATTTTGTTGTACATCCAAAATTAAACTAAATGTTAACGTTTTAAAAATGTCATTTTTACGGAAAATACTTTAAAAATGATTATTTTCAAACTTAAATATCTCGTTTGATTTCGGATGTACATTTGGAATCCTTTGCGATCATTGCTACATTTTGCTCCGAATTGGTTGAAAAAAGCATTTATTAAGCACATAAGAGGCAATACAATGGCACAAAAATTTACTACATGACTTTTGGTTCAGTTGAGGGGATATATATATATAAATAAATTTGGAAGAGAAGAATTCTGAAATCTACGGGTATATTGCCGATGGTGCAAAATTTACTGCACAATACAAATTTCAGGACAAATCCTCAAATTTCAGCTTCCTTGCATGAACTGTGGGTTTTTATTAAACAATATCTTCCACGCATTCGTAGACTGTCCAATCCTAAAGGTGTTTAAGCTATTCGTAAAGCTTAACGTTTGTGAGAATAAAGACGATTCCTCAAATATTTTAAAAGCCTATGTTCTTTTTGGTGTTTTTAATCTTAAAAAGAAATCTCCCCCCAGTCACAAAGCAATTGAATCTGCAATACAAAATGTCAAATCTTTAATTGCACAAAACTTACTACTAACAAGTACATTTTAGAAAAATCTAAGACCTATCCTCATTGGTGCTGCCGCCCGCCACTCTGCTTTTGAGGTCAAAATTCCTGATTCTGGAGCGTCAACATGGAAATGGGCTTGAGACCTCATTAAATTTTATCCAAACAGTTCAAAATTATATTGGAACGACATTTGTAGGATTTTAAGAATGCATCGCCGTTTTATATTGAATAGAAATTAGTTTTATCAATTGTTGTTTTATATATATGGTTTTTATCCGGTTGGTAATTTTGAACTATAATGTTCATTGATGTTTTTATTACGTAACTGTCCAGATTTGATTTTATTTATTATGTGTCTTGTATGTTTTTAGTGTATTTTTACACTGTATTCTTTTTTGCAGTAACAAAATAAAATCATTTTAACTATGAAAAAAAATGTTCATTTATGTATTTTCGCAACAGCCCTGAATAGTTTTACTCTGTTTCTGTATATAATTTAGTGTATTTTATTTTTACACTTTATTAAGTTTTCACAGTTAACCGGATGTAATGTTTAAACCTATATATATATATATATATAAGATGCGTCTAATGTTGTCATCATGTTAACAAACTTAGCCTCAAATGTCGATGTTGAAGAAATAAAAGAAACTTCGAATTCCAATAATGTGAATTAAAATATATCTTCTCATTGTTGTCGATCTATTTAATCAGAGGACATATCAGGAATTATTAAAATGCCTTTTGCTGCAAAACTCCTTCATGCGGGTATCATTTTTCTAGTTGTCAATAAAACCATTATGAATTAATTCCCTTTGCAACAAATGTAGTAAATCAATAACACAGTTTTTGTAGGCGTCAATCACGTGGGTAACAACGCTTAAGGGAAGGAAACTGTAGTTCTTTCTCCATTCAAATGTCAATTCCATATGTCAAGTTGACATTTAAATCATGAAATGATATAATGGAAGTTAATTGATTTTCTAAAACATGGTCTAATTAGTTCTGCAACAATGAATACATGGGATTCTCAGAAAAGAATAATTAACTTAATGAAAAAGGGTTAGTTGTAGAAAAGGATTTGAGGAAGAAAAGATATATATTCTTTAATTCAAATATATATATATTCAACAAACGTTGTCAGTTGTTTCATTCATTCTATCCTCTTACGAAAGAATAGTATTTTATCCATTTTATCTATTTAAAAACAGGGTCACCAACACGTCGCCCGCGGGCGCCATGGCGCCCTCGTAGACTACTTGAGTCGCCCGCAAAGGCATTCTCAAAATAGTAATGCTTAAGTAAGTTTTATTATTTTTATTTTATTTATTTATTATTCTATTAGTTTTGTATAGTTGTGTGACTGATGTATGTATATTTTTCTGTTATGTCTTTGTTATTGTCAATTTGTGACGTCAAACCTCCACAAGTTTGACAGTTCAGGCTGGTTCAAAACAGTACCTTTTGTTATGGAAGTTAGTCAGCTGTTTGTTATGACTCATCAGTAGGTCGTCCAGACTCTCCTACTCTAAGGCACTGGTTCAGAAGAAGAGGAACAGATGAATCAAAAACATGACAGAAAAAAGAAAGAGAACATACAATTTTAACAGTGACTGGGAAAATGAGTTCTTTTTACGACTGTAAAAGATTCATGTGTGTGTCTCATTTGCTGGTTGACTGTGGCGATACCAAAGCGCCACAACGTTGAGAGACACTTCAAGACCAGCCATCTAAGCTACGATGCTAACTACCTACCGGGCAGCGTTCTACGGGTTGAAAAAGTAGGTGAGCTAAAATCAGGCTTGTGTAAACAACAATCTTTTTTCACAAGGCCTGCGAAAAAAATATCAAAAAGCTAATGAGCCTCGTTCAGAGCAACAGAACATCTAATTAAGAGGAAGAAGGCATTTACAGATGGAGACCTTTTCAAAGAAACAATGGTGATAGTTCCCAACACCTTGTTTCAAGATGAGAAATATGGGAAGGAAGTGTTCTCGTCTCTGTCTGATGTTCAAATGGGGGCAAGCACAATGGCCAGAAGAGTGACAACTATGTCTGACAATTTGACTGATCAGCTGGATCGGGATCTCGCAAAGTGCAAGTGGTTCAGCATTCAATGCGACGAGTCCATCGACAGCAGCAGTACGGCGCAGCTTATGATGTTCGTTCGCATGGTCTTTAAAGATTTTTCTACAAGGAGGAACTTCTCACATTACTCCCTCTAAAAACCACAACGAGGGGTGTTGACATTTACAATGCAGTGAAGGAGTTCTTCAACATCAAAAATATCTCACTGCAAAAGTGGTGTCAATCACGACAAACGGGGGCAAATTGTAAGATATTTCTAAAATATAAATAGTTTAGTTTTGTTGTATAACTGTGATGGTTAATTCATTTCTGTAAAAGATCAGTAAAATGTCATTTGTTTGTGCGCAAAAGTAATAGGCCTATGTCACACATGTTAAGATACTAACCTTTAATTTTGTTTTAATGTAAATGGTGCATTGTCATCCATGATTTCAGTCCTTTTGCAAATCTAAGGAGTTGTTTGAAATGTTTAGAAATAAAGCAATAATTTTTCTTCCTTTTAAAGTAATTATAATAATTATTGTGAATTTTATTATGAAAATAATCTAAAGCAGGCGAATATCACTAATTAGTATTAATAACATACAGGTAAACCGAGTAAATTTGTTATATCAGAAGCGCATATCAAATTGGTAGCCCTCACATAAATCCACACCCAAGAAGTAGCCCTCAGTTAAAAAAGGTTGGTGACCCTGACTTAAAAGAAACAAGCTCGTAAACTGGACTCTTAACTGCATAAACCAACAATAGAGTCATAAGGATCGATGATTTACAAGCAATTTGAGGACAGCTGCTACATGTCCTACTGCCCTTTCACTCACATTATGTTACATTTTTTATTAGTCCTGGACCAGTTCTAACTATGTGGTCCAGTTATTTCTACATATAGATATAATTTTAAGGTCATCCAAAAAAGTTATGAAATAAAAAAAATTGTATTTTATTATTATTATAAAAAATGTTGTAAATATGTTGTTCAGCGTTTTTTATAATAAACTATGTTCAGTGTATGTACATATTATATATTAACAATTTTATTTATGTGTCCTTAATGAACAAACCAACAATATATACAGGGTGGGGCAAACTAATTTCCTTTTTCCAAAGGCAATAAAACAAGCTGTGTAATTCAGAAAGGTTTTATTTTGTTTCATAATGAAAGCACATTTTTAAAGTTTTATTTACATAGTTTTAAAAATCACACCACTTAGATGACATCCTCCAGAATCGATACACTGGACAAACCTATTTTTGGTACTTTCCATTACCCTCGCCAGCGTATCGGCGGGTATATTGGTTATTTCTTCTCTGATATTGGCCTTCAAATCTGCCAGGTTTGTTGGGCGGTTGACATAAACTCGGGATTTCAAGTAACCCCACAAAAAAAATCACAAGGGGATAAGTCGGGTGAACGGGCTGGCCATTCCAAATCGCCTCATCTTGAAATCAGGCATTCCTCCGAGCAGTGAAATCAGCAACAGAAAGTTCCTCAACAATTGTTATCTTGTATGGGTGGAAGTTAAGATCTTCATGGAGAATTCGCCTCACTGAGCGAGCTGATAGTGCAAGAGCGGATGCATGTTGCGGGCAGAACGTTGTGGAGATTGCAAAATTGAAGTCCTCACAGCCTCGATGTTTTCAGGTGTTCTGACGCGCCTAGCTATACGAATTCTTTGTTGTGTTGTACTCCCGGTTTCTCTGAACGTTTTGACCCATGCAATGATTGACTTCCGGTCCGGAACAGGGCCTCTAGGTGCAACATTAAAATGAGTGCGAAAAGAGCGCTAGGTTGCAATCACAGACTGATGGTTGGAAAAATACGCCTCCACGGCAAACGCAAAAAAACTTTACGCCTGCCTCTTTGAAATGAGCCCACGCTCAATTCTCCACTACAACTACACACCAAATGCCACAAATTTTTAAAAAGGAAGTTAGTTTGCCCCACCCTGTATATATATATTGTGAATCTAATATTACTTCTAAATCTTAAGTGTCCAAAATATATTTGGTCAGGCAATTTGGAATAGAAAACAATCTAAATAGTAATCATTAAATTGGGCAATGTAGAAATAGTCCTAAAACGTTTAAGGATACATTAATTACTGCATTAATTGACTATCTCTTACGTTTTCATTTCGAAAGATCCACGTCCTTTATATCTGTATTATCTATATATGTGACCATATTATGACGTAGGAACCCTTTGTCCTCATCAATGGTCATTTAAACGTGTTGGTTATTTTGATCAGCATGAATTATTGGTCTTTTTAATTTTTCAGTCTCGTATAAAGAGATTGGTCAAGACAAATTTTTGGTAACATTTAAAAAAATAACACATATGATTCAATAAATATGTATATCGCACAACAATTACAAAAATATCGATTTTAGTTCCTTATTCCTGTTCTTAAGGACCATCTTACCAAGTGTAGCGACGACTCCAAGAGTTAGATGATCTCGGAAGTTCTCTTGTTGTTCAAGATTCGATCTTTCCATATCCTCCTTTTCTTTTTCTCTTTCTCCAAGCACAAGAATGGATTTCAATGTTTATTTAATCAATATATTTTTCTTCCTTTCCTTCTACTAAGAAGAGTAGTTTCCTTTTTTATGTCGAGGGCTGTAGGAATCTGGTAAATCTACATTCTGGTCATAAACGAACTTTGAACACAATTAACGCAGTTATGAACTTTTTTTTGCATATTTATTGCGTATTTTACAAAAAAAGAGAAAGTTGCGATTTTTTTCCGGTTAAAACATTTATTCAGTTAACTGTGAAAATTTTAAACAGTGTAAAAATAAAATACACAAAAATTATATACAGAAAACAGAGTAAAACTATCCAGGGCAGTTACGAAAGTACATATATGAAAATTTTAGTTCATATTAACTGCCCTGAAGAATAACCTTATATAAAAGGACAA
This sequence comes from Caligus rogercresseyi, assembly GCA_013387185.1. Classification (NCBI taxonomy): domain Eukaryota; kingdom Metazoa; phylum Arthropoda; class Copepoda; order Siphonostomatoida; family Caligidae; genus Caligus; species Caligus rogercresseyi. Next base: position 13,886,338 of record CP045905.1, on the reverse strand, counting down.
AACATTTATAAGATTGGTTTAAAATGTGCGATGTCTTCATAAAGTCCTTTTGATAGTGTTTATGTAGAACTTCGATCTTTCAGACATATATTTAATTATATTGCCAGCCCATTTCCACGTTGGCGCTCCTAAATCCGGGTTGCGATTGCTTTTGTTAGAAAAAAAATTCAATCACAATCAAAGGGAGCGCGATAGCCGTGTGCTTTAAGGCGTGTCCAACTCTCAATGTTGGGGGTCGAGGTTCGAATACTCCTGAGAGGGGACGGTCATTTTTGGACTATCTCATTGATAAGAGGTTCTAGGTTCGGTAAACTAATTTTAATGCTAGTATGTTTATTTATATCCTGTCGGATGCAATTATATCGAATCATATAGGAGAACAAATCTCAACAAGAGCGAGACTTTTTGTTGACTATTTTTTCAATTAACAAACAAAAAAATGCTGTAACTTTTGTCCCGAAGACATTAAAAACATTTATTATACTTTTTTCTTAAAAAAGTCGTCACTCTTCGCCCAAAACGCATGTTTTATTTATTTATTTCGCATATTTAGCCTTTTTTGCTATTTTTTACCTATTTAGTTAATTGTTCCTGTTTATTAATGGTTTTATAAGACATTATATTTTTCCAAATTCACACAGCCCTGCTTATGACCTACTCCGGGTTTAAGGAAGAATATTTTGATTTAATTACAGAGCTTCGTGACATCGCATTGACCTTTATCAAAAACGTGCTATTATTATGATTTTTTGAGTTTTATGACAACTGGGCTTCTCAGTCAATTCCAGCATTTGATTTTATGAACCTCCAGCTAATGGATACTGAATATTGATATTGATAAAATAAACATAGAAGTACATTCTTGTGCTTGGAGGAAGAGAAAAAGAAGAGGAGGGTAAGGAAAGATCGAATCATGATGTTGAAAATGTTGAAAAAAAGATTTTAGACAATGTTGTTTTTTACCTTGAGAAAGGCTTTTCAAATTCAAATATATGTAGTAACATTATATGAAGTCATTACATTGTTGTCTCAATCCCTTTAAAAAGAAAGAAGTAGTATTTCAAATTGCATTTTAATATTTTATTATAATTCTATATTTCTGTTTCAACAATCAGTACTTTTCATTACATAAACTAGAGGCATGTATACACTCAGAGAGTGCAAACCTCCGCCGATCCCCACCAAATGAATCACTTAACGGAATTACAATCCAATCATATATGTCTACATAAGTAGGTGTGTTTGGTGAATAATGAGTGAGGAGAGAGCCATCCTAAAAAACATCCATTGACGTCATACTAGTTATTCGTCAATTCAGAAATACGTCACTGGATGTTTAAACTCCTTTCTTTTCTCCATCATGCTCTTAATATTAGCGTTATATTTTATTTAATATTAAGAGGAAGACGGGAAGAGAAAGAAGTTTAAGCACCCAGTGACGTAGTCCTTAGCTGATAAATGAACAATATTACGTCAATGAATATTTTTTAAGCGTTTGTTCTTTCCTATTCCCTGATTAGAGACCCCATTTCATTATTAATATTTTTAGTATTTAGCTCATTTTGCATCTTAAATAAGCACTCAGAGATGCCAAAATTATATCACTTGTTTCTTTTGGCATTTCCAACAACTCCACAAAGTTTCATTCGAATCCGTTCCGTACTTTTTGAGTTATCCTGCTGACAAACAAACCAACAAACCAACGAACTAACAAACCAACAAACCAACGCCAGTGAAAACAATACCTCCTTCGGCGGAGGTTATGAATGAAAAGGAGAGAGTCAACTTCCATATAATAATATTCTTAACTTTTTTCATTTACTACTTGAGTAGATGACAACTTTGGATGCTCTAAATGGCATCAAATATGAAATCATTACGCCATATAATAGGTGTAGTAAAGAGAAGTCCATTATTTTTCCAATATATGGCTTTAGTAATCTGTATCTCGCGTTGTATAAGTACGCTCGAGTTTTTCTAGATGGCGTTGGAAAGATAAGATTTCTTACTAAAAAACTTTTGAGCCAGTTTTATGATTGCTTGGTTCAGTATTGTTTGAGCACGCGTCAAAGATGGACATCAGCAAAGAGAAAATACGCCATATTTTACAGTTTTTCTTCGATAAAGGCGAAAAAGCAAGCCAAGCGGCTAAAAATATGTATAGTGTTATGGTCCTGATACTGTTACTGCCAATCAGGCGCAATTTTGGTTTCGTCGATTCCGTTCTGGTAATTTTGATGTCAAAGGTGAACCATGCTCTGGAAGGTATTATGAAATTACCTTCGAAATGGCAACAAGTATTCGAACAAAACGGTGCATATTTGGCCTAAATCGGATCATTCTAACTATACTATAAGAGACCGACGAGGTCTACGACTTCGGTGGCGTGTCCATTAAGGGGCGGCACAGACACATTTGCGTCCCACGCAGTGTCTGTGTGGAACAATTTGAGTCCTGAGGTCGGCCAGGACACTAGCTGCGGCAGGGACGTCGGACCAGGAGTTTTTATTTTAGTATTTTTAATTTTATACGTGTTTTTAATGTTTATATGTATGTGTATGTACACAGGAATGATTGTTTTTTTTATATTTTATATTATTATAGCTAAAACGGACCAGCAAATAGCTGATTATTTAAATTAAATAAAGGATTACACTAAATAAAACATTCAATTTGATGTAAAAATAATGGATTCTTTTAACTACACTCATTATGACAAATATATTCATAAAATAGTAGGTGGTTTAGTAACATATCATAGTGATAAATTAAAAATGTTGTTGGATGCTAGATAAAAAGGTTTCAAGGCATGGAACATTCATATCCCATTTCAAACACTAAACCTTTTTAAACCTTGTGAAATTGTGTATATTATAGATAGAACATTCATTGATAAATAGTTTTATCTAAATGTTACAAATATTAAAAGAAGATTTCATTTCAGTTTATTTCTTTCACAAGTTTTAAAAACAATAATATTGATTATCAAACTTTTATTCCTTTTGTGTCCTGCACCATGGAAGAAACAAGTCTCTTAGCATTCACCATATTTTTAATTGAAATTACTTCTATTAAATAATCCTGGTAGTAGAGTAGGGAGGCACAATTTTTTTTCTCAAGTACTATCATAAGGAATATTGATAGCAAATGTGGTAACCCCGGCCGGGTGTTGAACCTTATTCATTACCAGTCTAACAAGTGCTTCCTTGGCAACCAAATAAAAGATAAAGGATACACTACTTATGTCCTGTGAAAGTCGATAAGGGACTCATAAATCAAGGACAAGGATAAGAAAATCATCATTGTCTCATTACTCCTCCTTGGGTGCAGATATAAGAATAATCATTATACATTGTAAGGCATTATAAAAAGATCTTATTAAATAGATATATTTCCTAACGAAATATGCATATGATTATAATTATGATCATATACTTTCACAAATAGTTGAAGCCTCATTACCTTCGCCGAAGGAGGTATTGTTTTCACTGGCGTTGGTTGGTTGGTTTGTTTGTTTGTTGGTGGTTGGTTTGCTGGTTTGTCAGCAGGATAACTCAAAAAGTGCGGCACAGATTCGGATGAAACTTTGTGGAGTTGTTGGAAATGCCAAAAGGAACAAGTGATTAAATTTTGGCATCTCTGAGTGCTTCTTTAAGATGCAAAATGAGCTAAATACTAATAAATTTCAAGTTATCCTACTCTGCCAATAGATGTCGCTGTGCTGTGCTCTCCTCTTTGATGACGTCAGTTTCTTTTTCTTTCCATTTACCTCTAGAGTGTAAACAATAAAGGAGCAGTATGTAGAGTTAAAGAGACAGTGTGTAGAGGGTTGGAAATGACAAAAAGACCAAGTGATTCATTTGGTGGGGATCGGCGGAGGTTTGCACTCTCTGAGTCCTCTAGTTTTGATTTATTGTCTAAATATAATGGGTCTTTCATATCAAATTAGGACCTTGATTGCTCTTAGATCAGACATGGGCAAATTAAGGCCTGTGGGCCGTATGCGGCCCACTAGATAACTTAATCCGGCCCACCGAGTTTGTCCAGTAAATAAAATAATATTGCTGCATAAATCATTCATTACTTCTTGCCATAAAATATCACGTTTCGCCAATAGATGGCGCGCTGGCATTTAGGCCGGTCCTCACTCTTTATCTATCTCTTGAATTTTCTCATTGTCAATTGAGTCCTTCAGTAAAAATGAGTGGACCAAAGAAAAATAAAGTGGACAGTCAATGTACTACTGTGGTGTCTTTTTCCAATTATATAGCTCATAGTGGCCGGCAAGTCAAAAAAAATTGCCCATTCTTGTCTTAGATAGAACTCTACCAGTTGATATTAGATTATGTTCTGGTGTGGTTCTGGTGTGATTTTATTTTGTAGTAAAATAAACTAACGAATGATGAACCAAAAACAAAAAATTTAACAAAGAAGTTTACATAATATTACACTTTAAATCTATATTTCAACACAATCCATGAGAAATTGCAATAGCCGTGTGCGTACAGGCATATTCAACTCTCAATGTTGTTGGGGGCGGTGGTTCGAATACTCGAATAGGGGATGGTTATTTTTGGTCGACCTCATTGATAAGATCCTAGGTTCGAATGACTAATTTACATACCAGTATGCTTATTTATGTCCAGTTGGATGCAATTCTATCGAACCAAATAGGCACAAAAATTGTGTTTTAAAGGTTTTTTTTATTAAAAATAAGTATTTAAAACAACGGATTATACTTAAGGAAATGATGTTTATTTATTATATTTCATCATATTAAATGATTTATGGATCACTTTGAGTATAGCTATTAGAAAAATAGATATTTTATTTACCAACTTACAAAACTGATGATTAAAGGCTGATTTTGAGAAAGGTTTAATGTTTAAAAATGAATGCCGGCTGTGGATCTTAACTAGCCAAGAACTCGATACATAAAGCATATAATTATGAATAATTTCGTATCTGGGCTGTAATTATTTCAAGGAATGTTGGAATACAATGAGAGCCTTTGCTTTATATATTATAAAGTGTATACTGCATAAGTTGAACATGTTTTTTAAAAGATTTGAGTGACTTAATGACATCGACCTATATAATATATGAATGGAATACTCAATACAAGTGCGAAAGGATGATATTTAAAGAAATAGATAGATTGGAGTCATCTTCTGATATTAAAAATTTACATACCTTCGTCATTTAGGACGAAAATAAAGGATTATATATATTATACGTATAAGAGCTGATCTACCTAATAACGATCGAAGGGAACTTATGAAATACAATCCTAAAAAAAATCAAAATATTTGTTTGGTAATAAGTTTTTTTTAAAGCTTTGAAAGTTGTACATCAGAGATAAAATGTTCATAATGAAGATAAAGCTTTTCATGATCAACTACTACTTAGAATAGTGTCAGAAGTCAACAAAACAATGAATAAATGGCTCCCAGAAGAAGCAAAAGTCTAAACTCTAATTCCTTGAAAGTAGAAAAATAGAGAAAAATTTCCCAAGAAGGCTTTACCCTCAAACACCAAAAGGGTGCAAACATATTTTCAGAATAATTATAATTATACAAGAACGGATAACTTAAATAACTAATAATTTTAGACAGTTGTGTATAAAAACATAATTTAACATTATAGAACAAAATTGCCCTCTAATTTATTTATTTATTCTTGCATATCAATTTCGTTCCCTTGAAAATATTCCCTTTCCCATGCTATAACACACTTATTCCAACGGATTTTCCGATCTTCGAAACATTTCTAATAATCGAGAATGGCCTTTAGCTCATTCTTTGCTGGGTCTTGAATCTCATCTATTGACTCATAACGGTGCCCTTGGAGCGGCCGCTTGAGCTAACTGAATCGTCAGAGGTCGCATGGAGCAAATAAGGTAATAACGGTGGATATGGAATGATATTATTCCTCCCAATCCATGCAAACGGGAGATTTAAAATGCAATGTTATCTTACTTATTGAGCACAGTATTATACATACTCGCATATTTGGGCGCCTACGGCGCCCATATGTTCGCCCTTCGGGTATGGGTAGGCTTTGGAGCTAATTTGTGAGTGAAACAGACCTTAAAGAATATAAGAGAGGAGAGAGAAAATAATTTTCTGTTTTGTACAAACATTCCTCATAATTTTTTTGACTTTGTACAAAGAATATGTTTTAAGTCACATGATATGCTTTTTTCTTTATCTATTTCCCTAACTCCTCCTCCTCCTTTTCTTTTTTCCTCTCTTTACCTTGAAAAGTAGGTAGTAAAATCAGAAAAGGTCTGATTTTTTCCTCTCATTTCTGGTCCCATTACTTTGCAAATAGTTTTATTAGGTCCGTCTTGACCCAGATTCCATAGGATTTCAAATTTGACCATAAATGTGGAGGAGATAGCGTGCGGACATACAGACGGACAGAGATTGGTGAATTATTATATACATTTTTTATGAGTGAGTTTTTAATAGTAATACAATTACACATATGTTCTATCTTGAAATCATGAAGAGCGGATTGATCCTTCACATTTTGATATCCTACCAAGCTCAATATACACCTCCCTATGTCCTTATATATTATATTCCAACCAAATTAAAACATATATTATCCTTTTTCACTTTTATATAATACATATATATACATTCCTACGGCCAACATAAATTTCTCCCACCCATTTTTTTCTCTTTAGGATATTTACTTAAAGGCTACAAAAACCATTGAGGTGCAATGCATCCTCAACAATAGTATATACATAAACAACATACTTTGGGCCATGCCTTCAATTTTGTAAACGGCATACTAATAACCTTATTGTCATTAAACTCTTGGGTAGTTTCTAAGGTTGGTATGTCCATCTAATGGAAATTAGAAATGTTAATATGTATATAAATGTAAACCATTTAGGATAATCCGGACGACCAATCCACAGGTCGCCGCCAAAGTTTCTCTAACAAAGAAAATCGTCTCCAGGCTTTTGACGGATGATTTTGGACAACGAAACGTCTAGAACGTACTCGTCCCCCACCAGCTCTATGAGACCAATAAGAGGCAGCGAGCAAAGTGCTCTCTTTCTGACCCGGAGAGACGTTGAACAGGTGAAACAGAGTCCCTACTCACTCGCCCTGAACCTTTGCGACTGGTACTTGTTCCGGAAGCTCAAGTACCTGCTACGGAATGATTTGTTTGGGGCCACGAAGATGCCACACTAGCCGTGCAGTGGGTGATGAAGAGGGTCAGTGAAGACGAGCTGCTTTACAATCTCTGAAAGCTTCGGGGCCCTGTCAGGACGTCATTGTAGTCGGAGGGGATATCATGTTTACTATCTTAGAATGATTTTATGAAAATTTCGAGTTTTACTGAGTCAGCTCATTCTTTATGACTCAACCTAATATGTTAGTCAGCGTCCTTTTGGTCGTATTGTTTTTTGTTTTTATATATTGTTATATATGTATATTATTATGCCCAATGTACCGTGTTTGTCCTTGCTTTTTTGCCATTATTATTGTGTTATATAGCTCACTTAGGAACGTCTTGAATAAAGAGAGGGGACTGCTGTCTCCCCAAAAAATATTAGATACAGTTTTTTTTTGTATTCAGTACAAAAATGTATTTAATCTCTCAATATACATACACTAATAAAACATTCTCAAAATAAAAATCATCCATGTTGTCAACAAGATTATTAATTAGTAGTTCAAAATTATCCAGTTGTAGAGCATCTAAATTTATAAATAATAATCTGAATTTTGGTTACAATGAAATTTACTTGCTTTTGATTAGGGCCAATATAAAAGTATGGAAAAGGTTTTGTTGTCAGGATTAAATTAAGTCTTGAAGATAAAACCACTCTTAAATCACCCCATATTCCTCTATATGCGGACATTCAAATAAAAATGATTTAATGTTTCCAACTTTTCCTTACAAAATGAACAAAGTCTTTCCCATTCCGTTCTGCCGAATATGCCACCTAACGAAAGGGTGTTAGTGATTATTTTATATTTCAACCATAACATTGAGAAATCAAAATGAGCTTTACGCAAATCTTCCAAAATTTTGGTGGCGGGAGCAGGGATAAAAAATTTAAAGAGGTCTCCAGCCCATTTCCATGGTGTCGTTCCCAATCAGGAATTTTGACCTCAAATGCAGATTGGCGGGCAGCAGCAGTACCAATGAGGAAGGGTCGTATGTCTTTTTCCAAAATGTACTTCTTAGTTTTCATTTTTTGTGCAACTAGAGATTTGATATTTTGTGTTGCAATAGTTTTTCTAGGATTTTGGAAAATATTGTAAAAAATGTGTTTTTAAATAAAGGAAAAATGCAATTTCTAGGTTTCCTTAAACTATGATAATGGGTTCAATTAACAATATGTATGCCATAATAATAACTATTACTATGTTTACTTCTTTATTCACATTATTGTAATTCAATTGAAGAGTGGAACTAAACAGCAGACACTATTTTTTTATTTAAAAAAGGAGTCGGAACTTAAATACATTGAAACTCACACAAACTGCTTTCGGATAAGGATGCACATTTAATTAAGAACATAGTTTTGGCAGAGTTTCTACACTGATCATCCGATTCCGCTGTATAGAAAAAATAACATCTTGGGCCCATTAACGAAGTTAATGACAAAAAAACTAAGACTTTTCCCCCTCAATAATGAATATATCACTGAATTAAAGTGTTTTTTTAATTCGCTATGACAAAAATTAGCTTTGAGTCTTATTAATACTTGTTCAAAATGCCTGTGCAACGTTTTGTTCTTCGATATTATTGTTAACAGCAAATGATCCTATTCCTATAACCTATCAAATATAACATGGAACATATAATTCATAATGATCTTCCTTCTTCTGTGTGAAACCTTTGTTGAATCCATTGATTCTTTTTAATTTAGCAAAAAGAATAACTTTTCTTAAGGAAATTTTTAAGTTTTTTTCAGTAACGTTAATCATTTTTGGACTATGAGTACAATTGTTTGCAGATAATGCTTCTATTACTTGCTTTTTAAACACCTTGTAATTATATTTCAGAATTTTTTTATTGAAAATCTTGTATTATTACTTATGCATAATATTAGGTTCATTATTTAAATTTATGACACTTGGCAAAAAAAAAATATGCGCAGTATTTATACATATCCCTATTTTCGAACCATTAAAGCACGAATTTGTTCCTTACGAAAACTTCCAAACCGTAGCACTGTGTAAGTATACTCCCATGAGTTAATTCAATACAAATATTCTCCACGAAAACAAGGTTCATTTGAATATTCTAATCAAACAACACTAAAACTTTAATATATTGTTTGATTGTATAATGCTGATATGGTTACCTCTTTTAGTGTTTGTATTTTTAGTTGGTCTGTCGGGAGAATATGTTATGTTACCTTAAAATTATTGAATATGGTTACGCCGTTCAGACGTAAAAAAAAAAACAAAAAAGAGACTCATTAATGTTCAAAATAGCTATTTTGACTGATAAGCTCCGCCCAAAAGTCAGTAGTTTCGTTTGGCAAGAAATCATAGTGGCAAAAAATCCTTATACAAAAAGCGTTGTCATAAATTCCTTAAGCAAAAGAGTTTTATACCAATATTCATAGAACCTAACTAATTGCTTGAATTATCTTTTCAAGCCTTGACGTCGTAAATACTCAAAGATCTTTTTTATAATCATATAAGTTTGAGAAGGCGGAAACATCTATTCCCTGCGACAGTGTGCTCAATTTTATTTGGTGATGTAGAGAGTAGTAGATTTAGACTAATTTTGATCATCTGAATGGGAAACATCTCAAGTTTGATGGATTTATTCACCATATACTTAAGAAATGAAGCTTCAGAATCATATTTTTTAAAGTAATTTAGACAAACCATTTAGAAAATTCAAAAGATAATTTTAGTATAACATTAAATAAACAAATCCACCTTGAGTAAAGCTCGACCCACCCTATCCACAATGTTATGCATCCTCATGATTTTATGTTGGTCTAATGATGCATTCATTGTCTAATTTAAAAGAGCCTTGCTTGAAAAAATAATGCATTGTTCTTTGGAGGACGATTAAACAAAATCATAATGATGCTTGCCTAATGGATTCATAAGCAAGGCTAGTGCAGGAAAAAGAACAAAAAACCACATTCATTTATTTTGAGAAAAATAAATAGAAAACATCCCCTATTCATACAAAACAAAAAGAACTAAATGCATTACTTTGCAATTCATTCAATTTAAAATGGGAGATAAGAGGGATAATTTTTTTGCAAACAATGATGGTAAAGGTGGGTTCAAAAAAGATTAAACTTTAAAAAGTAATAAATGATAATCCTTCTCCCCTTTTTTAATGAATAAGCATAAAAGATCTTTATTTTAGGCGCGAAAATAAATGTTTTATTCAAAATATCCAACAGATGGCGCTTCTCTCATGTATGAAGTTTTATAGCATACATTTTTAACATACATAATGTCCCTCATATTTTGTATTTTGGACCAACTGAGTTGACTTGTCTTTATCGAATTTTTAATTTATTTCACAGCTCTAAAATAAACATTTTATATAATATCATATACATTTTAAATTAAGGCAAATCCGTAAAAAACATCATAGCGTAAACTTTTACCTCAACAGAGAACATATTTATTTGTTGGCTCTTGTCCTATTTTATAGATAGCTTATGTAAAATACGTTGAGGGATAGAGACTTTTTATGGTGTGAACAATGAAAGCGCCATATGAAGTTAGCTTGTTTTATAATAGAAAAATAAACGACATATCTTTTATTTTTGGACTCCTTATTACAAGGTTCCTTCACATTACGCAAGAAGGTTTGAAATTTGAAATCGAATGTTTGCATCTGTTAGATCTTTCACCACCCCTTAGAGCAGGGGTTCCCAAAGTGGGGGTCGCGACCCCCGAGAGGTCGCGAGACGTCAAGGGAGGGTCGCGAGACGCCACAATGCTTGTGACCTATGTACAAGTTTTGTTAGGTTTCCGCCACCTCAGAAGATAGTGGGGTCACCAGTCTCAGGAATCGTTTTGGGGGGGGGTCGCGGATTGAAAAGTTTGGGAACCCATGCCTTAGAGTATACTCAGTTTGAACCTCACCAAAGTTCTCAACAAACATGTTTTCGGACTTTGGCTTGAAATTGTAACAACTATTAACATTTAAATCAGGTATCAATTTAAAACTGTAGATTACGAGCGTGAAATACAATATCAATTGCGCTGTATGGTCTTTTAATATCAACTTTGTTCTAATTATGTTTGTGTATCCCAAAAAGTTATATATTACACGATATTAGGAAGAAATAATGAAGGAAAATACTGCCTAGAAAGAATAACCCAAAAATGACCAGAAGAAATTACCCCAAATAGAAAAGAAAAATGATGATGCATGAAAAAAAAGCTCAAATAGATCTTTGCGCCGTCTATTAATAACAACAAAGAATTCATTTATCAATAATTGTAAAAATAAAGTTATTTTTGCAATTATTTACTCATATATATATATAAAACAGTACTTAATCAATACTTAGCTCATTTCCACTCAATTACTTGCCTACTCATTTATTTAGGTCATTTTTTTTTCCTGAGTCTTTCCTTTTCCATGTTGGGTCCTTTCTTCCTGGTCTAAATTTTGTTGGGTCATTTCTTCCTAGACCGCATTATCCAGGTCCATTCTTCTGGACATCACATTACACACAAATAAAACACTATTTAAAATAACAATTACAATGGATTAAAAGTCCAAAGGCAAAAGCTCAAATAAACAAAGATGCAACTTAAGAAATAAATAATTTAAGAAAATAAATGAATACGGCAATAATGATCAACTATCTTCTTCAAGTTAGATGAGGTGGTGATTTGAGGAAGGTACTTTTTAAACATTTAAAAAAAAATATAAGTAGTTGCAGAAAACTATACATAAATAGATATATAGTTTATAATGATCCCTTGTGGAAAATCCGCTTTTTAATAGTCACTATAAAGCAATACATATCAAAGAGGACATAGAAGTGGACGTGGGAGTACGATAGCCGTGAGCATTAAGGCGTGCCCCGAGAGGGGATGGTCATTTTTGATATACCTCATTGATAAGATCCTAGGTTTTGAGTGACAATTTTAATGCCATAATGCTTATTTACATATATCCAGCATATTGCCCATATGTTTCTATAGAACATGTTCATTTATGTATTTTTTTTGCAACTGCCCTGAATAGTTTTACTCTGTTTCTCTACATCATTTTTAGTGCATTTTATTTTACACTGTATAAATTTTCACCGTTAACCGAACAAAATGTTTTTAACCGAAAAAGTGGACGTACAATCAGACTCTAAATCAGATAATAAAAATACTCCATTGAAAGATAATACAGATGTAACAATATATGTACATATTCGAAGGTTTTTAAAAAGTGTTTGATAATTTAAATATTAACTTTGTCTTGATACACTTGCACAATTATTTTATAGGTATTTTATTTGATTGGTGGCAAGGATCCAATGGACACCCTTCTCCTGCAGTATCTTCAAGTTAAAAACTATATGTATACCTAGCCACTGCTGCCACCATACTCGCTTTAATTTCGAGTGGTGTTATTGGTGTGATTGATACATGTCGCAATTTCGATTTACGATTCCTTTAAATGGACTCCTTCCAGTCCACTTATTACAACTATTATTGTAAGAAATAATCTCCTCCACCTAAGGGAAATAGAATGTTCATTTGTCAGTTTGTACCTGTCGATAAATAGATCTTCGCTCTGATTATCGGACATAGAAAGAAAGAAAAGTGAGATAGCAACGTTTTCTCTATCCCTTTAGATATAATTGAGTCAACTCTATTAGATGACCCTCAAAAACTCTCAAGAGAAATTTGGAGCGGAGATCGGAAGGGAGGATTTTTTAGCCTTTTACCGCGGAGAAGAGGAGTCAAAAGTCAATGCTATAATCACAAAAGTACAACAAACTATATACGCGAAGAGATCGTCGGAGAACCCCGACGTAGCAACGATTTACCTATTATTAAGTCATATACCAAAGTTTTACAAAATTTCTTAATATTTTTTACTAGTATCTACAATGTATTTTTTAATTGTTGTAGTTGTATATTTTATTGTTTATTTTCCTTTACAATTTTTGTTCCCTCTGAAATATAGTTACGCCTGTTGTCCAATAATTTTTTTTTTAGTCATATATATATATATATATATATATATATATAGATCATATATACACTACACGATGATATGTTCCTTGTTTCCAAGGACTCCTATACATGCGAGAGATCCCCTCTTACTCTATGACTTTTATGGGATATTTAACATTCACTCTTATCAATAGAATGTATGAACTCACGCTTGTTGTACATAAATAGTGTGCCACCACATGCCTGTTTTATATTTATGTGAGAAGGACTCGAAATAACTCAAGTACACACATAATATATAAGAATAATATATTGCAAGGTCCTGAATAAGCAATTTTATGACATGAGCGCCTCATCTGTTCATGAAAGTACTTTTACATATCTACACACATTCATTGAGTTTTCCTTTCCTAGTCTTAGGCTTGAAACACTGTTTTTAGCCTTTTAAACTTTGGATAAGGATGACAAGTCTTTTTTGTTTCAAAAGTGATGAGTTGACATACAAAATTAAGGAATGAATCAAAAACATTGGTAAAATATCACTTGCGTCAATTGAGGTGTGAACATCAAATTGAGAGAGAGAATATTATCCAGCTCAAATTGATTCTCCTCATGTGAGCACAGGTCATTTGCAGATCCCTTGAATGAACCTCTCTAATTGGACCACATATATTATGTAATAAAATAACCGATGTGTAAATAATTACTATGGCTTTCCTCTTTCTCTCTCTCACTTTTTCTTAGCATCCTTAATCTGTTTTTTTTTCTTTGCATGAAGGAACGCCCATTAGTTTTATATATTTATTTATTCTTGAACGCAAAAATCGAATCGAAAATCGATAGGAAGATGAAGGAGGGCAGGGAAGTGGAGTGAAAGCTTATAAATAATTTTTTTTTTTGCTGTCGATGCAAATAAGTAGTTTTTAATAATAGTATATGAATTAGGTTCATTTGGCCGCGTGTGTGTGTGTGCTTGAGTTTATATAATCCATAAGAGGCTAATTCGAGCCACATATATCTGTGGATGATACAACATCGTTTAAGTAGTTATAATAATATTAAATAATATTTTTTCTTGCTTAATGTGTTCCATAGAGTTGAATCTATAAGGATATGAAAAAGCATTGTATGATTAAAATTACTCACTAAGGAACCAAGGATGGTCTTTCCTTTGAGGACGATTAATATTAACCTTCCTTGCACACGGGAGGAGGTTTGACCTGGGTCCTCAACACTCTAACACACTGAGTTCAGCACTCACTCTAGAGATATCCCGATAGATCTGGTCGGATCACGTCATTTTCAAAAATTGGCATAAAATATCATCGGCTTTGTCCGATATGTTTTCCGTTTTTTAAAATATAACAGTCTGGTTGACGTTTGCGACGAATTGTCATTCATTGTTCATTAAAGTTGTCGTTCGTCATTTTAAAAGTGACGACGTTTGTTTAAGAAAAATAATTTTACTATCAAAAAGGATTTAAAAATTCAACACTATTAGTCTATGAAAAATACTTTTTTGGCGCCAGGGCTAGACATTCATGAAGATATATTGAATATGTAAAGACCTGCAAGTTACTATATTATTTTTTAAATGAACAACGAACAATAGGAATTTTTGATAGCGTTCATTAAAAAATCATACAGTTACTTACAGGTTTGTACGAATCGGGAAAAATGATAAATGATCCAAATTGTATCAGGAGCAAAAAAAAAAAGAGATCGGATCGGAAATATCGGATCGACCGATACTCAAATTCAAATGATCGGAATTGGATCAGGAGCAAGAAACGTGATAGGGACATCGCTAACTTACTTAAATCAAATTGATCGTAAATGCGGTTCAATTAAGGTGGGACTAAATTCTATTTTTAAAGTTTGGTTTTACAAGGGAACACCGAAACAACGGCCCCTGTTCACTTTATATTGATATCTCTATTACATTCTCCTTATCCATTAATCTTCTTTTATATAAAAAGGGTAGCAGAACCAACGACCCTGAGTTCAACAATACGTCAGTTGAGGCTGGGGCAAATTTATTTTAATATAAAACAGGCTTACATAAACTATGACATATTCATGGGTCAGTTGGAATGAAACAAAGGCTCAAATAAAAAAATAAATTCAAAGCTGGATGGATAACTTTGAGACAATTTGGATATTGGAGAACTTTCACGCAGTCAGAGTGAGTCCTTCAAACACTGGTGGCGTTCCAAACAGTTACAATGAAAACCAATCTGGAGAGGCGCCTAGGTTCGAACTAAGGGTATCCATTTAAAAACCAGTCTTAAGACGAATCCTTCAGCCCTCTAAAGTTCTCTTTCAACGGATATCTGGACAGGTTGTAGGTGTATTAAGTGTGTATATGCTCTTAACTTGGTCGAAGAAGCGTTGTTCTTTTGTGGGATGAACATATAATACCGCCTTAAACTGGGGTTAACTAAACATTAGCAGGCGAGTCGTTCAGTTGTAAAGATAGTGAAGAAAACAAGAAGAAATATCTTCTGATGTTTTTTAACACTTTTATGAGATTTGTAATGTATTTAAGCATATTGACATGAAAAAATGAGGAATATACAAGTATATACTATCACTAGTTTAAGGGGATATTGTTGTCCTGGCTTAACTAATGGTCTGAATCGATAAAATCTCGCTGATAAATAGTAGATACTCTACTAGTAGATACATATTTTGTAATAATAATATCTTAGATTAAATCAGAGTGTACCAAAAATAATAAATTAAAAAAACTCAAGATTTGTATTCAAGAGAAATTGTTCGACCAACTCAATAAGCTACAGAACACTTCCATGACGTCATCAGAGGGTGAGGACCCTATATTTTCACATTTATATGAAAAATGAGCTTTTTATATAGAATATAGCCTCCTCCCCCTCTGATGACGTCATGGAAGTGTTCTGTAGCTTATTGAGTTTGTCGAACAATTTCTTTTTTCTCACCCTCTGCATTATTGCCTGTGTTGCGGCAGCCGGCTAATCCGGAGCCTTCTTAACCTCATGTACATAAATACTTTGTGTTCCCCCTTTTTGTTTTCATATTTTACTCAGTGTGCTGAGAGCTTGTACAGGAGAGTTATAGTATCTCATAGTTATTGAAAATTCCATTAATAATAAACTCTTCCATTTTCAACCTCATTCGTCTTTCGTTATTCGGAATCTGGAGGGTTATTTATTGGTAGTTATCCACTAACGGAAGAATCGGCGCCACATTCAACATTCACTAACTTCGGAATCGTTAAAGAACTCTTCATAGTATTTATAGGTCACGTGAGTTTTCCTGTACTCAATCGTTTGCAGGTTTGCGTGATATTTTTAAGTTGTCCTTTATTGCGTGCGTTTTTGTTATTTGTTTATATTCTACTCCTCAGATCAGGATTCGGGAATGTCCACAATAGAATTTGACGGATCTTAAGTTAGTAGAGCTTCGTGAGCTCTGTGAGGAGTACGGCCTTCCGACTTCAGGCTCAAAGAGTGAGCTACTCGAGCGGATCATGGAGAGCAAGCCCGAGCCACGTAGAGAATATTACACAACGAACATCGAGGATCGAAAACATCTGAAGATAAGTTGTTGGATTTGTTTTCTTCTTGTACTAGATAAGTTGGCAGGATCTAGGGATTTTCATGCGGGGATCTTTGCCATCCTCCATAACTCCTCCAGTTTTTTTGTGGGGATGTTTTGGAGTTCCCGTATGGTGGGAAGAGTTTGACACCCTGTACACTCTATTCAAAGGTCTCCACTTTTTATAAATATCGATACTTCGACAGTCTCTACAAGGCAGAGCTTTAAATTGTTTAGACTCGTTTTCTCCTCTGGCTGAAAGCATACCCTGACGCAATAGCTTATCTAAAAAGTAGATATGGGCAGACTCGAACTTTAATTCGGAACTTGTTGGTGAATCATTGAATTGAAGCCAATGTCCTCGGCTGAGCCCAAAGTCTTGAAGGACTTTCTTGACCTTGTTTCAGGACGCTTATATACATTAAAGGGTATAATGAGTAAAGTAGAAGATCCTTTTGATTTATTGATGACTACTATTTTAGAGTTTAAACTTCCCCCTGAGCTAAAGCAGCTATGGGAGAAAGAGTTGATTTGCCAGAATAGAATTTCCATCCACGGAAAGTTATAAAAAATGGCTCTCTAAGGAGATTGTAGCACGTGATGCAGCCTTTCCTATTGCTCGTTCCTCAAAGGATCGTTTAAAAGGCATTAGTTCAAAGCAATCAAGTTCTTGTACGACATTCACTTACTCTGTCTGCTCTTTTTGTAATACTTCGAATCACTCTCTAAAGGAGTGTCCTAGATTTATGAGCGAGAACCCACATACTCGGTGGGAATTCGCGAAGAAACTAAACTATGTTTCAAGTGCTTAGAGTCTTTTCATCCTCAGAGCAAGTGCCATAATAAATGTGAAATTGGGGCTGCAGCAAATCGCATAATACTTTGCTTCATTTTGAGCCTGCTAAGGGTCGTAGTTACTCTCAAGGTGAATCTCGAGTTTCTTCGTCCTAGAGTCAATGTTCAGCTAGATCAGCGCTCCCCCTCACAGGTCCATCGAAAATATCTTCTATAATGCCTTCAGCTTTAATAGATTTAGTTGATGCAAGAGGGCATAGAAGTCAAGTTAGGGTAGCTTTTGATACCATGTCACAAAAACTTGGTTCAAGAAAACTTAGAAATAGAGCAGCTTTCAAAACTCACCAGACGGAACTCTTGAATGTTTTGTGGTTTGGGGGGAAAAGTTCCCTGTTGAAACATCTGTTGTTTCTTTTGGATTGGCTAGACCTGGTTCAAAATCAGTATATATGGAATTAGGCTTATGTAGCCGAAAAAAAAATTTGTTTCCGACTTGGAACCATTGTTTTTGAGTAGGGATGATTGCCCTTGTTTGACAAATCTGGACCTTGTTGTCCAGGAAGGCTGTCAGCATTTAGAGGTAGATATTACGTAATGGACAATCATTTATCTTCGTTTTGTAACTGGAAAAATTTGGTCAAACATCCATTTAAAAATCAATGCTCCTGCAGCAATGGAACCGTATTTGGCTTCATTGTCATGGTTTCTCACAAGCATCACCCTCTCGAAAATCGAAGACCTTAGTTTCAAGGGACTTACCAACCAAAGTTGAGGATGATGGTTTGAATGATTGGTTGAGAGGTTTTGGAATATGGAGTCCATTGGTATTTTGGATCATTCCAGACAGTTAGAAAAAGATGATTCTTTAGCAATTAATTCGTTTGATAGGTCCGTAACATTTGATAAGGGAGATATCAGGTAGAGCTTCCATTAAAAAGAAATGCTCCTGTTCTTGTCTCTATTATAGCTCGGTTAAGCGCCAATTGTTAGGCCTTGAGTGTCGTCTTCGGGGAACTCTTCCCTACAAAAGAAGTACATATGAAGCTATGGCAGATATGTGTGATTCGGGATTTTGCACGTAAGCTACGCCTATAGAGATCGATGAATTTGTGATGGTCCCGCATATTTCATACCTCCCCATCCTGGGTCCGAGAGGATAAGTTAACTACAAAATTCCGTCCTGTATTTATGCCAGCTTCCCCGATAAAACGGGAACTCTTTAAAACTCTTGTTTGTTAACTGGGCTAAAATACAACCCGATATTTGCTCAATACTTCTTCGCTTCGATC